>VXBJ01007267.1:94087-166623 GCA_013400055.1 Nycticryphes semicollaris
GGCATCGGGGGTGGGGTGAGGTTTGTGGGGGGGTGTCTCACCTGCGGGCGGGGAGGGGGCGGCCGGCGGCCCCGGGGAAGGCGAGGGGCAGGAGCGGTGCCCCCGGTTGGCTTCCACCCCCGCGCCCTCCTCATCCTCGCCCCCGCTCCGCGCCCCTCCCGCCCGCTCCTCCCCACCCGGCGGCCGCGCAGCCCCTTCCAGCCCCCGAACTCCCGGCGCTGAGGTGCGATCCCGAGCCGTGCGGGGACGCGAGGCGATGGCGAGGCAGCCCAGGTCCTCTCCTCCATGTACGTATGTATTCCTCTGACTTTATGGAAGTCACCAACTATCGCTGCGGCGCATCAGTCCCCGCCGGGAGCTGCCCGGCAGAGCAGGGCAAGACCCGTTCCCTCTGATTTGCACTTAGAGTTATTTATTTACTGGAGATTCGCCGGCAAATGAGATAAATGAGCGAGGATGCCCGGTCTCTGAGCGTGTGGAGTGCAACTTCTGCCGGAGGATGAAAGAGGGATGCTGAGGTGGAGACAGGACTGGTAAGAGCTGCCAAGGAGCAGGGCAAGCAGGAGCAGCAGGATGAGGGGGACAGGGGACAGGTGGTGGGAAGATGGGAGGAGAGAAGGAAAGATCATTTCAAATCTGAATGAATCATTTTTATTCTGGACTGTAGCCTCCTGCCCTGGCTGAGGTGTTGGTTGTAGGTTTGTGATGCTGGAGGAATTGCTCATTTTCTTATCCCGGAGAAGGCATCTCTCCTTCACGGTTCCCACCTGCCTGAGAGTCAGGGACACAGAGGGAGCTCCTGGAGGGACCAGTGAAATTCATCCCATACTTTTCCTCCCTTCATCCCCGCCCTTGCCATGGCTGGCACATTAGCATGAGGGGTCGGCTCTGCTGTGTATTTAATGACAACATTTGCCGGAGCCTCTGTTAGCTCACACCACACTGCCCAGTCTGCCTCCCTGGGGCCAGTGGGGTCAGCTCCCCCTGCCCCCAGGCCAGTGGGCTCCCCAGGACCCGGGGGCCGAGTTCAGCTGGGCTGGGCAGCCAGAGAGAAGCTCTGAGCAGTCCTGGGAGGGGAGGGGGCAATATGAAGCGAGCTCAGGAGAGGGAGAGACTCCGTCTCGGCAGTACTGAGGGAGAAGCTGTTTAGTCATCTCTCTATATATACTTTCACAATGATGATCACATTTACTGATTGCTCCTGACTGCATTTAGCGAGGGAGTCAAGAGGCAGGCAGCACAGCTCACCTTTTATCCTGAGGAGTGACTGCTCCCTCTTCCTTCCAGTTCCCCACATTTAGCCCTACTTTTGGGTGCTGCGAGTGGCTTCCCTTGCCAGGTAAGGCATTGCTGCGAGGCGTCAAGATGGGGCTCTCTGGGCTGGCTGGGAGGGAGGGAGGGAGAAGTTTGCATGCATTTATCCTGAGCCTGTTGCTTTTGCTCCTAAACCTCTCCAATGGAGTGAGGGAGTGAACGTTTTGCAGAAAGTTTTATTATCCGATGTGATTGCAAAGGGAAAGGAATATGTGAGTGGGAGAGGCTACCGGAGCCTTGGCTGACATGTTTGGCTTCAAAGCAAATCTGTCTTTGCTGCCTGAGCCTGACCCAACAAGGACAGGAAAGGAGAGAACGAAGGATCTCAAGGCTCTTCACTCCCATCAGCAGTGGAACTCACAGTGTGTTTATCAGTCATATTTTAAATCATCCCTGTCTGCTGCTAGAAAGGCAAACACTAGGAGATTTCTGGTTTGTTTCTGCTTTCATGAGGCTATGAAGAGACATTTATTAAGTGTGACATTGCTGGTGGGAGCTGCTCTGGTAAGAGCCCATCATTTATTTCTCAACCCTTTAGGCAAATAGAAATCACTGCATTCTCTAAAGTTTTCCTCCAGAGCTCCTGTGACCCAACTGCGACCCTCGGGTTTCTGTTTGAGCCGGGGATGAAACCCTGGTGCCGGGAAGGAGCTGCAGCGCAGGCGACCTGCTGGAGCCAGCGGTGGCCAGAGAGGGACCCAGATGGGCTCGAGAGTCACAGGAAGGGGACAGGGGCTCAGCCCACCGGCTTCTTTATCACATTTCCTTTCACCATTTCACTGTCCTCATAATTAGCTGAAGAAAACAGACCCTTTTATCTATAGATGCTGACTTTTTTAAATCAGAAGGAGGCAAATTAATTTTGTGTACCAGGTTCTAAATGTCATCAGCAGGGTACTGATCTTTTGCTAACTAGTTCCTTTCAAATTACATGCAGAAATTATGGTAATTAAAATTAGAAATACGAGTATAGCTAAATATAAGCTTGTTAAAATTGAAGTTGTGTTTGCTATGCCAGCTGAAGAGACTCTCTCGACTGTGCAGTATATTTTGAGCCCGGCCAGTCGCTTTCCAGCCTAAATGGGCAGGTTAGCAGTTACCAGCACCCAGGCACGCAGAAAAGGAGGACTCTTTCTACATGCTGTAGACAAACTAGTTACTTCAGATTTTTTTTTCACTCAGCTGTTTGTGCAGCTCTGAGTTACAAATACAACCCTCGCTCTCCCTGACTTTCGGTCCCTTCCTGTGGGGAGGGTGGAGTTCCAAGGGCTCATGAACAAGAAAAAGCAAAGCCTCTGCAATAGGGGACTTCTTTTCTACCTCTCAGTCCTCCAGACAATTTATAGCTGAAAAAGCCTTTCTTTTTGTGCATTCTGAGGATCAAATGGGACAACTTTGAAAATGAAGCTGTGCTCACTAAGTTTTCTTAACCAGCTGCATCTCTTGGTCACAGGGAAATGGGAACTAAACTTCCACAGAAGAACACCCTTCTCTCCATTCCATAGCTGAGATATTTATAGCTTCCTCACATCTGCCAGCATGGAAGGACCCATTTTGTCTTTAAAAATTGATTTTAAAATGTGTAAGTCATTTACGAGTTACCAGTGTTTTATTAGAACAATTATATGTCAAGTATTTATAGTGCCTCAGCAGCTAATGTAGGTAACCTGGAATTTACAACCAAAGTTATAAAAGTACAGGAGAGATTTCTAAGGAGGTTCCCCAGAGAAATCAGGGGAGATGAGGATGCAGTGTACTGCAGCTGGTCAGGTCACCGTACATCGCCAGTCCGTCCTGGCAGAATGTCTGTGGTGGTGTCGATAATTGAAATTAAAAAGCAGAGAAGACCGTTTACCAGCAGGGAAAGCAGGAACAGGACGCATTAGCTTGGTCTCTTGGTTATTTGCCTCTATATGTTTGGTGAGTGAAATGGTTGTTATTTTGCTGCCTCCTGGTTTGCAGTCCCGTTCCTAACGCAGCGTTTCTTAGAAGTGGAAAGATCCCCCACTGCTGGTGTAAGAAACGGGGAGCTGGGCTGCGGGAGCCCCCGTGCCCTGGGGACCAGTGCTCAGCCACAGACTGGGGGCACTGCTGGTGTCCTGCAGAGAAGGTTTGGGTGCTGGGCTCTGCCCCTGCCCACACAGCCCTCGGAGCCCCCTCGCCGGGGCTCTCAGCCTGGCACGATTAGCGCAATGAATTCCCTCTTCAGGGGGAGAGAAAAACCCAGCAGGTAGTAATATTGAACAACTCTTTAGAGGGAAATATTGTGGGATGTCTGCTCCGGTGTCATGTGTATAAGCAAAGTGGCTCCTTGGGATACGCATCGCTATGGATTATTGTGTGTCTCCTAATTACAAACCCTCTTCCAGCAGCACTAAGATGCCCGCACGAGGGATTCCAATTGTCCTTTAGATAGTAAAGTTGCATAGAAAGATTCTACACATTAGTGTGATGAATGTTAATGTGGCCTGAAGAGGAAGAGCGTTTCCGTGAGCAGTTTAGTCATTTTCACTAGAGATTGATTCCATCATTTTTTATTCAGTATTTTGATGGGCTGTTGAAATCAATAATGCTGCAGCCTTACTGGCGGGAATGGCAGCTTTCATATAATTAAAAAACTTCAGAGTAAAACTGCCTAGAAGGATACCACATAGGGAATATAATTACGCTTTGAGGGCCTGAGTCAGTAAAATCAATGGAATTTCCATTGATAAATTGACTTTTGATAGGGCCCCTAATGCATCTTATATGATAATGGCACCCTCCTCCAGATAATTTTATGGTAGAGTTAGAAAAACATTAGGGAAGTGAAAGTAAATACAAGTTAAAACAAAAGTTAAATAGTCTAAGAACTCTGACCAAAGACCAAAAAGAAAGAGAAAATTCTTGTCTAGATCAGACCCAGAATAATGACTCTAACTTCAAGAGAATGTTGGCTGAAGATCTGGATAACTTGGGTTATTTTTCATCTAAAAATGAAGACTGCAGTGAATATATTTCCTTTCAACCTAATACTCCTTCAGTTCTTTGCCTGAAGGACTTCTGCCTCTGTTAGCTCGAAAATAGTCACTGTAGCTTCCCACTGGAAGAAGGTTGTCCAGCTTTGGAGGCTTCCCTCGTTCCCGTGTTCTTGGTACTCCGTAGATAGCTTTATCCATCGGCTTTCACAGCTGGGATTCAAGCTTACTGTTGCTCAGGTTTTCTGAGCAATTTTCCCTGAAAGTCAGAATTTTCCTCTGCTCTGGTGGAGGATGCGATATTCCACAGGAGTAAAACCCATCTCTAAATGAAAGATACCAGCAAAAAACTGCTGCTGAGGCCAGGTCTTTAACTGAAGATGGAAGAAAACTATTGAAAACCTGAGATCTTCTGTTTCTTTCAACTAAAAATGTTCTTAGTGCAAGATTCACTACGGGTGGAACTTTTTTAAGGCTGGACACCCAGCTCAGGCCAGTCGTGGCTTTGCATGGCATTTCACTGGGTGAACTGCAAGCTGATTTACTGGAGTTCCCAGCTCTTTCTTGACAGCTGTAGTTAAACTGATGAGCATGAGGCTTCCACCTGGGGAATTAGGGATTAGTCTTGTTTGTAAGGAAGCAAATATAAATTAGTGTGTTTATGCTACTTTTAAAATGCTTTTAATGAGGAATCATTTGCTATTCAAAATTTCAATCTATAATAATGCCATAACCCCGCTGAGCTGATTATCCTGTGCCTTGTTTAACATCATTCTTCAAATGGGAGAGGAGGACAAGCCAGTTGTTTTAAATCCTTGTGTGTGAACTGACACCCGAGTCTCTAACACAACGGGGCAGAACACCCCGCTTGACCGTGTGTTGTGTTTTCATTTTGTTCTCTATTTTAGATGGAACTGATCTGACTTCCAGCAGGTCTCAGGAGCAGCCCAACTGTCTTCTCCAGTAACAAGGCCTGGGGTCATCATGGCAGCAGGAGTAGCAGCGTGGTTGCCCTTTGCCAGGGCAGCTGCCATAGGATGGATGCCAGTGGCCAACTGTCCCATGCCACTGGCTCCAACGGAGAAAAACAAGAGGCAGGATGAGCTGATCATTCTCAACGTGAGTGGCAGGCGTTTCCAGACCTGGAGGACTACACTGGAGAGATACCCGGACACTCTCCTGGGCAGCACCGAGAAGGAGTTCTTCTTCAATGAAGACACTAAGGAATACTTCTTTGACCGGGACCCTGAGGTCTTTAGATGCATCTTGAATTTTTATAGAACTGGCAAGCTGCACTACCCCCGGTACGAGTGCATCTCTGCTTACGACGAAGAGCTTGCCTTCTATGGGATCCTCCCTGAAATCATTGGGGACTGCTGCTATGAAGAGTACAAAGACAGAAAGCGGGAAAACGCGGAGCGGCTGATGGATGACAATGACTCAGAAAACAACCAAGAAGGGTCCATGCCATCCCTGAGCTTCCGGCAGACCATGTGGCGAGCCTTCGAGAACCCCCACACCAGCACCTTAGCCTTAGTCTTTTACTATGTCACCGGTTTCTTTATTGCTGTCTCTGTGATCACTAACGTGGTGGAAACTGTCCCTTGTGGCACGGTGCCTGGGAACAAGGAGCTTCCATGTGGGGAAAGGTACGCTATGGCTTTCTTTTGCTTGGACACGGCTTGTGTGATGATTTTCACGGTTGAGTATCTGTTGAGACTCTTTGCAGCCCCAAGTCGCTACCGATTCATTAGAAGTGTGATGAGCATCATTGACGTGGTGGCCATCATGCCGTACTACATTGGCTTGGTGATGACCAACAACGAGGATGTCAGTGGAGCCTTTGTGACACTAAGGGTTTTTAGGGTTTTCAGGATTTTCAAGTTCTCTCGCCATTCCCAAGGCTTAAGAATCTTGGGCTACACTTTGAAGAGCTGTGCCTCCGAGCTTGGCTTTCTCCTCTTTTCCCTCACTATGGCAATCATCATCTTTGCAACTGTGATGTTTTATGCAGAGAAAGGGTCCTCGGCAAGCAAATTCACCAGTATTCCTGCTTCCTTTTGGTACACTATTGTAACCATGACAACACTGGGGTGAGTATTACTTTTTCTTTTACTGAGCAGCAGGCGAGCGCGTACGGGGACTTGACTTCAGTTACTCCTAAGCGTTTGCTGGGTGCATGTTCGAAAAGGGGCTGGAACTGTTAAGGGCTTGATTGTTCTTTGCCGTACAACTTCTGCAATTTCTGCTCATGTGAAGTTGCATGAAACAGAAAAGGCACTTACACCCACTTGACAAATGCTTGGCACAAGGGTAGAGGAGAGCAGGAGAAGCGAGGCTGGGGAGCAGCAGGGCCTGTTCCGTGCTCCTTCTGCAGGAGAGGAAAGTTAACGTGGGTGCAAGGGAGCTGGCAACCAGAGCTTATGGTTTTCTTCAGACATGCATTCAAGCCACAGATTCTACACCAAGTTGCTGATGTATAGGATGTGTATCGTGCACGTGCTGTCTCTTTCCGTGATGCCGGTGACCGTTTCTTCACTTGATGGGCCGGGAGCTATGAATTTGCTGAATTCAAAGGGTAGCGTGGGCCACTATATGGCAAATACTCAGTGGTGTCCAGGACATGACCTGTTTTTCACTTTGCTGGGCAGGATGTGGGCTTCTTGTCTGTGTTTAGTTGCGAACGTAAAAAATAACCCGAGTGTGCTGTAGCAGTTGCAGTGGAATTTCAAATGTTCCCACGGACAGGTACAAAGATGATGATATCAAAGCAAGGGGAATGTAGCCTGGAGGGCACTTTTTTCCCTTATATTTCATTTCTGTCTTACAGATGTTTCTACTGAGATTATAGATTTGAGCTTCTGTTGCTCTGAACTAAAACCTTTGTAAGCAGAATGACCAAACCCTCACCCTGACGGGGTTATATAGTGGGAATCACAGGCTGCTGCTTCAGGCAGTCCCAAAGTTACAACGGAACGAGTCTCTGACTTCCACACGTCAGAACAATATACCAAGTTTATAGTTACTTTGGAAAGAGTTTTCCCACCAGAGAGTTTGCACAGTTTAATATTCAGATGTAGACAATTCTCATTCTTGCAATATGGCGAGTGCTTCTTCTCTAAACTGCTTTTGATTTTAAACACTTCTCTGTGCCTATTATACACGGACAGGCTCACAGTAGCACATTTAAATTATTAAAATCATAATTCAGCTGTCAGAAAGGCGCAGAATCTGAGCATGACAACTGCAAGTCTGAATTTCTTCATTAAGTGAGAATGTAGAGTGTGTTTGTCATAGTCACCAGGAGATCTCTCTTTCCTCCTTTTTAACATCTAAGCAAAGTCTACAGGTTCTCATGGCAAAAGCTAAGGTCCTTACCCTGGAAAAGAAGCCAGGGCTTACTTAGAAATCAACGGTGGGCTTTAGATCCCAGCACTCCCCCACCCTGTGGTTCAGATTTCCATATTCTGACTGGGTCATACTGGTTCGTTCCCACTCTCTTGTCCCCACCAGAGGGAGACCTGACCTGGGTGGTTCATGTGGCCCCTCCAGGAGTAGGAAAAGCATGAAAAAGCAGCTCTCTTTGCCTGGTTTCTGTTCAGTAACAATCACAACTCTCTCTCTACCTACGCACATTCATGCACCTTCATGCGTACATTGTTATATCTTTGTGACAGGAAACCTGGGGTCAAGGGGACATTCAGTGTCCCTTTCTGTGACTCCAGGCAGGACATGCCCTTATGCGATCGCGTCTCAGTTCCCCTCCCTGGCTCGGTCCCAGTCTCTTCCTGAAGGCAGGGATAGACAAACTACAGTGCTCCTGGGGATTTTAAAGTGTTCTCAGTCTGTTGTAATCACAGAAATTACAGAGGAATAAGTGCCTTTAATGAGTTGACAAGAATTTCAAAAATTATCCAGTCAAACAGGGCTTTATAAGAGTTCATTGGAAAGAGATCTGTAAAATGCTGCCAAAGCTTAAACTTCTAGTTAATCTAGTTTACTGATTTGGGATTTTTGTTGCAGGATTTTAATTAAAATAGGTGTGTCTGGCAAATAGTCTATCAGCTAAGTTTGGTGTCATAGCACAGACTTACAAGAAACTCTGAAATCCTTGGTGAGAGTAGACCCCAAAAGCCCCTGTGCTCTGACAGCCCCCCTCTGCCCTCGGCCATTCACCTTTAAAAATTCAGCCAGCACATAAACCAAGAAATTGTAAAGGACAATAGTTTTTAACTCAAGTCTGTACACATACAAATGTATTTTTTGTTTTGAACACTGAAATGTTTAAATCCAGATAAGTGAACGTTTCCCTGACACTGGAATTCCACCATTGCTTGTGACACAGTGCTTTATAAAAGGGATTTGGGACACACGGGATAACTTTTCCATTTTATTAAGACATTAAAAAAGTAGCTCCGTTTATATTGAAGGGAAAGTTTAGTTACACAAACAAGACCAGCATTAGGAAGCCATTACATCTCCTGCTGTTCTGTGCATCAGCTGCTCTTATTCCAGATTCCCCAGTATCTTTAGGATATAATTAAATTTCCAAAACTGACACATTAATGAAAAGCAGTAAAAATGTATTTCGTCTTGAAGGTGAAATGCTGTACAGAATGGAGTGAGTGCTGCTTTTGGTGGGGTTGCTCTGCAAATCCGTTTAGAGGAATCCAAGACAACTAGCAAGCTCTGTGGGCAGTTACAACCCGAGGAGGCAGGTACCACAGGTCTGGAATGGGAAACAAAGCGAAGGAATTCAATTATACTGACCCTGTATCTCTGATCTCTCTGCTGTGCTCATCAGCCCTGCTTTAACAGAGGCTGTTTTTAATTTAACACGATTTAAATTTTGCTCAGGAGGTTTTATAATGAAAGCATTATTCTTGGGTGCATCTTAAATCAATCTGAATTACTGAAACAACTACTCAAAATTAATTCAGAATCAGCTATCCAATTCATGCAGAAATATTTTTCTCAAGCGGCCAACAACTACCCATCTTCTCTCCTGGCCTTGTCTAAAACACCCATACAATAAATATTAGCTTTGCCAGCACCTTTTGTTTGCTCTGTGGGAGGTTTTCACCCCACCTCAGCCAGGCGCTTCCCATCCTTAGAATTCCTCTCCCTGGCTTGGATCGGAGCTCACTTCATATGCAACAGCCGCCGGTTTTACAGCTACATAGAGACAGTTTAATTATCATAAATTTTGTCACCTCGTTACCAGCGTGTTGGTTTTATTCACCTTTCAATAGCCTTTGGTTGCAGTCGGGGCAGCCTCACATGGCGCTGCCCCATCAGCATCCCCCCAGCCCCGGCTGCAGGACAAGGCCCCCCTCACGCCTCTAAACCACACACCAGTTTTACCCAGAACTCCTGTTTTTCTAAGCTTTTTATCGCTGTTTTCATTTCAGCTGACAACAGCAGCACCTTTCCGACTCTGCCTAGACCTGCAGTGTCGGCAGCAAACTGGAGTTGGGAAAACACAAGTGCCACATCTCCCTGGTACCCTGTGGTTCTGCAAGATGTGGGTCAGAGAGAGCAGAGAAAACTGATACCTGGTCAGCCCCCCTGAAAGAGACATCATTCTGGGTTTTGCTCATTTCTTGGGCTTTCTTTTTTATTAGTATTTAGTCATAGAATCACAGAATGGTTTGAGTTGGAAGGGACCTTAAAGATCATCAAGTTCCAACCCCCCTGCCCTGGGCAGGGACACCTCCCACCAGACCAGGTTGCTCCAAGCCCCCTCCAACCTGGCCTTGAACCCCTCCAGGGATGGGGCAGCCACAGCTTCTCTGGGCAACCTGGGCCTGGCTCTCACCACCCTCACACCAAACAAGTTCCGGAGGGAGCGGAGACCTCTCCGCCGTCATTTCTCCAACACAAAGTGCTGACGCCACTCGAGCTGATAGTAACCTTCATCCACCCTCCCTCACGCAAACCAAGAGGAGTTTGCAAAGTAAGGAAAATAATAAATCGTCTCTGGAGCGCTGCCATTCCCGGGCTCTCCGGAAAGATTGCTGTTTGGCCCAGTAATCACATTGTGCGTGTCAGTACTTCAGTAACTGCCATTAAACTAAATCAGAAAAATTGCTTTAATAGAAACACTACTTTGCATATTTAACATCGGCGAGGGAAAGACGGATGGGTTGTGGGATATTTCCTTTGTAAGGCAAGGCGCTAAAATTCCATCACTCTCACCATTTCCTACAGAGTCAACAATTCCTCTGTCCACAGGCCAGAGCTGCTTGAATTCCAGACACAGAAAGTCCAATCAAACAGGGAATTGATGGAGCTCCACAAAGAGGCCATTTTCTTGAGCTTTCATTCTCTTGGCTCCAGCTTCATCTTATACCAAATGTGTATCAATTTTCTTACCCTAATTGACTCATGGTTATTGTGTGCAAAATGCCTTTGTATCAGAAACTACAGCTGGAACCCTGTCCCTTCTCTGCCTTGATGTAAATCTCAGGCAAGCATTTAATTTTTGAGCTATTTGTATTCACCAGAACCCCAGAAGGTATTAAAATACCTTCATTCATTCATTCATTCATTCTCAGAGCAAGTGGAATTCACTGGATTTTTCTCTTTCTTAAAAAACATAAATTTGTCCGCCTTTAGGCCTTTTGTGGCTTTGGATGTTCGTAATGACTGTGTGGAAAACCAGCTTTAACGTGCAAGACAAAATCACTTTCCTTTAAGGTAAACGCATTGGGTGAGGAGTGAATTATTTTGAATAAAGCCAAGTAATGGTACTGGCTAAAATTATAACATGACTGCTAAATTTACCAATGGAAACCTTGGCAGAGATGCATCTATAGCAACTGATTTATCAATTTTTTTCTGAGCTCCTTTCTCTCTGCCCCCCTCCCTTCTTCTTTCTAGCCTGCATCGCAGTAAGTGCCTGAGAAATACAGATTAAAGATAACATTGTGTTTTCATTGGGGATGAAGGGAAGCGATTGGCTTGCTGACTGAATCCGAGCTATTTCTAGTCTCATAAAATGATAATTTCATAACAGCACTGACCCAGTAAAAGTAATTAGTTTACAGACATCAGCTGAAAATACGGGACAGAGTGGCCCCTGTCAGTCAGAGAGAGGGAAAGGGGAAGTGAAGTTAAAGGCCCTGCAACAAATCAGCCAAAACTAATTACATCCCTTAGCTGATCACAGCCCCACAGTCCAAATCAGTTTCTGGTGGGACCTGGGGAGTGGGGAGGAGCGTGGAGGGAGCCTCTGAGTGCCACAAGTCCCTGCGTGCCCCAAGTCCCTGCAGGCCCTGGGTCCCGAGGTTCATCCTTGCCCCTCGGAGACACCGTCCCAACATTGCTGGCATAGAGTCGTAGAATCGTTCAGGTTGGAAAAGACCCTTGGGATCATCCATCCCTTGGGAGTCCAACCATCAGCCCTACATCCTCCCCTCCTCTCTCCCCCAGCAAGGGATGTAGCACAGGGCACTGCCCTCCCTCTCCTGCTGCTTCAACATCCAGCACAGAAAGATTTTTCTGTCAAATTCCAGCACATCCACCCTGAATTTATTACTGTTTTCCTTCGGTGCAGGCAGAGCACGGGGTGTTGTTCCTGCAGAGCAGGAGGACAGGCAGGGCTCAGCCGAGCTCTGGGCAGGCGATGCCTGCAGATACAGCCGCTGCCTATTGCACTATTTACCACTGCTACATTAGAGCACATTCAAGGGCTGTAATTCACCTCTTAAAGTTACAAGTAAGTGCGGAAGAGTTATTTTAAAATCAATATCTAACAGAATGCCATTGTTCCAGCATTAAAACCTGCTGGGAAATTACTAGGAGGCATGTGGCAAGTCAAATCACTGCCTGCCAGAGGAGGAAGGAATTCATTACTCCCTTAAAAGGTGCAAGTCTTTACGGGCTTTTTGTTCTGGTTTGCAGCCTCAGAACTGCTGCTGGAGCATCTGGCTCTTTCTTTCCCTCACTCTTTCCTGATTTCACTCTTTTGTTCTGGCTCCACATGGAGGACTTGTCCTTACTTTCTGCATGGCGCCGTGAGGGGTTCGGGTCTGGGGACGAGCGCTGCGATGGCATTGCCACTGCTCCTGGTGGAGCGTGGCACTCCGCGTGTCAGTCCTCTCTCACCTATAAAAGCATCTGCAACAACAACAACCCCGGCTGGGCAGCCACTCAAAGTCATTTTCCGAGCAGCTCTTGGCTGCGCGGGCTGGGGAGAGCCACCGAGCAGATCGCCCGGGGAAGCCTGCTGCTTTCATCTTGGCCTGCCATCTGCGGCAGAATTAAAACACAGATCAGCTTTAGCTTTTTGCCTTCAGGACTTTGCGAAATTTGGCTGCTGTACATCCCCAGAAAGCCCTTGAGAGGGTTGTTTTTCCTTCTGAAGAGCACAGTCCTGCAGAACCAGGCTGCGGGCCCCTGAAGCCTGAGCCCGAACGGAGAGATGCAGAGGGCTCCTTGCTGGGGAGTCTCCTAATAGCGAGGGCAAATAATTCCAGTAACGAGTCTTACAGGTACGGGGGGAGCAGCTGCTCTTGCTGAAGGTGCAGCTCGGAGGGGTTTGGCCGATGCCCGGCACCCCCAGCCCTCGCTGCCCGCGGGAGCCAAAGCCGTGGGGTTTGCTGTCAACAGCTCCCGTTAATCAAACGGCACCTCCTCAACGCTGTGAAGAACCCTTCTCTTTTTATTACAGATAATTATTTTTCATGTACTTATTGATTTATTCTTTCTGCACACGTGACTCTCCTTTGCCATCTGAAAGACACTAAGTGCTGCTGTTTTTCTCATCTCGCCTGCCGACATAGGGTTTCACATCAGATGTGAAAACAGCAGATGATAAAATCTTGAGTCACTTTCAGCCTTTAATATTTAAATGCACAGCCTTGAGACAACAAGATTTCACCCCACAACCAGAAAGGCCCTTTATTTCTTCGCTGCACTAAGGAAAACACTTCTTACTATTATTCAATTCTACTCATTTTCTCACCCAGTTGCCACAGTGTTCCATGCTGGTATGCTCTACGTGCCCTTTTGGGTTGTGATTTGGAGACAACACATCATCAGTAGTACACACCTTTCTCTGTACTTGTATGACCTGCAGCACAAGGGAGCCATCCTCCTGAAATATTAATTACGGTCACTATGGCAAACCCAAACCCAGCACTTTATTTTTCAATTGAAAAGGATAACGCAAGCCAGCTCTTTTTGCAGCCTAATGCTTGGCAGAAGGGAGCTGTCTCCGAAAGAAAAGCTAAACCGAGAGGAAGCTGCTCTGAGCTGCTTTCTCCTGGAGCCCATCTCCATCAGCATCTCCCTTTGGCTCTGGAGTGCTCTTTGGAAGCAAACTCCATCGCCCCGTCCCTGCTGCAGCTTGGCTCGGTGCAGAGAGGTTTCCAAGTGTGCAAACTGCATTTCTCCTGGGTGAACCATGGCTGGAAGGTGCCATTCCAGGAATTATAATCCTGGGTTTGTGTCTTTTGAGGTTCACACAGCATCTCGGCCTTTTGTCATTAACATTAAACTCAGAAAAGCTCCAGTTGCTTCTTTCTGCCCCTGCAGAGGGAAGACAGGAGTAGGCTGTTGTCGATTTAACAGACTCCTCTGTTACTCCACTGCACAGGAGCCTTTTTCTAGTAATCAGTGTCTGAAATGAGTAGAAACAGGACTTAAATTTACCACTTTGAACATGAATCAATGAAGCATTATTGCCAACACACATCCTTCACTGTCACACATTTCAGTGGTGCTGCTGGTTCAGGAAGATTTAAAACGCCGTCTCCCACCCAGCCTTGCACCTGCGAGGGATCCTTTTTATCAAGGTCACTCTCTGATCTCTGCATAATTAGCCAAAATATGAAATCCCCAGCTTCTGCCGTGCTTGTGTGTGCCTTCAACCTTCCTGCAGGACCACTAGATTGTGTGCAGATGGGCAATCACGGTCAGCTCGCGGGAGGCAATCACAACTTTTACTTGGTGCCTCTTTTTGTTTTCCTGCCTACTTACATCTGCCCAACCGTCTGTTCATCAGTCCAGGGAGTATCCATCACGTACGGGGATGAGTCCTACTGAGGCAGACGCTGCTGTGGTTCATGAAACGAGTTGGCATGAGATCCCAGCCTTGGCACGCTGGATGCAAAAGGCTTCAGCCCTTTTAGATATTTTTCTGCTAGAGAGGAATAGCAGGCCAGATTAACTAATAGAAACATTCATTCAGCAAGACAGCTGCCGAATGAAAAGACACAAACCAGCTCAAATTAGGTAAAAGTCATCCCTCTTGCTAAGGGTCACCACAAGTAGTAAGCTGGGCTGAAGGGATACAAGATTTTGGGCTGCAGAGGGCTGAGCAGGACGAATTCCACCACTAATGAGCTTAGTGAATAAGCTCATTACCTAACGAGCTCTATTGAACAAGCTTGATTTCCAGCCTAGAGAAAACCTTCTGAATAGATAAAACACAGGTAAACAGCTCCACCAGTTTACACACTGTAGCCTATCTGTAGCTCAAGAGCAAAGTCATGGCCATTGTCAGATTCTCCCCTGAAGGTGCAGATGTTCACTTTTAGAAGAAAACAGGTGTAATGTCTTTAATATATACCTATATCTATATATTTAAAGCTAGGCATGCATGCCCCCAGGTGCACATCAGAGGGTAAATAAACCTCGCATGCACACGTCAGGGCACACTCACATGACTGCAGCAGGAAAGTCTGGCACCAAATGGACTGTGAACTGAAACTGAATTTCAGCAGCTTTTATGATTCATTTTTTGTCAGAAACCAAGGAGGCGTCTGTAGCTGCCTCGTTCACCGTGGCTGGGGGGGTTGGGGGAGCTCCTTTGCTGCTGCAGCACAGAAACCCCCCCAGCTTGGGCCAGGCTGCGGCAACACGCGTCCTTCCAGCGCTGCTTCATTGACAGCTTCAGCAGCCCCATGGCATCTCTGTGGATAATTTTTGATGGCTCTGCCCACTCCCACGACAACGTGTGTCAGGAGTAACTTCATCCCAGCCAGTGAGTCACACCAGTGAGGAACGAGCGTCACTGACAGTGAAACTGGGCTCTGTGGATTCGAATAGGTCGGGGTGTAATCTGGGAGAGGTGTTATGCAGGGCTTTTATGGGGAAGTCCTTCTGGCAGGAGATTCCTTCTGGTGCCAGGTCCTGCATTGAGCCACAGCTCATCTTTCATCTTTACCAAGGGCTTTCCTCAGACACCCTGTGGAGAGCAGCGATTCCCAGCCCGCAGTATTAGATGCACTAGAGTTAAGGCACTTAAGAAAACTGTTGGATAGAATTTATGTGCCATTAATAACTGCTTCCCTGGCAATATCAAAACAGAGTGGGCAGACAGCGCATCTACTACCCATAGCACTTGACTATACAATAAATTAAATCCACCCATTAAATCATCACAGAGAGAAGGGACATTTATCTGAACGGCTGTGCATACTGAATGCTTTATCAGAAACATGAAATACTTATGATGGAAACAATAGGTGTCTAAAAGCAAGACAGACAAGGGTTTTTGGAATTTCTTAGGAAATAAGCACAGCTGGTGCTCCCTGGGCTCAGAGCAGGGATTTCAGAGGATGCGCAAGCAAAGAGACAAATGAACCCTCAGCTGCAGCAGCACAGGGACAGACACACACCCACAGGGACATCAGGCAGCAGCAGCAGCACCTCTGCTGAGCACAGTTTATGGTGTCAGACAGCTTAACACAATGAACACTGACACTGTTAGTGCACCCCAGTAAAGGGGCAGGGGTGTTCGGGCAGCACTCGCTCAGAACCTCCAAGCAGAAGTGGGCAGAGGCAGGAGAGCAGAAGCAGCTCCCCTTCGCCTTGATGTGTCCTGTGTAATTAATGACTCCAAGCTCGTTCTCAGCCTCTTTGCTGGATTGCTCAGAACGATCCACCTCTTTCTCTGAAGGCCAGCATCACGTCTCACACTGTACCATAAAACACACTGGAGAAGTAGGATGTCTTGTGTCCTGCGCTTCTGGACAACACTTCTCCCTCACGATCTGTCAGAGCAGCTTAGTGTAATGGGCTCCTGAAGGCCAGCCCTGAGTGCCAAGGGACAGGGTGAGGGGGTTTTTAGACAGCCACCACCATTTCCCTCTTCCAGTCCTATCAGCAGGGATAGATATAAATGAAAGTACAACAGCATCTTCTCTTCAGCACAAGCTCACACTGGGACAAAAAGCTTCCTCTGAGCAAGGCAGAATTACAGTCTCTTTGTGCTTCCCTCAGCAACCTGCGGCAGGCGTTTGGGGAGGATGGTTTGTTGGTTATCTGTGTGAACCTCTGTGCCAGGGCTCTCAAAGTCCAGCGAGACTTAGATTCCTCCTCTGGCTGTGAAATGACAGAGATCCAAACTTCACTGTGCACCAGCCACGGGGCAACAGACTTTACAGATGGAAAAAACTCTGATACACTGAATCCCCAGTTATCTAGAATTTAATCAGGTACACGTGCAGTCAGATATCCCTCATCGCCCCAGACCAATTCTGCTGCGAGACAGGCACCATCCCCACCTCATGGCCACGAGGCCAGAGAGAGAAGGTGACCCAGTCACACCATAAGGTCATCCGTAATCAGCTCAAACGGCTTACTCCCAAATGTGCAATGCTATCTAAATAAAATATCAAAGAACTCCCTCTCCCCTCACAGATAAAAGGAGAGAACGGTGAAAAAAAAATCACAGAGAATTATAGATGATAGAATAAAAGATGTGCTACAGGTCTGTATTTTCCTGCCTTATAGGGAAAGACCGAAAATGATTTAGCAAAATGCAAACAGAAGTTGTTTCGTGCCCAGACGCTGATTTATTATTTAATACTAAAATACTATAAATAACAAATCTGCAGAATCATCTAGCCAAGAAACGAACGCACATGTGTAAAGAAGCACACACACATCTCCCCGGGCTCTGCCAGGAGGGTGTCACTCAGCCCAGCACCTCCTCTGCCTGCAGGTATCGCGGCCACCCGACCGGCCCTCCCTCGTGTTAAAATTCGCCTTATTTTATCAGTTTTAGTAGATCATAGCTATACATTGTGACAGAAGAAGAAACCAGCTTGTCTGTGCACCATGCAGAAGGCAGGATGTCTGTGCCTCAGGCGCCCAGGCGTCCTTCCAAACTTTAGCCAGCAACCTAACAACGGGCAACACAGTACTAGATACTGCCAGAGCAGAACGTAAGTACTTTGTGGCAAGTACCACCACACTCTATGTAAAATGTTAAATACCAGCAAAATCAGTCCATTCAGGTTATGATATAATGTAAGGTTTGGAGCTTTTACTATATAATCCATTTTAAAGTACTCTTGGACACGCTGTTCTGTGGCAAAATTAGATTTTTAGCAAAACCTGGCCTACAACATATAGCCCAGACACTTAGCATAACAAAATGTAATCACAGCAGTCAGTTTGCTGGCTAAGATGCAATCCATCCTCTACATCTTTTTTTCCACTTATCTTTCAAATGCAATTTTCTGCCCCTCTCTGTTGAAGACCAGGTTAAATCAATAAAATAAAAATAGCATTGTAATGTTACATCTTGTAGCAAAAGACTAAGGTCACTCCCAGTCAGTAGCCGAAAAGGGATAAACCCACACCAGGTTTCATGTAAACATGTGAGTCTTTGACTGTCTTTATCCACGTGGCTGCTTGGCTACGGAACACGGAGCTCGGCAGAGCTGACACCAGAGCCCGACCTGCAGCAGTTCCAGATTCCTCTTGTCCACGGAGAAAGGTCCCTTCACCACAACCAACCACATCTCCAAATAAGGAATGGGCAATTTAAACCCTTTTAATTGTATTTTCATCCTTTTCAGAACCATTTCTTGGTTTTCCTAAATAATGCGATCTTTCATAAAACAGAGCATCCTTCTCCTCTCAGCTGTAAAACAGGCAGTTCTCTCACACACAGGGTGATGCTTCCAATCAGGGAACAGACACAGAAAAAACAGATTTATAGGGCCCCTGCAGAACATTTGTGCAGCTCTGCTCAAGCCACATGTAAACAGAGGAGGAAAAACACCCCAAGTCTCTAACTGATGGCAAAGCCTTTCCCTGTGAGATGCCCACACTCGTCAGGAGCAGGGCAGTTCCCCACCAGCAGCGCTGCTCCCTGTCAGAGCCACCAGCAACGCATCCAACAGATCACCTCCTCAGTCACAGGGCAGAGCCCAGAGCCCAGCCTTGGAATTTAAAAACAATCACTTGGTCTAATCAATATTCATGGCATATTTTTTCCCTCGTACCACTCTGCCACCGGCTGGTAAAACACCACAGACAACTGTCCATTTGCAGCCACAGCAAGGGAGTAAGGGCTACGATTCATGAACTTTCTGGGGAAACGTGGTGAATAAAAGAAATCAAGAAAGTCAGGGGCCACAGCCCAGTGCACGCAGTGGCCTCAAGAGACATTCTAAAATCTGCCCCATGCCATTCTGAAATCCCATGAATACCCTGAGCGTAACCTTGAGCCCGACCTGCACCCAGCTGGGTATGAAAAAGATTCTTGATGATTGTGTGTAAGATCCAAAAAGCAATCACACTACTGTATATGATACAACATAGCCATAAAATAAAAGACTGAAGGCTTGAATAACTGGGCATTGACGTGAAGTGATTTTAAAGTGTTAGCACTCAGATATGGTAGAAAAATAATATCCTTCTTGGAAAAAAACCCCAACCCATTGGTACCGAGTGGCAGAAAACAGAACCCCCTACAGAAGCAGCAGCCCTGAGGACAGAGGTGGCAGGACCCGGGTCTCTCTCCGCCCAGCCCATGGTTTCCAAAGTGCTGTCCTGTTTTAGAAAGAGGGGAATTGTCTGTGCCTGGGCTGTGTCAGAGCCCCATGTGTGAATCCGTCTCACCCCTCAGGGCAGCTGAAGCACGGCTGAGCCCGTGCCCCACGAGAGCTCCGCGCTCCAGACAGCTGGTGTCTGAGATGACTTTGGTGACGGGAGATGATTTCAGAGACTAATGTTCTCCCAGCTCACTATTGACACATGGGACGGGTAAATGAGATTTACTTTGGCATCTCATTCACTCCTCAATCCATCTTCTCTAGTACTTTTCTTTTCTCCCCTCCAGCCTCCACACGGAAAGGTCAATCAGTTTAATTACAGATGTTAGACCCATATGTGCCATTTGCAGATCTGCTAAGTCTGCTCGGGCAAACTGGAGCTTTGCTGCACATTCCTGCTGCTTTTTGCCCTGAATAGAATAGCAACAGGTTTCTAAGGTTTCTTATTGCAGCAAAGGAACCTTCCCTCATGGTCTCCGGACCACCAGCACAAAAGAAATAAATAGCTGAAGAGTAGTGAGATTTAGTGACGTTTCTGCAGCTTCACCATGAGTGCCATAATAAGCTACAAATATTTATTAAAGTTCACCACCTTCCTAAATACACATTGACACCTCCAGTTTACAGATGTAAAACCCAAGTCAGCAAACGTCTGAGCTTCTCCTACACAAACCACACAGTAATGAACTCCCCGCTCCCCTTCCGAGGCAGCAGCACATCTCTCTCAGTGGAACCTGAGTGGTCCCTCAGTGGCACCAGAACGGGGACAGCACGGCAATCTCAAGGCAACTTTGAGCAAATGACTCCATTTCTTTAAACACCTTGACTTCCCCAGAAGGTGACCAGTGTGGGTCACCTCCTGCAGGCAGCCAGTGCGTGGCACTGAGATTTTCTGGCGCTTGTTCAGAGTCAACCTGGCGCTTTTGCACCGGTATTTCTCTTGCTAATCACTGCAACCTCAGCCCAGAAGGGAATCCTGCTGACAAGGAGGGTAGTTCCGATACCTGTGCATCCGCCCTCTCCATCACAGCTCCTTCTGGGTTCAGGGCCCTTTGAAAAGCAGCGACACAAATCCATTACGGGGCTGTAAATGCTCCATCGAGACTGGGGAGTTGTTTCTGTCCCTTCAGAGAAACCCACAACATCCTACAGGGGTCAAAACAAACACACAGACAGACAGGAGTTGCCTTAGTCTTCGGAAACGATTTCGCAGCACATTCCAGGAACTCGTACTGCAGTATAAACTTTGCTTTGCAATAAAGGGCACTTTCCAATTTTTAATTGCACCCTAACCTTTCACTAATTGGACATTGTGCAGGGAGCAACGTCCCAGCAACAGCTCTGCAGCCCCTGCGGGATGCGAATGGGCCGCAGCGAGGGGAGAGCAGCTGAGCGTGCCAGGTGCCGGGGGTGACAGACTCATCCCACAGACAGAGACTTCCTAATTATCCAGTGGCTTTTGTTTCCCTGGAATTACTTTCAAAACAAGCACCATCTGAAAAGCATTCCCCACACACCACAAGCGCTGGCATTCGCTCAGAGGAGAGGCAGACGCAGCTCTAGGAAGCGATGGCTTTCAGCAGCTCTGAAAAGTCACATTTTAAATTTATTTCCATAATAATGAGTCTAGTGAACAAATTTGTCAGGAAGATTTATTTGCATACCCCACATTTATGTTTTCGTGTCGTTTCTAAACTTCCCATCAACAACAGATTTTAGGGCTCATAAAAGTAATAGTCCCCAGGGGTTGGTGGCTCGGGTGGCAGGAGCGCCGTCTGTCAGTCTGCACCCCCCACCACTGCCCTGCCTGAGGGAAGCTCAGCACGGCCCTGCCTGGAGCTCACCAGAGCTCCTGCAACAGGCAGGACACATGGGACGAGGACACAAAGTGTGAACTGGGGGCTTGAAAGACACAGAGCCCATTTTTGGTGGGAGAAGGGATGGCAGAAGTTGGAAAGGATGGGAGGGGACGTTCCCGCAAAAGCATTAGGACAGCACCGGTCCCTTCCAGCCATTCCAATTCTGTGATTTTTAAGGCCGGGGGCTCACTGGGGTTCTCCCAAGATCTCATCTCTGGATCCTCCCCAAATTGCAGCTCCAGGGGCCCAGGGCTCTGGCACTGGCTGCACCGGAGGAGTCAGCACCACCTGAGTCCTCTCCCCGCAATGGGCTGCCTGGAAACATCTCCCAGCAGAAACTTGCTGTCTCTTGGGAATCACAATGCCATTTGTTCTAATTCCTGTTGACATTTCATTTCACACACTATTAAATGAACCCCTTCAGAAGGACGAGACAGAAATTTGCTTTAGAAGAGAGAAAAATAATGTGTGCTTTAGGACAAAACAAGCTCACGATTAATTTTGGTGACACAGTTCCCATGCAGGGTGCAGAGCGTCCAGCCAGCCTGAAACTGCTCCGCTCCACGGGCCCTAGCGCTGTGCCGGCCACTACAGCAGCAGAGCCCCTAAGGGAACACCACATGCCTTTCTTATTATTGTTACCAGTTTTAAACCACTTGTAGTATTTCTAGTTAAACTAATCTTTCCCTCTGCTTGTCACTAGAGTTGAAGTGCTTTCGGTAAATACCCGCTTTTCTACCTGCAAGAATGCGGTGCTGGAGAGTGGAAGGACAAGCGGAAGGGAACTGAAATGAATCATTTTTTATTTGACCAATTTAGCAATGACATATTATATCAATCACATCTGTACTGGGTCTGTGGAGTAAGCAGATACCCTGACATATTTTACACCTTTCTTTGAGCAATATGAAATGACCTTAGGAGATGGAACAAGTTGCTGAAGGCAGCCGTGAATCTCTTTTACGGGCGCGATGGGGCAAGGAGGGAGAGGGACGTCCCAGCCCGGGCTTTCTGGGGCAGAGAAAACGTGGGGACGGTGGCTCTAAGGGCACCCAAGTCAGGGCACTGCTGAGGGATCACAGCCCCCAGCTTTGGGGGGGGGGGGGGGNACAAAGTGATGTGAGCGGAGCTGGAAGACACAGCAGTGAGAATGGCTGCTGTAAAAACCCAGCTTCCTCCTGCTTTCCATGGGCCTTAACTCCCACCGTGCTACATTTATCTTCTGTGGTGATTAAAGCTCAGCAAAGTCATTAACACCGAGACATTCCTTACTGTATCACGTTAACAAATAGACTTTCTTACTTATTTAAAGAAAATAACCCCCCTTTTTCCTTTCTAAATCTGCTTTCCCAGGGGAAGCATAATACTGAAAAATGCTGAGAAGGGGTCCAGCTGTATATGGCTGATCGGCAACTTTATGAAGACTGTAAAAATACAATTTATGGGCATAAATGAAGGCCATTATTTGCAGAAATCACCCAAGTTCCAGACAGTAATGCATCAAAGCAGCTTGCAGAGGGACCTGCCCGTGGGACCGTTCCTCTCCCAGCCCAGAACCACACTCCTGCTGCCCAAACAGTGCTCAAAACTACCGCGGGGAAAATGTCTTTTGAAACAAGGAAGAATCTTGAGGATGATGTGAACCTTCTACTTTCTCAATTTTTTAACTAGTATTATGTCATATAATATCCTTAAAGATATTCCCCAGGGCCAGTCACTTTCACAGTGAATAATATCTAATCACCCATTTCTTCCCATATAATATACTACCGCCTTCTAAATTTGTCGATCTAATTAGCTCTTTCCCCTAACACTCAGTATGATTAAATCTGTATTAAAACTTTCTGTGCAGCACAAGAGCAGACACACCTGAGCATCTTCTAAATTTAGCAGAGGACAATATTTAATGGATTATTTTTAATGGATGCTGGAATTGCTGCGTAAATGAATTGTGATTGGAATTTCGTCAGCCTCCTTATTTTTTGCTCAGCTCCCTTAAATTGTATATCAAGCAGATGAGAAAGAATAATGGAGAAACCTACCTGGTACCATCCATCAAGTATCGTTCAGAACTAAATTAACAATGAGCACTTTATGCAAAAAGAGGTGGAAGAAACTGGGTTTCTTTATACTTCAGCTTCATCATTTTATAAGATGTGTCAGACAAGACACATTTGGACTCATCTCGCAGTTTTCATGCGGTTTAAAGAGGGCAAACATAAGGGCTGGAAGCAATTCCTGAGGATTTTGCACAACTTGCATCTAATCCATATTTTAGGAAGATTTGCATGTATTTGGGGTAATTAAAAGGCCCGCTTGCTCACGGCAGAGCAATGACCCGCTCTCCCCTTCTCACTGACGGCATCGAAGTTCTTGTTGATGTGAATCATCAATGATCGAAAATCATTAACAGCTTTGTCGGGCACTGATGCTCCGCTTCTGATGCCGTTTCTCCCACAGCCCTGTCCCACTCGGCAGCCACAAGCAGACTCCTGTGCTCCAGGGAACTTGATTTTCCTTTTCTTCCACCCAAACCCCGGGGACTCGGAGGAGACGGGGGATGCTGGGCACAGCACTGGGAAACGCAGCCTCTGCTCCTCTCCCCAGACCTGCCCTGTGCTCTGCCAGCTCCACTCCACAGCCCAGCAGGGAACCCCAGCTCCATCCTCTTCCCCAGAGCCCAGGAGATGCTGAATCTTTCCCTACAGCCCACAACCTTGGGGTTGTCCGAGCTGCGCAGAAGTGGGAGATGCTCCTCACCAAGGAGACCTCCTGCTGCAGCACCCACGGGGCTGTCTCAGCCCCTGAGAACAGGAGCAGCTCCGGGCTGTTCCCTGAGCTTAGGAGAGAACTTAAAACTGCTCAGTGCAACTGGTACCTAAAGAGGCAAAGCAGGAAGGATGGGAGACCTGACAATACCAGATCTAAGAAGAAAGGGGTGGAAATCTGCGAAGGGAGCTCTTCCAAATGCTGTCGCTGCCATTCATTAGGCAGGTAGATGAGAAACCATGTCGTTGTCTCGACCGCCTTCAGAAAGCCCCACAAAAGTCTTTGCGTGTCTCTAATTGGAGTCCGTTCTGTTGCCAGTGCAGGAATTTATCTGAATCATGTTGTGAGGGTTGAAAGTCGGTTCTTGGCCCATTTAACTACACAGCCACCTCTTTCATTAGAGTCCACTGGCAGAAAGATAACCAATTCCATCTCCATAATTACAAAGACATCCACAGCAGGGGACAATAAGGTTGTTTCTTACGGAGGATTTGAATTACTTCAATTATCGTGTCTGAAGCCTCCCATTCAGGGAAGCGTGAGGTTTGGGAATACTTCAGAGCAATCAATTGTGCCTGATTGGTTATATTCAATAAAACTAGATGGGAGAATCTTTTTGTGTTCCCTTTAGGCAATACAGCTCCAAGACTTGTCAAATCTCTGTGCCCCCTTCAGCACTGTCACTTGAACAAAACAAAGGCACAAGCTGGAGAAAGGAGAAACTAATATTCTGGGCGTATTTAGGCTGTTTCTTCCCGAAAGAGCAGTTTATCCCCACATCACCCCCTGCATTCAGAGCTGGGTGCCATCCCCCTCCCAGGGCAGGGGCAGAAACTGAGGCACAGAACGGGGAGGGTCTGGGAAAAGGCATCACTTCTGCTCCTGTAAGACGGGCAGAGGGAAGGGGATCCCCGACATTCCAGGCCAGGCTGGACCTGCTTCCCACGGAGGCTGGGAGAGCATCCCCGACAGAAGCCCAGAGCCATTCACGGGGTGGATTCACTCCATAAACAAAACCCAGCCAAGCTGAAGTCTGACCTCCAGCACGAATTAAGTTCTCCCGACTAATTAAAATGCACTTTTTCTTTCTCTCCTCTGCTAGTCAATAAGATAAACAATAGGCCTCTGGAATACAAAGAACCTGCTTTGAGCATTGTGGCTTCTCAAGGATGTTTTACAGCATTAGATGGCAAACACAAAGGCTGAGCTGCTGATGTGTTTATTCCTGTATTAAATATGTGTTCCTCTGGTGTCGCTTTTGGCATGGAAGAAAAGAAACATGTTTCTTCCTAAACATTTCAAAATGGCCAGAGGATTTAAAGCGGATACTCATTAAAAGATTTGTAATCCTGTCTCTGGAAGGCATGTAGAAAAATGGGTATGCCTCAAAAAGCTACAATACATTAATGTTTTTTTACATAATCCACTCCTATTTAGCCAGACCTCCAACGTACATTCCCATTTGAAGCACAAATACAAGTACAGACTGGTTTAAAATTCTACATTGAATGGAAAGTGTCTGCAGCTTTAAGGCCACAGCTATGAACTTCCTCTCGTCTCTGAGCTGTGGCTGGCATTAAGAACTCCACCGAATCCCTGAACATCTTACCAGCTCCCAGCTTATTCCATTTCCTAAACATTTCCTCTAAGAAAAGATTATTTTTCTCTTCATTTCCACCTCAGATCGAATCCCTCACACCTACATCAGATCATCCTGTTAAACTAAAACCAGGTGACACTTTCAGGTGTGTTTCTTCATTAGCCCTAAAATCTCTCTTTTGGGAGGTGGGAGAACTGTTCTTTTTGAGTGAAACACGAATTTGTGAAAGCTCCAATTGCTCTACTCATGAGAACAACCCGCCTGTTCCGCACTCCCGTGTGGATCAACAAAGCACTTCAGCACCTATTTATGTCATTTAGGCAGGCGCTGGTGTTCAAACTCTCTGTCTGAAGCCAAGCACATCCCTGCGCTGTTGCTGAACCAGTTCCTGACTGGTTTTAGCACCAGCTCTGCCAAACCCTGCTCCCACCCGGGCCAGCACCACCGCCTTCGCAGGAGCCAGACGGGGAAAGCTGCGGAAAGTAATATCGGGCACTCCCCGAGGAAATTAAAGTGGTCATGTTGGAGCTCGTTTCTGCAATGGGGAATGAAAGATGCTTGCATTATCAGTGAAGTATAAGATATTGTGAGATAGGGCTGTGCTTTTGCAGCTCATGCCCAAGCTGAAGCACTGCCTTCTCTCAGGACAACCTCGCACCCTGCTCCTACCTTTGCTTTGAAAAGAAAAGGAGGACAGAAAAAAAAATTAATGAAAAATACATTTTTTTTTCTTTACTTAAGGGTCACCTGAAACTTTAAATTTAGTAAATAAAAGTCCCTCTATGCTTCTGCATGAATTTTTAAATATAGTCATTAAGAATAAAATAAACCCTTAGCATGATCCACCTTACATAACTTCCTCCACAATTTAAAAATAACTTGTACAACTTTCTAGTACTCACTGTGCATCACAGCAATTACAGGAGAGGCAGGTACCCCACTGCGGCACCGTAGAGCTCGCACCTCTCCCCCTTGCTCCCCAACATCTTCCTGCGGCACAGAACCCCGCAGTGAGGGCGGGTAAGAGCCTCCCACGACAGCCCTGTCCCTCACTGCACCCCAAACCCTGCTCTGGGGGTGCTGGGGGAGCCACAGCCTGGATCCCCCCTCGCCCAGCTGGGTACCCAGAACGGGGATCCCCCCGAGACCCACCATTACCCAGGTCCAACGGGCCCGGGGGCAACGAAGGGGCTGCTGCACGTTCCCAGCTGTACTAGGGGGACCTGGCGGCTCTCCTGCCTGTGGTGTCCCCTCACTGTCTGCACAAGTGATGTCTGAAGGAGCTGGTCATGTCTGGAGCTAAAAGCAGCATAGCTGTGTGTTGGAGCTCAGCTCCCGGCTAACTGCATTACCAGAGAATCCTAAATCTTATGTTATTCTGGTCCAATAAATATTAAAGTCAGAGGAAAAGCTCATTAGAAGTCCCAAGAGTATAAAGACAAAAGAGAGCTATCTTTGTATTTGTGCTGAAATCAAACAAGGCATTAATAGCGCTTCATAAAATCTTCCCTGTATGAGTCTGTAGAATGCTGCAGCTGAACCCTCTGCTGGGTAGGATGGCAGGGGCAGGGCTGAGTATGAATGCTCTTCTGTTCCAAATAACGTTCCTGAGAAATTCTCAGAAGCAGCCAAAAAACTGAGAGCCAGTAAGAATTGCAGAGTGGAAAGAAATGACCATGTGAGAATGATAAATGCATTGGAAAATAGGGAGAGCGAGGACATACATCAACACCGGTACATAAATCATGTAGGTGCATGATGAATTTGTTATGCCAGCTATGCCAGTTGAACTCTTAAAGCAATGCTAAAATATGATTGAGGCACATGTGGGAAACTCCAGACAACTCTCCCAGGCCTTCATCCCTGTCTGGAGTAAATTATTATAGCTGTACTCACCTAAGTTTACATTAAATTAGGATCTAGCCAGTTTTAGCTACAGAGAGAATTATTACTGAACATGCATCAGGCAGAGCTTCATCAGGTAGTCAGGCACACACTTATTTTGTGTTTCCCAACTCTATATTGGCCCAAGTCTATCCACTCCTTCAAGCTTTCTTCTCCTAAACATACACACACCTGCTTTGGGTGGGCAAGGAGAACCCTCCAGATGAGCTCCTCCATCTCACAGGGTGGCCCTGAACTGATGCTGGGGGCAGCAGCCAGGGAGCAGCAGGTGGCAGGGCACGAGTGACAGGGGCCCAGCACCTCAGGATGCTCCAGGTGGGGGGTAAGCAGCCACCCCCGGGGTGGGGGCCCTGCAGAGCCGGCACTGCAGCCCTCACGGGGTGCTGGAGCCAGCTCCGTGCCTGTCTTCCAGCGAGGATGCAGGCGAGAGCAGACCCCCAGTCCTGCCTGCCCCGTGCCACCGCCTGCTGTCCCCACGCCAGGCTGCTGTGTCACTGCGCAGCTATTTATAGACTCACGGTTGTATCCAGGGAACCGGAGGATGTTGACTAGGATCCTTCTATGAATAAAACATGGATATTTTCCTGGCTTGAGCAGCCAAGAGCTGCTTTAGATTTAACATTTTTCTCTCTGATTGGACTCGGCAGCCGAGCCCGTTTCTTCAGACACAAAAAAAAAGGATTTGAGACTTGACCTAAGAGAATACTTTACAAACAGTAGGTCAATATGTCGTTTGCTGTGACAAAATGGCACTATTCTATCAATATTATGGAAAAAAAATGATAAAACTTGAGGAAACCTGCTTCTAGTGCAGATAGTATCCTTGTCTCCAGTTTTTCTTCCCCCTGAAGGCAAAAGATACCCTTCCCCATCAAATGAGCACAGCACATTCCTTAGGAACTTTTTCTTATCCATAATCATAAATGGAATTTAAAACAGAAGGCGTGTCCAGGTCTTTTCCAAATACTAATTGCACAGGAGGAAACTTTGCTCGCTTCTCTTTTCTGATGCCCAACAGAAGCTGACTTTAACAGGCAGGGGCTGCTCAGGCTGTCCTGAATCCATCCTACTTAGGAATTAAATCAGGCATCCAACATCACCAAAAGAATTCTCCCTGGCCACAGAAGCCTAACGGGGACCAGATCAGGGCAACAACAGACAGACAGACCGAGGGACAGACAGACAGACCGAGGGACAGACAGGCCAACAATGCCCTTGCAGAGGCTGGGGCTCCTCTTTTACAAACAGACTCAGGGAAGGGGCACGACTTGCTCTTACTGATGTGACTTCACGCGATTCTGGCTTTGTAGGTGGGAAAGAAGGAGCTTAAGGTGAACGCACTGTGATTTATTCCTACCTACAGCCTCTCCGCCACCAGCGGGTGATGGCAAGGGAGGCAGGATGCTGGGGCTTAGCTTTATCTGACCTCACTGAGGTTTCAGAAGCAGGGATGGCGTCGCAGCACAGAGCACAGCACGGGGCTCCCTGAGGCAGATTGGATGCGAGCCGAGCCCTGCGCTGGTCTGGGGACATCGCTGCTTCCACAGGGACCCCTGCTCAGTGGGAATTCACTGCAGGTCTGTCCACAGCATCACCAAAACTCTGGGCTGTGCCCAACCATATAGCAACAGCCCAGGTATCTCACCCTGGTTCAGACAAGGAGTGTTTTCATTTGTTTCCTGTTGAAATCCCTGTTTCTCGCCCCTCCTGCTTACAGTCAGGCATTTGTTAGGGAGCAGCAGGTCTGACACATGCTGCATTATTCCAGCTTCGTACCATCCTCGTGCCATAGAGTGACACCAGCACAAAACCAGCAGTTTATCAAGGACTTTCTATACCATAGGTTGAGAGAAAAAACAGCAGATTCCCTGTCTCTGAGGCACAACACATCCTGTTACCTGCACATTTCTGTGTCTACCCCAATTTCTCTCTCCCTGTTGAAAAATTAATGCCGAGTTTCCTACAGCAGCATCTGAGATGTGAAATGACAAAAGGAAGGTCAAGTTGGTGGATACATGTCTCCATACAGTTTTGAAGTAGGTCAAGTAATATAGGACTTGGCATCACTCTCAAAGTAATCATAACTGGAATTAAATTTAGACTTCAATAATGAAGGCGCTTGAAAAAGTCAAAACTCCAGGCCTGTTTCTGTGGCCCCTCTTTTCTGCAAGAGCAACCCCATGCCTCTATAGTCACCTCAAAGGATCGATAATATACAGATATTAGCCCCGTTCACCCAAGAGAGTGTCTTAATTTTTGCCAGCATGTTTTGTCCACCTCCCTGGAGGAACCACCCTATGGTTAAACGGAGCACTTTCATGGCAGCTTTCACTGTAAAATTTCGGTTTATTTATGAGCTCTTGTAACAAACATATCCTTATAACTGCCCCTGCAAGATCAACAAATACCACTCACCTCTGCTTTTACAGCTGAGGATGCTGCAGCAAAGGACAATGAAGTTTGCTGCCCAAGTGTGGACCAGGATGACACAACCAACCCAGAGGCAGCTCAGGTTCTCCTGGTACTTAATCTACATTACTCAGAAAGCCTTCTTTTCAGGTTCAAAAAGGCTTAGGTTTAATGTATACTCGTCATGGCTCACTGAACTGCTTGGTTTGAGTTGGATTCACAAGAAAAATATCAAAACATTGCAGGAAGTGGGTTTCTCAGTGTTTGAAACCATCCTACGTTGGGAACCTTGCAAGAAGAAAGCCTGACCTAATGAGATTACCCAGGCTACTATTTTCGGGGCTAACCACACTGAAGAAGAACACAGAGAAAAGCACATTACCAACTGATAAATAAAATAAAACTCGTTTTCTGACTTATTCTGTAAATCAAAATGCTAAAAGAATCTCTAAGGCTATATTAAAGCTGAGAAAAACATAACACCAAATCAATGTTAAAGGCCATCTCAGCATCCTTTTATCTAACCAAAATTGTAAACACACTGCTACATTCCCAAAGCACAAAATCCATTTACACTTTGCATACTTGAAAAGAAGTCTAATGCATTTTGAAAACCACAGACTTAACTGCATGCTTCTCCCATTTAATACAACAGGACTTAATAAGATTTGCAGGAGGCACAAAAGGCAAATTGAACCCTATAGCTGAGCACACAATTTCAGGTTCCCAGCAGAGAGGCAAACCTAGTGATGGGGAAAACGTAACACCAGAACGGATCAAAGCAGGATAACGGGTGGCCAGAAAATGCAGAGAAAAGTCAGGAAATGGACTCACTGCTCAACTTTGGCGGTTCTTCTCTGAACACCTCCCAGCTGGTTTGTAGTGGTGACAGGGAGGCACCTTTCAAAGCCCCAGAGGATTCTGCTCCTCGTGTGTAACTGCATTCCAAAGCTGCCCAGGTCTCGTTAGTTTGGGTGACACAATTGGGCCAAGCTCTGGAAGAAAGGGCTGCTTTGGCTCTGCAGGTTGTCAGGAAAGAACCTGGTGCATCCCCAGGGAGACTTCACAAATTGTCATCCTACTCTGGCCCTTCCCTAATGGCAGGTCAGTGCTTCCCCCTGAGCCTTTCAACTTTAAAGGTCTGGATATCACAAGAGAAGAGAGAAGACCCTGAAACCACACAGAAGTGATCTTAGATATTTTTAAGAGTGTATCAGGTCTCAAGACACCCAAGACTTGTCGTTGTTTTAAGTCATGCATGTAACCAGCCATCCCCCCCATCCATGGACATGCCCCTCACAACCAGCCAGTGGCCCTGAGTCTCTTAGTGACACCTCTCCGTGTCCTCCCAAGGTGCTCCAAGCACTGAACAGTGAGTTTGTCATCTCAGAGCCCTCCTCAAACTCCCTGCCCTGTGCTCAGCACTTACACTCCCACAGCCTCTCTGAAGCCCATGATGCTGGAGAAGCATAAATGCGGGTATTATTTTTCCCTCTGCTTAAAATTAGAGAGGCAGACATTAAGCTTGGTCTGAGCTGGTACGTACACAGCAGAAAGCGGAGATCTTATCCACAAGTGGTCTGAAGTGTGGCACAAACTCAAATGACTCAACACAACAGATGCTCTTTATACCTGTCTGACTTTCTGCACGACGTGTGCTTTGATCCAAACGCTTTTATGGTAATGCTTGAGCCAAAGATCCCTGAGGAAAACAGAAAGGCTCCTGTTGACTCAAGTAAACCCCGGATCAGGCTGTCAGATGGAGGGGCTGAGCACCAGTTCTGCAGTCAGTAGTGTAAAATGTGCACACTCAAGGTTAAAAATATGCCCCCTGTGCACTCACCGCGATAACTTATGTTAATGCTCCCCCTACTTACTCCCCCCTACAAAAAGAAATACCTTTTAGCAATGGTCTGGGAACAAAGTGCCCCTCCAGGCGATCTCTGCTCATCGCCCTCGGCCGCTCTCTCCACATCGGGTGTTGCCAAGACAACCCAGGAGGAAGGAGCATGGGGCCGAGGAGGGTGTAGGTGGCCCTGGGGAAGGGGCAAGGGGTTGAGAAGGTCGGGAGCAGATTTCCACAGAAAAATCAGATGCTGACTTTGGAGGGTGCGCAGGAAATTACCAGGGATAATGTTTATCTTTCTTCCCCTACTGCCTATGCGGCACCAAGCCGAATTCCCTAGTTCTGACACAGAGTTCTGAACTGTGCAAATAAATCCAGGAAAAAAACTATACTCCCTGCCACAAACTGCCCTGCAAAGGAAGGAAACCCAGTGGGGCTCCTGTGCCTTCGCCTTTCGGTCTCTGGCTGTTTCCTTCTCTCACCCATCTCCATCCCGCATCCCGCAGGTGTTTCCATGGCAACGCCATGTAAAGCCATCCTTCCCTCTGACATGGGAGAAATGTTGAATGGCTGAAAAGAATTGGCTTGGGAAAACCTGGAAATTCAACTAAAAATAGGAAAGGCAATAGCAGGAGGTGACAGTGGAAAGCTGCCGGGGGAAGTCAAACCCTTCTGGAGGTCTCCTTACAGCTGGAATGCCATTGGCTGTTTCTCTTTCACTCTGATGAGGGGCAAGAAAGATTTTTTATTTTCTTGTAAAGTGAAGTGTCTCTGGGAGCACTGTCCCTTCCTTCAAGCCTACCATTAACAGTAATTCTCCTAATTCTATTTTATCACATAGAAATGAATCTGAGGGGCCCAGAGAGGAAGGAATGAGCAGCAAAGCCCCAGATTCCCCTCTAAGGAATGGCTTCACTTAAAGGCATATACAGTTACAGTAAATGGGAGTAATTTGTGCTCTGATGTCCTGCACGGCTTTACAACAAGTGACAAATCAATCATTATACAAACATCCTTTGATAATCAGTGTGGTTACATTAATTATGATAAATGCTTTCAGCAGCTGCAGTATGTGGACGTAATGCATAATTGCACGGGAATAGTATTACCCTACTTTTCTATTCATGTCCTGAAGTGCAAAGTCTCTCAAAAATTGCCATACTTCAGCAGCCGAACGCAGAGTTTACAGTCCCCTCTTCCAAGTATTTAATTGCAGAAAATGCAGAGTCCATTAGCATTACTGTTATTAAAAATTAAGTAATATTCCTTGAAAAAGAACCATTACCACTTTACACGTTACAAATCTACAGGAGGAGTGTATCAGTTTCCTGACCCAGGGGATTAATTGGAGCAGTTGTTGCACAGCAACAGGGTACAGCAGATGAGGACCTCACCTAATGAATAACACTGCATCCAATTGGAATTGCAAGGAAATTTAGCCCAGCAGAATGCAATTACTGAAGTTTCAATCTGATTGGATTGCAATATTTCTGCATTCTTAAAAAGTGCATCTGTAATGAGTGGTAAAGAGCAATAGATGAGGAACATGCAATTCCCATTGGTCTTAGAGACACAAGGCGGGGGGGGCTGGGAGGTTTTGAACTAAAGCGACAAATTCAACAAACAGATCAATGGGTACTTCTCGTAATTAACCTCAGAGATTCAATGCCTCAACACATCACCAGGAGCGAGAGTTCAGCATGAACAAACATCTCTATCACAAACAGGAACTGATGTCAAAAAAACCCAAAAAAACTATAGTATGAATTTAGAAAAGGTTATAATTCTTCTGAGGTACCAGGGAAATGTCCCCGGTGGTTGGTTTTCCCCTCGCTGGCTGCTCAGGGTCTCTGTTTTCGGGAGCAGCTTGTGTTTGTCGCTAGGAATGAGGGGATGCTGAACTGCAGAGATGCCAGAGCCACCGCTCACAGCGGAGCCAGTGTCCCTGTTCCCTCTCGTCCTCGCACGGGGTCAGACCTTGGGTTCACATCGTATCGTCACGGAGCTCTGGGAGAGTCCTCTGGGGGATTTTGGTGAAGCAGAACAGCTCTGTTAATTGCGTAGGGAAGAGAAAGGACATGTTCCAGCGCTTGCTGCTGCCTCTGTGTTACTCCTGCAGCAAAGCTATTGCTGGGAAGGGGATTTCAAGTTCAGGTTGGGGCTAGAAAGGCCCTAGTTGTTTAGATGCTAAGAAAGTGGCCATGGCATAGCTATTTGGATGGAGTGTCAACCAGCCGAGAGCGCAGCCGAGGGATAGAGCAGTGCAATGAGAGCCCTGATGTTCTAGTTACGAGCAATGAAGATGAAAACATGCACAGGAAGGGTCCAGTGCATCACGACCAGGGAGGAACCACAGTATGGAGCAGCCAGGTCCCAGCAGGAGCCTGGCGAAGGGAACTCCGGCTGCGCTCGCTCTGGCTGGGAATGGGCCCGGGAGCAGCCTTGGGGCACCCCAATGCCCAGGAAGGAAACACAACAATGAGCAGCAAAACAGCAATAGTTAAAGCATCAGGATAAGTGGAAATTCTGGAATTATAAATGGAAATACAGAACTATTTAGAGAGGAGTTTTCCCCACAATTTGACTTTAAGACACAGGATTTTCGTAAAAATAATGAGGGTTGTAATAAGTTCTGAGTCTAAACATTCTATTCCAAATGCTTTTTACTTTCAGACACCCATTTTATGGCTGACGGGGTCTATCTTATGTGACACACATAGAGGAAGATTTGCAAAGGATTTAGAAAAACACTAATATTTGTGTTTTCAGAAAAAAAAAAAGCCACCACTTCAGAATAAGGGAGATTGAGCAGACACGAGTCTGAGGAGACTCCTGAAGCACCTCCATGGGATCCCCACTGCTCTCTTTTGCCACCCTGTGCTCCAGGCTTCCACCAGAGGCTTTTCTTTCCTTCTGTACCTTAGTTCTCCCGAGGAACCTGTGTCCTCGGGTCCTCAGTGACCTATTGGTCCCAGAGCTCTGTGCCCACCTTCCCCTCTGCTACTTTCAGGAATGTACATCAGTTCCAACACTTATATCACTTTCTAGCAAAGAGGGGTTTAACCCTGTATTTTCATCATTTTCCCCTAAACCTCTTGGCATTAAAAGATCTGAAAATAAACCCTCTTTTATATTTGGCATGGTTTTGGAGTCCGATTTAGAAATGGCTTGAGAAGAGCTTTTTTCGTCCGTTTTAGCCTTTATATCAGTCATTTTATCTGATATATGATAAGCTCAGATGAGTTTAAACTGATTCATCCTATTTTGTAATGTTTAAATGTACTTTGCTGAAGCTCCATCATAATGTCACACACTTTTAAAATGAATAATTCATCCTGCCCACCTCTTCTGAAATGCCAAAAGGATACTGTGCCTTACCAGAGAGAAGCAAATACCTTTACTGAAAAGTACACGAGGAAACAATATAATTTAAGAAAAAAATAGGACCCCAAGCTGCACCACTGCAAATCTCAGTACGGTGACCTCCTGTGGGAGAACAGGCTCAGACCCTGATGGGAGGGATAAGGCTCTTTCCCGGGGAAGGGTCAGGCCCAGGACTGGGTTGTTCTCTGCATCGGGCACCGATGGCTCTATGCTTTCTATTGGGAGTTGAGAAGTATCTGAGAATCACTGACAGGCGCAGATAAGGCTCTTCTAGCAAATGCCTGTCAAGGAACTGTGTAAGAAATGACATTGATTTTATCCCCATGCCGGTGCTATTTCAGGGACAGCTTTGTCAGTTCTATATTTAGCCGCTGTATTATGTACCTTGCTAATAGTCAGGTAGAGTTTTGTCAATTTTGAACCCAGCAGGGAGCAGGTTAAGACTCTGGAATGAATGCCATTTTGTGCAAAACCGGTGTTTGCCAACCGGAATAAAACACAGGTATCATGAAAGAAACCTGGAGAACTTCAAATAACAGGCAGCGGAGTTTCCCCCGGCTGTACCACACGGGGGTTTCCTGCACGTTCGCAGCCCGGGCTCAGAGGGGTAGAACCTCCCACCCAGGACAGGGGGTCCGTGGGATGTTCACAGCACCCAGGAACACCATTACAAATGTCCCAGCACTGGGAGTGGGGAAAGAGCCCAGGATGGAGGAGGATGAAGGTAGCAGAAACCCCCAGCTAGGTCTGTAGGAAAAGAGGATGTGCTGGAAGAGACAGGGGGTCCCAAAACTGCGCTCACTTGGGTTACAAGAAGGCAGCATCTCACCCATTGCTCCCCGGCTGGTGTCACCGCAGGAATCAAGCCCTGCTTTGGTCACAGCCACTCACCTGACGGCAGGAACTGCTCGGACATGTCAAATGGGCCAATTTGCCATGGGGCAGCAGTGACAGGAAGGCGAGAGCTGGGCTTATGGCCACACAGGGCCCTTGGCCAGAGCTGCTTGGCCTCCAGTAGCCTCCTGTGCCTCTTACACACTCATCCCCAGCACAACTCCACAACACCCATAAATGCCTTCGAAAGCCTAAATCATCATTTGTATTTCATAAATATTTTATCTGAGGGTATTTTTACTGAATCATGGACAGGGCAGGAGACAAACTCCCCACGGGAGATGCTAAAGGCATCCCATTGCTGTATCTGAAGGTTTGCAGCTGTACTGGGAGTGCTGGGTGCTCTCACTCACGGCACATACCTTCAGACACCACTAGGAAGAGAAAGGCAAGGACAGACTTGTATCATACAGTCTTGGTTGTGTGGAGACAGGCTTTCAGAAAGCCACAGTCAGCTTTCCAAAGACCTCACCAGTCTGGAATAAATAAAAGTTACAGAAAACTAAAAAAAAAAAAGAAGAAAAACCTGTAAAAAAACTCCATAGTCATTTTCATCAAGAGCCCCATGCTGCTCATCAAACATTGAAGAGCAGTCTGTGAATATCTGAAAAAAATGACCTCATTGTCATTCTTCAAATTTTTCCTTCAAGCCTCAGAGTGCAGCGATACTTGCAAAAGAACCAGATGAGTCTGGAGTCCTGTGGCCACATGTTTTCACATTCACCAGCATTTTTTCACTTTTCACTCCAAAATCTTTTTTTTTTTTTTTTTTAAATGGTTGAAATGCAAAACAAATGCATTGGCAGAGCCCCTGAACACTCACCCAGGCTCCTTCTAAAGGAACTTGCACAGAGAACAATGAGCCACATGGTTTTAGCACCAGCTGCAATAATTCCAGAGCCTGACAAACCCAGGGAGATGAACCACGTTGAGCCTTATGGACATTCCCTGTCAGACCAGTGCTTCTGGGCAGGACCGGGTCACTCCTGCTGGGTGACTCCTCCAAAGCCCTGGTTAGCATGCCTGGTGCTAGCCCTGCTCCAGGTGACAATCGAGCTTGTCTCATCCCTCCCAGGGCTGAGGAGCACCCTTGGGAGCAAAATTCAATCTCCTGCAGCTCCTTCAGGGCGGGGGCAGCCCTGCCTGCGACAGCATCCTCTCGCCTCCGCGCTCGTCTGGCCCATTCAGAAGGCAATCACTAGAGACCTGACTTCTGTGCAAAAGTGACATCTAAAAGAGAGCATATGGCCTGGGTTTAAGCATTTAGCTTCTGTTCTAGCTTGGGAAGAAAGGCAGCAGCTAAGTTTTTGGATGCCAGGGGAAGCTCAAGGTCCATTCCTGGGGGATAAGACTTATTTCATGTGACTAAATTACCCTTCCACAGTTTCACATGCATTGAAGGAAATTGTGTGTGTCATTTACCTACAGTGTTTTCATCAAGCCTATGCAAATGATCGGTGGGGGGTTATCCCTTTCTGGTACAACCCATCACTCACAGACCAGCAGAGTTAGTTACAGCTCTTTATAGAGTTATTCATTTCAGAAATCTTGCCAGACTTAGGGTACCTAAATGCCCAGTGGGAGAAGCAAGGCAGAATGCACCAGTAAACTGATACAAAGATGGACCACAGCAGATCAGGGATTCATTAACAACTGTTAAAGCCAAAAAGGGAACATTGTGATCACCCTGGTCCTGGCTGTTGAGCAGCAAAAGGCAAACCACCCATCTCCATGTAGATCCACCCTAACTAGAAAAGGCTCATGACTGATCTGCTTAGTTTTGAAAACAGTGTTTTCTATCAGGTTCAGTCACCTATTTTTACTACCATTACTTATTTGCTGACTTGGTTTACTCTTTTTCTCCAGTACCAGGCTGCTGGGGATGTTTCCAAAAGCTGCCGAGAGATACCCTCTGCTACAGAGGTCTCTCAGCTCAAGAGAAAAGGATTTGAAAGTGGAGAGGACCCACTGTGCAGAGGCAAAATAGGGGGGCACAAAGGCTGATCCCTGAACTATACCCAACGCTGGTCCTGATTCAGCAAAGCACATCAGCATTGATTTAAACAGTGCTTACAGTAAAGCAGGTGCTTAAGTGCTTTGCTGGATGATGACGGGGGCACTGAGGTTCTTGATGGATTCAGCCCAGCATTTCCCTGTGGCAGTTAAGTCACTATTGTTAGGTTTTGCTATAATTCTGTCACTTAATGAAGAATTATCAAGCTTAGTCTCCCACTAGCCATCTGCAAAAAGAAGTCAAATAAAACTCCAAAAGGGGTTCTCACTGCAGAAACCTTTTCCACCCTCCACGTTTTGGTCACCTCTGACCTTACCCCCCCATAGAAAATGACCTTTCCTACATCTCAGGGCTGTGATCTGTTAACGCCGAGTTTCCATCTCATTCATATCCCCCAGTGACATGACTTACATCTGAGCCAAGACAAGGGTAAAAGGTGTTAAAAAATCCAGTTATAGCTCCTTTATAAATGATGATTCCATTTAAGAACGAGAAAATGCTACTCAAGAGAGAATAAAAGATACCTTCTATAGGAACGCATAAATTTAGAAAGGGACACACAGCTTTCGTGACTCATGGGAGGATTTACTATCTATATTGTCTCTTATCACACCAGTTTAAAGCTCATTCGTTGCAAATGGTTTCAAATTAGATTTCCAGGGTGCAAACATGCAGAAAATGATCCACTGGGCTGCAGTCGGGGTTTGGCTGGGGGGTTCCAGGTGCTCTTGTGCCCTGGAGCCTACGTGAGCACAGTATCTCTGTGCCTCCCGAAGGCTGTGAGTCATCCAGCTGCTGCCGTTCCACAGACCAAGTAAGTTAATAAAAGAGACAGGGCAAACATCCTGTTTTGTCCTTAATTCGTATCATGGACTAAGATGTAGCTTAATTAACCAGCCTTCTCTCCCTATAGGACAGTCTGACTATAATCACCTACCACACGTAAAACACGGCACCGTGTCGTTATACACCCCTTCTTTAGGCTAAAAAGCCCGTTGCAATGTCACCACAACCGAGCCCACTGCCAGCCTTCCAGACAGAAATGCCAAAGATGTAATGGGCCAGAGAGACTTAAATACCCTCCCAGCTCAGGAGCTGCTGTCTCTCTCTCTCGCTCATACACGGTGTCGAGACCGTGCATGGAGCAGAGCTAATTCTCGCTGAATCATTTGGAGCCCGTTTCCCTGCCTGTAAATCATCCCCAGCCTGGCTGCTCTCTGCCACACGCCTTGGCACACAGCGCTTCCAACCAACACACCGAGTGGGCACATCCCTGTCGAGCTCTTCCCCCGTAACATCCCTCTCGTCTGTAAGGCCGGGACTCCGGTGAGACACCCCCAGCCGCAGGGGAACGGCTCCGCTTGTCACAACCCCCATCACCCACTTGCCCCCCAGGTGGCTGCCCACAGGGGCATTTACAAGGCTTTTCTCAGACACTGCCCTGGGTAGCCCAGCCGCAGGCAAAAGCACCTCGAGAGATGCTGCAGTGGAGGAGAACATCTCAGCAGCCCCTGCAGTCTGCCCAGTGCTCCCGCTCCTCCCGCTGCCCAGGAACCAGGAACAGGGGCTGGGCACGAGCCAGACCCATCCAGGGAAGGGATGGGAGGTGATAAAGCCTCGTGGCAACCAAAGGAATAGAGAAAAGGAGATTTTTGTGTTTGACAACCAGATGAGTAATTCCCTGCTTCACCCTAATCCCCCGCTGAGTCACTGGGTCCCTCTTTGTACCCTGGGCTGGGTGACTCCTCTCTTGGAGGCTGCCAGGGATTTTTGCCATATGGCAACAAGGAGATTTGATTAGTTGACTGCTTCCTATTTGTTTTAATTAGCAGTTTATTAGCCATATGTTAAATTGCACATTTCAACTACTCGCCAGCATTACTGGAAGTCAGAAAGTATCTGGACAGGGTTTCTGCTGCCTCCTGAGCCACGTGGGTATTTGCTTTGAACACAATGTCACCTGGTGGGAACACAGGAGAGCTCTCCCTTGTCTCATCCTGTCTCACCTCATCTTATCTCATCTCTTCTCATCAGGGGAGCAGGTCAGAGCTCTGGCTGCCAACCAGAGCTGCTTGTCACATCGGTGGCTGTCAACTGGCCTTGGCATGCCCAGGCTCTAGAGGGTCCAATGCAGGACACCCCAGGGACCTCAAGGAAGAGCCACCTGGAGGAGTCATCCAGTGGTGGCTCCTCTCTCTGGGCAGCCGGTTAACAGGAGCTGGAAACCTCGGCGCTAATCACACTGGGCACTTGCTCCTCTGTGCTTCTGTGTTCCCATCAATCAGTCGGATAAAAGTTAATGGGAAATAGATAAAGAAGGTCATAAACAGCAACAGAGCAGACTCAGTTAAACACAGGGCAGTTTCCCTGGGCTTTTCCAGCTCCTCCGAGTTCTCCCAGTGACCAGACTGATGGCACTGACAGACTTTATCAAGGTTCCATTTTCCAGAGCTACAGCCTCAGGTTTCACCGCTCCTGCACACAGAAATGCATGAACGTGCTACTAATTTTCCCCTTGACTACCTTTACTTTTTCATATTCTTATAATCTTTCTCCGTTATCACACTAGATGTCAAAGTAATTGCACAGAATTAAACATCAAATTCTGGTTTACTAGCTAGGCTAATTTGTTTAAATCTGCAGATTCCTAGATGTTAGGATTGATTTTGTATCCTGTTTTTTTTCCCCATCAGTTCAGGGGTTATAATGGTCTGAAATGCAGTAACTTCGCTCTCAGATACTACATTTAATCAACACGTTACTCTGATTCACTCTTATGCGCTCGCTCCCTGTGTGGGCTCAGATCAATTTTTAGATTCTAATGACTGACACATTTTTAAAATACATTTCAGCTGCAGTTTACAATAGATCCCAGGTGCAAATCTGCAAGTGCCGATGCTCCCAGCCCCAAACCCTCGCTTATTTGCCACACGAAGGCCAAGCTCAGGTCACATCCCGCCCCCTCCCCAGCCCCTGTGTCCCCCTGTTGCTCTCAGCCAGCTCTGAGACCTCCAGCGTGACACCAGGCTCAGTCAGCTCTGCCAGGGATGGGATGGGAGGACATTCAACACCCGCTCCAGATGCCTGCAGTGCCTGTCCCACACTGTACAGCACCGACAAAGCTTGATACTGAATTTTTCCCCACCCCAAGGAGCAGGGTCCTCCGTACCCCAGCTCTATTGGTGGTGTCTCCCCTCAAAACAAATCCCAGTCCATCCCAGCCCACCCTCTTTGCAGCACAGAGGAACCCCTGGATGCTCCTCCTGCAGCACAGGATGCACATTTGTGTCTTAGAGAGGTGAGGAGAGAAACCTCCCTCTACAGGGGGATGAGGAGCTTCATGTTTGCTCTGCCTGGTGTGGCAGGGATTATAATGTCACTGGTCATGTTTGTAAACACTGGCAAATGGGACAAAACAGGGAGTTAATCCTTGAAGCCTGCTCAAACCAAATATTCTCTCTGATTTGGTAACAAGTACAGACAGAAAGGTGCTCCCTGGCCTCAGTGCAGGCATATTAAATATTTAAAGTTACTCACTGAACACACAAAGGGTCTGAGCTTCCAGCTGATTGTGGGAACGTGCAGATCCTGGGGAACAGGGAAAGCAGGGACAGCAGCAGCTCTGCCTGGGCGGGAGCAACAGGAAGTTATCCTTCAGCTGGAAAGTAAGACAAATGAGACAGTATTGAAGCATCAGATAAGAAAAGATGTTCCCTTTATTAAAAAATAGCAGTACATTCTTTACATTTAGCATAAAATCTGCTGTAATTACCTAGCAGTTGGAAAGCAATTTGCAATAGGCTTTATTGTTCAGCATCTGCACCAAATTCTCAGGGAAACATCCACCAGGGAATAAAGTAAAATGAGATGTGCCACAGTAACTACAACATTTAAATGCCTGCACAACGGCAACTGCAGCGAGGCTTCAATGAGCTACAACACAATTCTGCTTTTGTGTTTCTGTTTCATTACTTAAAGGGCTCTGGGTTTGACTCCAGCTTCTTTTTCTCCTGTGTACACACACCCACCAGGAACGCTCTAATCCACACAAACTAGGAAGGTTATATTACCAAAAAAAAAAAAATCATTGTCAAAAGGAAAATCAAGTCTATTGGAGCCACAGAACAAGAAAGAGTCTGGCTGGTGCCTCCAACAGGATCCCACTGGTTCTCAGTGCATGTACCTCTTTGGTTTTAATCTCTACAATAAAGAGAAAAGGTAAAATAGCCTGCAAGTTAAAGTAATGGCTGGCAACTTCCCCACAGCATTCAAGAGTAACTGCTCCATCCAGCAGAGAAAACCAGAGCTCACACAAGGGTTTGTGGACGCTTAAAGGAAGATCCATTTTATTCCTGCTTAGCCTAGTAGAAATCTCTGGCCTGACTTCACCACCAATGAGACAGTAGAACTGTGATAGAAATAAATCATTGCAAGTTTTTACCAGTTTAAACACAAAAAAAAAAAAAAAAAAAAAAAAAAAAAAAAAAAAAAAAAAAGAGAGAAAAAAGAAAGCAAGTGTTTGTTCCACTGTAGCCTCTCCCCGTGGCAGGGAGCGTACGTGCCGTTCAGGAATCACCAAATCCTGTCTCAGGTGGTGAAACCTGTGCCACGCAGGAGGAGAACAGGAGCCTGATGCTCCCCACATGGTCCCTAACCTCCCAGGGGGCCTCAGATGTCACACAGTGGCAACCATGAATTCATTGCATGCCTGTTTATTCCTTCTTTCTTTCTTTCTTTCTCTCTTTTCTAACTGATTAAATAACACCCCTTCTGATTTAATTTCAGACCATTAAATAAAATAGGAATGTATCTTTGCAAGGAAATGTATCTTAAGTTCCCTTCCAGCCTGAAGCTAAACAGCACAAACAAATTCCTCCCTTGGGGTAACGGGGACGCGATTGCAAGAGTGCTTGGAATTAAGGAATATTAACAAATTCCCCTTATGCCACTCCTACCCAGAATGAAGTTTCAGAGCTCTGCCTGACGTACCCTCATCACCCTGCCCCATCAGGCTCTGTGCCCTCAGGCCTCCGAGTGGGTTATTAGTCTTACAAAATGCATAGGATTAAAAGTGCACGTCTTTAAGCTCTACAGGCCGAGTTTTACTCAGCGTGATTGCAGGGACACAAATGAGAACAGAGCTTGATTCTGGATGTTTACAGGACCGTGCAATTTGCTTTAACACGCTGCCTTCTGATGTAAGGCGAGTTCCACGCGGAGGAAGTTAATGTCTACGTCCTCTTTCAGATCAGAGCAGAGCACGGTTGAATGGGGAAATCAAAGCTTTATTATTAGGTAAAATAATTCCCTCATTCAAGAGAAAAAGCAAAAATGCTCAAAGAAACGTGATGATCTGTGAGTGAAAGGAGGCAACATTGATGTGACGACAGGAGAGATGCTCTATGGGTTGGTAGGAAAGCCAGGAATAAGAGAGAACAAGGAGAATCAGACAGACATTTACAAAAATCCTAGACTTTATTCAATGAATTATTTAAAGTCTATTTCTGATCTGGCACAGGAGGTCACTTGATCTCCAGAAGGGAGCAATGGGAGCCCCAACACTTCTGCCATTCAAAACTCGAACGAACAAAGCAATAGGAAATACATGGCACAGAACCATCATCCCGCGGCTCTGGGGAGAGGACTCTCTGACCTGAGCATCCTTCTCCGTTTTCTAACATTTCTGTCTGATTTGTAAGTTCACACTCTGAACCCTGGTAAACACTGACACTTCCACACATGCCCGTACGTGCAGTCCAACACTGTGGTGATGGCTTAGTTCTATCTTCCCAAACAAATAGCATCAAGCTGGATGAGGCCCTTCAGGCTTCCCAAACAGCAGCATTAAATCAGAACAACCTAGACTTGCCTCATTTCTGTAAGACAACACCGATAGGAGGAGGAAGGCTGGATTCCATCCAACGAAGCAGCCTCAGAAGCTTCCCCTCAGAACTACTGCCCTGGAGCATGTGAACATCATGACAGACAAAGTTTGTCTTTATTACAGCCTTGTCTAAGAGTTGGAAAAAAAGGATAGAAATACGAGCTGAAAGTGATGAACTAAATCACATGAAGGTTAATGACTTTAATGATTTAGCCACGGTCTCGCACAGACTGCAGCAGCAATTTGGGAGCGCTCGTGTCCCAACCCAGTTCTGCAGTCGGACGATCATCCTTCCTACTTTGCTCCAGAGAACACAGACAGATTAATGGAAGCCACAGCTTCCACACACACACCAAGAGCTTCTGCAGAGCTGACAGCTCCAGCAGCTGCCCTGTTCCCAGGGTCTGAGGGAGCACCGTGCGTTCATAGGAATTTGACATTCTGGTTTAGGACCAAAGTTACCATCACAGCCTGGTTTGGTTGTCCAGGAGCTGAGGAGAGGCTGAGGTCACTCTTCATTTGCCCAACAGTCCCTTTATTCCCCCACCTTTCTTGAAGTCATGGAGGTGTTTATTCATCCTCTTTCCAGACTCTCTTTGTTCCCCGTCCTACTGTCCTACAAATATCCTTGACAACAAGCTCCGTGGTCAGAGAGAAATCTAAAAATGTACACTCGGGTTACCTTGTTCAGCACATTCACAGTGCCTGGGTTTGCTCATAAATAACTATTCTGCTAAAGGTGAACATGAACAACTTGAGATATTGAGACACAGCCAGAGAGAATGAGTTCTGGGCGAAGCTGAGACACACAGTTTCTCTCACTCCTGTTCAACGGCAGCAATTTCACATCTCTGGGAAGAAGGGAAAAAAAGCTTCAAGCATGAGATTATTACATTTTGTACATTACACCCTGATAGGAGCTAAAAATAGACTCTGACGGTTGCTAAGTACATTTCAAATGGCTTTCCTTAGAGGTAAAAATGGGATTTTATTTGAAAAAGCAGGAGGTGGGATTTACAATATCTTGGGAAAGAGCTGAACAGAAAATCACCAATTGTCAGAATGTAAGAGGCAGGGAGTTTGCGGTTCCTTTTCTCCTCGGGAGAGGAGGTGAGGGGTGTTCACTGAAAGTCTGTTTAGGGCTTCCACGTACACAAACGCACGGCTCTTCTCATCCCCTTCCTTTACACAAACCCACAACGTTCTCGCAGGTCCCACCACACCGTGGGGCACATCCACAGACGGTGAGGTAAAGACATTTGTGCTGGCCCCGGGGGGTTTCACTTGGCCAGGGAAGCACCGAGACCCCCACGAGCCAATTCCTTGCTTCCCGGGGTGCATCTGCAGGGGCTGGGGACAATGGGACGGGAAAACCTTCAGCTTTAACCCAGAACCGGGCTGAGAGCTCAGGGCTGAGCCCAGTGCTCCTCTGCCAGGCTCTCTTCAACACACCGATGCCATTAGCAGCTTCCAGACTTCCACACAGAGTAATCACACTTTGTAAGCGCTTTGCATTTAACCACGTGCCACAGGGAAGAGCACAAGGGAGATAAAGCCCTGGGTGTCACTGCTGTCAGGACAGGGTGCGACGGGTGACACCTCTTGGCCCTTCTTCATAGGTCTGAAACAGTGATGTGTGGGGACCGACTGCCATTCTCATCTAGAAATGCTGTGGTTATCATTTCGTAGTTAGGAAAATGAACTGTTCTAATACAGATTGAGGGCTGTAACTGAAAGACATCCTCACCCCAGGTATTAGGAGAGCCATTTCCTGCAGCAGTAACTGCTGGAGGACGAGGACGGGGCAACTCGTTAACATACCCACCTGGCAGAAACCAGTCTGGAGATAATTAGAATTACAGCCATGCAAATAGTATGGATATGCTATTCAAAATGGTTAGATGTTGTTAAAGCTTAAGCAGAAAGAGTCCAAGCAGAGAGGGAGAGACGGGGTTGGGAAAGGGAATAAGCAGGGGCTGGGGCATCCCAGGTGCTCTGGGGAGCTTCAGACTCTCTGGGACCTCTCAGCTCTCCAGGAACGAGAACCATTGCCCTGGGGGGACATGAAAGCATTAGGAGAAGAGTAAAGTAATGGTTCAAAAAAGCCAGGTGTAAAATTAATGGATACTTATGCGTTGATGGAGCAGCATGTATACTGGGGGGGTGGGGGGAGAGAAGCCTCGTTTATTTTCTTGTATAANTGTCAAGGAGACAAACTTAGATATAAACTTTTGCCTGCACAGTCAAAGCCCAGATGTGAGCTGCCTGCATCTGTGCAGAGTGACTGCATCCGAACCACGTGTCCCCCCGAGTGCTCCCCCGGTTCCTCTGCTCCAGCGCTGTCCCTTTGGGGAGCACCAATACTTGGGGGCACCTGGGCTGAATACGAGAACATTGCTCCAGTTCTGCGTTTCATAGGAAGCTGATGCACGTGTAAATGCAGAGCAGGGAGTTGGGGGAGATGGTTGGGGGTGCTTCTGGGGGGGTGTCAGTTCTTCATTAGCAATTAGAGAAGGACTTGGGCAGTGCATGGGGGAGGCTGCCAGGGTTTTTCTGTCCAGGAGCCTGCCCAGTGCCCAATGTCAGAGCAGAACAGAATATTTCAGTGTGACTTCAGCTGCGTCACCCTCCTTTTGGATCCACAACACAATGGAAAAAGATAGAGAAAAATCTATTCCAACAAAATGAATTTACCTCTAAAACTTCCGTTATCAGATCAGATTGATAAAAGAAAAGCAGGCAATTAAACCCAACCGAGTGTTTCACAAACAAAATCCTTGAGGTTAACAATCTGCATTAATATGACAAAACCCAGGAAATTACAAACTTCTGGCAATTTATATCCAACCACCTCCGTACAGAGGCCTCGGAACATTATTAATGACCCACTTTGTCAGCAACTTCCTTAACTTTAACACCGTTTTTTTTTTTCTTTTTACTGTAGAATTTGGGACATTTTTTATCAAGTACTAGATAAGTCTTAATCGTGATGAAGGTGATTGAGTTTATAGGGAAAATAACGAGGCTTTTCTGACGCGCTGGTGACTTGACCCACTGATGGGTCCTTTCCACTGCACTCAAAGGCACAATGAGAACCTCGTCCCAGCAGAGCCAAGGTGGCTCCAGTAACGGCTGCTTCTATTTATTTATTTACTTTAAATGAAAACCCCTGTTACTTTTCACTCCTGACAGAATTCTACATTTCCTGTGCAAGTCAGCGGATGATAAAGTAGCAGAATATTCACCAGTGTCAGACAGAGGGTTTTAGCAAAAAAGCTTCAGTGCGATGTGAAATATCGTAACGATTACTCCTCCTGATCAGGATGTTAATCTTCCTTTTTCAAATAAAATCCAAGGTTATCAGTATGACCTAGCAGTTTCTCAAAAAATTTCAAAACAGTATTTCTAATTATAAAATTCCCATTTTGTGAGTCCCTGGGTTCACTGTGATCAAAACTTATTGGCGTCATTTAACTCGGAGCCCCCCATTCCCACTCTGTGCAGCTTTTTGGCTTAATATAACCTCAGTCTGTGGGTGTTCAAAGACAGCCTCAGTAACAAACACACAGAGACATTTGTGTGTATACAAATACATGGAGGCTTACATATATATAAGTTTCATTTAAACATGTAATGGAAAACATTCCCAGCTCTAGCTCTCAACACTGTAGAGGCAGGAGAGCCAATGGAAAGTCTCCTGGGTACGCCCAAAGTAGTAAGAAAAGTAAAAATATTGAAAACAGACCAATAGCCACAAACCAGCACAGATGAAGAGTGTTTTTACAGACAACGACCTGTATATCTGGATTTTAGAGTCTGGATAATGTGATAAATTATTAACACTCCAATGTAAATGTAATCAAATCCCATGCCTGGAGTGCACAGGGATCACCGCCGTGGCTCAAGGTGGGATAGAGAGAAACAGGAAGAGAAAGCGAACGCTCACGGCGCTGGTTTTCCCAACTGCAGACCTTTTCCCGTCCTTTGCTGAGGGCACAAGACAGAAAATAACAGCAGTGGCCCCAGCCCCTGCCCCACACGTCCCACCCCACCATCCCCGTCACAGCGGGANACAGCAGCAAAACCTCAGTCTAAATATTTGGTTTCTGGAGCCATTTGTGACCCGTTTTGCTCTACTTCAATTGTTTTGGCACAGAAATAGCATCAAAGAGCTAAATAGAACTTGTTACTCATAATATCCCTTTAATCTTATAAACAGTGTTCAGCAGATACAGATCTCGGCAGGGCCCTAAGATTAATGTCCAGGGCTCGGCTCCCCCTGAGAACGATGCTGGGTGAACAGCTCCGTGCAGCAAAGCATATTTCTCAAGGTGACATGACCCCACAGAAATATCTGTCAGCACATATGGAGAGCTGGAGAGTCCCCCTGAGCACATAAATACTGCTCAGTGCAGAACAGGCAAGAAAAGCTGTACTTATGGCAAAACTGTGGAGATGTTTTCTTCTCTGGACTGTGTGACGCTGGTGACAGTGGCACAAGGCAGGGCTGTGGAGCTGGCCTGGTTTCAGCCTGGGCTGAACCACGACGGGAGGGCAATGGTCTAGAACCCAGCCAGATTTGTGCCATATATTCTGTTCTGGTGTGACAGAGCACAGACAACAAATTTAGGAAGGAGGGGATTGATGAAAACCCAAGAGAAGATTTCCCAGCTCTGACCCCCACTCCAGAGGCCAATCTGAACCTCTCCTGGAGACGGTGGGATCCAGCCACTGCCCTTTGCCGGCCCCAGCCCCAGCCCAAGCCCCAGGCAAGGAGTGGGAAGCAGAGACCTCGACTCCCAGCCCTTGCACAGGACACCGAGGTTATTTTATGTATTCCCCTCGAACCAGCAGCTTTCTCAGCCACGTGATGCCGGTCACAGCCAGCATTTTCTCACCTCAGACAGCGGCTGGGAGACTAATGTGACTAATGTCTGAAAAGAGCTTTGAGGCAGCTGGATGGGAGAGCTGGCACTGTGATTAATTCCATAGACTCGTGTGGATTATAATAAGCATGAAACCAAACCACTGCACAGAGAACATATGATATTATACTGCCCTTGTCTTTGTGGGGGTTTAGCCTTTCAGCATCAGCTCATAACCAGCAAGAGAGGGCTACATATTGCTTCTCTAGGACACTCACCAGCTCTTCATGCCTTCCTAGGGAAGGGTACACAACCAGAGCTCACAGCAAACGCTAGAGAAGCCAGCAGTGCAAGTCTCTACAGAGCCCCACCAAGGCAAGAGCTTGAGCCACATTAAGAGTTCAAAGGCAGTGACGAAACCAGTATGGCACCCACCAGGGTTGGCACTGGGCTGTGATACAGGGAAATAACTCCTCACTCACATAACCCAGCTTGGCTGGGCTCTGCCAGGCTCAGGAAGCTCTTCCCTCCCCGAGACAACCGTCCTGCTCGGAAAACCTCTCCTTCCCCCAGCTACAGCCAGACCACAAGGTGTCACACAGGCAGGAAGGGTGACCAGCTCCCTCTGGTTAATCTGAAGGCAGCCAGCGAACACAGGAAAGTCTTCCTTGCGGGAGAGGGAAGATACAGACTTGCCCACAGTCACGCAGCAAGTAATTAGAGCTTCAAATAAAATGCAAGAAACACAGGAACCAACCTCACTTCCCAGTCACTGTCAGAGCTGCCTCTTGCAAGAAGCCCTTGAGGCCATCGCGGCCCATCGAAGCAGCATCACAACACAACCTGTGTCTCAGTTACAGCAGTCTTCGGCAAAAAATGGTATTAGAATGGGCTGTTTCAGTGACAGAGGGATCTCCAGTCCCTGTGAGACTGCTCCTTGAAAACAACATCATACTAAGCTGTCAGCTCTCCTTCCTCCCTGAGCAAAATGCATTTCATTTCTTCCATCTAGCACTCTTCATGGAAGGATGCAATAAATTCAGACTTTCACTTAGAAGTTCAGGGGTTTTTTAATTAAAAGAAGAACGTTGTGTGAGAGGATTTTTATATACAATCTGCAGATTAGCTCTCTGGCTGGGAAACAGTTTGTCCACAACCACCCTTGTGGTCACAGGTACTGCTGCCTGTGTGCGCCCTTCACAGCGAAATCAAATTGCAAAGATCACAAAGATTAGAAGACTCTGAACACACACACACACACACACACACACAAAATACAGTATTTACAACATCCGGCAGTTCTCCTACACTCCTGCCTGGCTACAGACCCAGTGAAATGTAGCCAGAACACACACTCTCATCAGAATTACTTCCTTTCTGGGAAGGACAGAGATATGGTACACCTCGCCAGGGAGGTGCAACAGAGCTTTAAATAACCACTTACAAACTTTCCTTCCAAAGAACATTACGAGACAGTCAATGCCAAGAAATCCCAGGCTAAGACTGATAAAATAGGACTGCCTGCTGCATTTGCATGGAAGGAATTAGGGACTCCTGTGGAAGTTTTTGGCTCAGCAACCAGGAGGAGAGGGAATTCTCACTCCCGCTTTTACTGAAAATCTTGGTTTTAAAAGAGCTGCAGTTTGGTCATAGTACAAGATAAGCAAGATTTGGTCAGGGTCAAAGGAGCTGCACTCATTTGCAATGGGGGGTGGAATTTGGCACAGGAGCTCTGTATCTGAAGATTTCACCTGCGTGAAGCACGTTGTCCTGCTGGGTTCCAGCACGGCTGGAGTTGGCAGGACGTCAGGGTTCAAATCAGGTATCTGCAGGCTGGTAAGAAGTTTCACCTCTCTTTGGCCAGTTAATTTAAAACAGGATTAATAATTCCTGCATGATTAGGATTTTATGAAGCTTAATTAATTAAAGGTCATAAAATGCGATGAGACCCGTGTATGACAGATACCAGACAAATGCAGACTATTAGTATGGGAGTCGGGCTGTGTTCGAGGAGCACAAGCAGCACCCAAACGTGCTCCCCTCATCCCGGGTGCTTGTCTGGGGCTGAGAACCCCCAGGAAATCTAGAGGGGAGGAAAGAAAACCCAGAAAGGCAGACGTGTGTTTTCACAAGAGTTACAGGTGCAAACCCCTCCCCGTGACCAGACTGGCTCCCTGGGATTCACCCAGCACAGCACCAGTGCCACCCGTATGAGCTCCTCCAGTATGGGGCATGTCCCCATGGGGGTGTGCAAGCATTGGACTCCACATGTATCATTCCATCCAAACGAGCTCACTGTTCTCCAGGACCTTTAATTACTAAAAATGCAGCAAATCCCCTTAAATATGTCAAATTGGGGTGGGCAGAAGGGGCTGTTCAGGATTGAAATAGGATAAAGAGAATAAAATGCAAATCTCCCTGCAGTTTGTACTTATGACTAATACCTATCACAACAGATTCATTTGGAAACACGCTTGTGACGTTAAACTTGTCAATCCTCCCCACCTCGCAGAGCCTCTGCTCTGTGACACGCTGGTGCCAGCTTCTCAAGGCCCCACACCACAGTCCCGCGGGAAATGCCGCATCTCCCCAGCTTTGAACCCTGCTGCCTGAGAAGTGGCACCAGCTTGTCACAGAATCTCAGGGATTGGAAGGGAACTTGAAAGATCATCCAGTCCAATCCCCCTGCCAGAGCAGGAACACCTAGATCAGGTCACACAGGAACACGTCCAGACAGGTTTTGAATGTCTCCAGAGATGGAGACTCCACCACCTCTCTGGGCAGCCCCTTCCAGTGTTCTGTCACCCTCACCAGCAGCTGGAGACCAAAGTTTTCAATGTTACAATTGATGGCATCCTCAGAAACAAAAATCCAAGCCATTGAGGGCTTATGAATACGCACAAGGGCATCCTTCATCTGCAAAGCTGCATCCCATGATCCCAAGTTAACCATGTGGGCAGCTGGCAGGGATGGGGATGGGTCATTTTGGTGGTTCTTTCCATCTGTATGATCCTTCTCTAAGGATCAAGCCCATGATTTCCAGCAGCTGCTGAATGATTTGAGAGCCACAAGCCTATGGATTCCTCTCTGGGAATTAGAGCCCCGAATCCCGTATGTCTCAGCAACAGCCATCCCGCTGGGTGACGGGTACGTGACAGCACCAGGCCCTGCTCTGCCTCTATGTCTGCAGAGGAGCTCTGCCTCCAGCTCTGCCTGTATCCTATTTAAAGAAGTTTGTTGGTTGGAAAAGGCTCCAAACCTCTTAACAGACCACTTCTCAGTGAAATTATCAGGAAGGATAAGAGTGCAATTTATAACTATAAAAATAAAACAAAAATCTGGCCTGCATTTGAATAAAGCCCTGCCAAATCCATATATGTCTGGATTCACTTTGTGAGAGCAGGTAGCGATGGTCATTTAGGCATCCTGCTTCACTAAGAACCCCATACAAAAAAGCTTATATCCTGTGATTCTATATAAATACATTAGACAGCGAATGAAAAACGCATTGAGATTAGATTTCCATCTCTAAACATCTACGCACACGACAGATGGGATTAGTAAATGAACAGACCACTGAAGGAAGGAGGGAGGATTAACAATGGAAAATAAAAAAAGGTCGATAATCAGTGGCAGCTCTTCGGAAAAGAGACTTAGGACAAATGGCACAAGCGGCTTCAATTTATTTACTTCAGCAAATGAGAGACACAGAATATGAAAATGAAAGAACAATCTTCCTTTAATCTGCAGGGGAAGCGGGGCTGGGCACAGGACATCAGAGCCACTAACGGGGAGAGAGTCTCTGGGAACATGCTCTGACAACTCTAATCATCCCATGGCCTGGGAAGCTTAGAATCCAATTTCAGCTCCAGCTATTATTGCAGAAGTTTTAATCTCCATTCTTATGCAAACAATTTGAGGGAATGATGGATAGATAAATAAACGAACAAATGAATAAAAATCAGGCTCACCCACTGACGCAAAGGAACCGTTTCTCATTGAGATGAGCATCACACGGTGTGAGTTTGTGAATGACAGTGGGTATGAAGAGGAACACGCCAGGCGGAGGTTATCCTCCTGCTTCTGCTGGCTCGGGATCAACTCCCCATTTCATATTCCAGGCACAGCAAGAAGGAAGCAGTGACTACTGTAACAGCGAGCACAAAAGAGAGCACTGCTCTTCATTTATGTCCAGACAAAGAAGATCTGACCTATGAAGTCAAGAAAGCTGTGAGTGAGATGAATAAGCAGGTGGTGGCTGATTCTGCTAGGCCCAGGCAACATCTAAACCCACACTCACTGCACAGGAGTCCACCTAAACCTCTGTCCGGGCTCCAGCACTGAGCTACAACAGATGGTTACAGATTTATTTTTTTCTTTAAATACACATTTATAAGTTTGTGGATCCTCAACTCCTGCAGCAAAAAGGTCCACAGTGTTTTTATGCACTACATAACAAAATACTTTCTGTTTTTTTAATTTGGGTAGTGCCTACATCAGTAGGTTGCCTCAGTGAAGCAAAAGCTGTTTGGATTCACGCTGGTCCCAAAGCTTTTTGTTTGGAAAGATTTCGAGAGCATGAGGAGATTCATCATGATTTTCCCTTTCCAAAGGAGAATGAAAGTGTCCTCTCCCTCTCCATCCACTGCTGCACTTTGTATTCAACCCAACCCAGTTCCTGAGTCAAAGACATTCTGCCCTCAGGCTCCTGAGAACACACAACACTTTTCATTTTGGGAGAGCCCTGCGCCTTCTCCCCCTCTGAGCCACCACGAGAAACAGCCAAGAACAGGAAGTGCTGGAGGAGCTGGCTAACGTTTTTCTAAGCTCACACATTTTATTGTTTTCAAACGTTGATTCAGAAGAAAAGACACATGAAAGTCAAAAATGAACAATCTGTGTATCAGTCAGCTTGGCTGTCCCAGGATATTCATCATTTGAATATAATGAGTCAGAATAAAAACCATGTTTTTGTCAAAGCGTCACTGATTCAGTACAGCCCAGGAAGCTTAGAAAAAGACCCTTCCCTGACCAGCAGCAGGGATTCTGTGTGTGTGGTCTGTCCCCTGGATATATCAACCCAAGTTATTTTGGAAGAAGATCCATTTTCCCCACTGCCAAAATACCCACTGACTGGTCTCTTTTGGACCACACACACCCCCTAATTGCCACAAAATTGCTAGAACAGAAAATGCCTCCTGCAACAACAGCTACATCCAAGCCAGAGCTGGGGGGGGTTGTTTGGGACAGCCACATGGAAGATGCTTCCAGGCTGTAAACCTCACACCTTTCACTGCTACTAAATCTTTTCACTAGCACCAAAAGGAGATTAAAGATTATTTTATGCAATCAGCTCTTAGTCCTTTTACAACTTGCTGCATTAATATTAAGATATACACTCTCACTTTTGTCCAGACCATAAAAAACACATGAATTAAAGATATTTGGAAGTTATTTAAGCCTTGTGCCCTCTGAACAGCTCCTTCAGAAGGTGAACCGTTAGGTCTTGGCCTCCCATTTGGATCCAACTCTAAAACACATTTGCTGCTTGTTAGCAGATTAACAGATGAGACAGAGGGGAGTTAAACATAGCCAAGGTGTGAAAAGTAATTATAGGCTCTGCATCAGGCTGGGAATAAGAAAAGCCAGTGTTAAGTGTCTGCTCTAAGAGGTGATATCTATCTTCACCGGGAGAAGAACAAGGCGTTGCTGAGCCCATTTGTATCTTAAGCAGTTGACCTGAATCTCACTGGATGGCTCCAGGAGACCACTGTCCAGAGTGACTGCACTCAGAGAAACCTCACTCTTCCCAAAGCCTCCCCTCCTGGAGAGTGAGGTTCTGCAGCGGCTCCAGCCAGAGGCTGCTCCACACCTCTGGCAAAAACAGGAATAAAACCAGGAATGACTTCAAGGGCAATGACTTTCACTGAGAAAACACGGTGGAGGGCCCTGGTGGTGGTGTTTGGTTTTTCCCAAATCAACGAGGAGCCACACATGGTGGTGTTGCTCGGAAAAGACCGATATTCTCCCAAATCTGTGCAAGTTAAAGTCAGCCAGTCTGATGTGTCTGGCAAGAAAAATAACCAAACCCCTCCCATTTACAATGCAAGAAGAAGTGAAGTTCCCCCAGTCTCTAAACGGCGCAAAGCAAAGAGGATATTAATGCAAAGCTTTGAAATTTTAGAATAGTTATCAGCAAGAGGCCAGAGCAGTGCCCAGTGCTGTTCCACACTCAGTTTCTAAGGGCCAGCGGGATTTTATTGGCAATTGTGACAAGAGCCATTTGTGGGAAACTGGCTCAGGCTGCCCTTAAGCCATCCTTTAATCAAAACCTCTTAGTGTTGTTCCTTGCTTCTTCTATTGTAGTCGCCTGTTGCCTTTTGCCTTCTACTTGTAAAGTCTTTGCGGCAGCGTTTACAGCTTTGTTACAAGGGAAATCCAGGTGCCATCAAAGTCAGGGGTGATTTGTCACTTACATCAACAGAGGCAGCTCCTCATCACGTGTGATTCTGCACAGCATCCATCACACCAGCACCAGGCATCCGAGACCACTCTCGCACAAACAACATCAAATCACGTACTATTATGTGCCCCAGCAGCAGTTATTATTTGGCTGTATTATTTACTGATTGGGTCCAAACTTTGTTGTTGTGAACATTGTGCACCTTGATGCAAATTCACATCAAGAACATGAGTGAGACTGTATCAGAACGTAGTATTTTACATCAGATTTTCATCTCTGTTAGAGCTGTATAAATAACCGCACAAGTTGCAGGGCAACGGAGTATCAGTCCCTCTGGGGCTGTATTTCTCTGGGCCACTCCACTGGTCCCGCAGAGGCAGAGCCCTAATGTGGGAATTGTATAGCAAAGAAGATCAGAAATAGAAGAAAATAAGACTTTTTTTTTTTCTTGTTAGCAACCGAACCTCCCCAGCATCCCAACGACCAGATAAACATCGCTGCAACGTGAGCGAGATAGTTTAGCACGAGTAATTTCACCAGTCAGAGGTTATGACTTATGCATTTTTTGAGTTCAGGGCTGATTCTTTATGCATGCACAAAAGCTAATTGCATCCAGGAGAGTTCTGTGCCTGTTGGTCTGGAGGTGTATTGCCATATGTTTGGTGTATACTTAATTAACACAGCGCAGCTGCACTGCTTTCCATCTGTATTATAGATTAGATTTCTATTACACACCAAGGCAGGAGTCCCACAATTCATATTTATTAAAATAATTACCCCAAGATTTAGAAGGTTGGGAGCACTCAGTCAAGCAGCCCAGCATTACTGTGCACAAGGAATAATATTCAGCTACGAAGCAAAACTGAGGAGTGTGAGTACGTCGGTGGCTCCCGCAGTCAGAACATCAGCCGTGCAGACAGAGGTTAAAACAGAGCCTGCTGAGCATTTTTTCCAGGCACTGGTTCTTAAGATATGAAGATTATTGAAGTGTGACTCGCTGGTATATTCACATTCAGCATCAGATTCAGATCTTTTTTTAGCTTCCTGCAATCTTTTTCTCTAGGCACTGGAAATTTCATTTTAAAATTCCATTGGTACCAGTTTATGAAGCTTATGTGGTTCAAAATTCACGTGCCCGTGCAAATCGTTACAGGTGTAGAAGCCTGACTAAGGGTACAAGCTGCTCCTAAGCATTTTACCCAACTGCTTGTCCAGGAGCTTTTTCCTGCTGCACAAACCCAGCTCACACAGAACTACACCGAGCCCACAGAACAGAGGGATCCAGAACACAAGCACACGAACTAGATTTGACCCGGCTGCAACGTTTAGATTCAGGATCTAATTCCAAGAGACTGGAACACGAGGAGCCAAGACTTGGTCTGGGGTCATTCCTCTGCTCAGAACCAGATGCTTCTTGCGCAGCCTGTACCTGCCCTGGGGGGACACGGGGACACCCCAAGGCCAGGTCCAGCGTTGGCGTGGGGGGTGTGTGTGCAGCTACAGCACAGGCACCAGGACATTCCTTTGGGGGTTGTTTAAAGCAAGAACAGTCATTTGTGGGGAGCAAACTCAGATAACACTTGAGTGATATTTTGGCACAAAAGTTAACAGAGCTGTAAATCTAGGAGCCGGGGGGAATTAGCGGGTCACATTGAGCTGGTGGCTGCCAGCCCTTCTGTGAGGCTGATTAGCATAGAAAGGTCTAACTTTCCAGCTGAGGAGCTTGGGCTGGTTTATGTTTAGATTTGAATTACAATAGACTTGCTATAACTGGAGGGCAGAGATAGGGAGAGGCCTAGGAAATATGTTTGTTGCCTTTTTTTTTTTTTTTTTTTTTGAGATATTTCTGCCAGCTTTAAGGAGACTGTTGTTTGAAAACAACAGCAAGAGCAACAACAGTAATATTAAATATTAAATAGAAATTCCAAGAGAGGATGCAAGAGAGGAACAGGGCAGATTTGGCTGAGAAGTTAAATGCAGTTTCATTGATCCATCCAGCAGCCACAGCTCAGAGGCTGCTTTGTGCATTTGAGCTTTACAAAAAAATCTCCAAATCCTCAGGAGCAGGCTCAGGGACTCGATCCATGTGTCAAATCCCCAAAGCGAAGCAACAGACTGACAGGCCTCAGCTGCAGCAGAGTCATCCCAAACAGCACGGAAGGTGGTTACTGTCACCCCAGAGGGAAAAAAAAAACCCCAGATTTTCTAAGAATAACTTTAAATCTCCCTCGTGTTCTGCATGCCCCCTCTGCTCCCTGTAACATCATCAGCCACAGCACCAGCACCACCGTGGGCTCTCGGGTGTCCCATGGATGAGTAGCTCAAAGAGACTGATTTCCACTTGCCCTTCCCTACCTTAACTTTCCATTTTAATTAGCATTACAACCTTCAGATGAATGTGACATTGTGCGTTAACAGGAGAAGCGAAGTCACATCTCTTGGTAGAAAACAGCATTTTGCAAATGAACGTAATCCTTTTAAGACTTTCAGCACAGGAACACGCATTTTCTCGCTGCTGATGGTTCGTTTTTACACCTGAATTCTCAGGCAACTCCAAATCATGGTAGAAAATTTCATGCTGTGCAAAGCTGCTTATCAGCATCAAAAGAAATGAATTGAGATGGTTGGGAGAGAAAAAAGTAAAGATTTTTCAGGTAATGCATATGTTCTGCTAAAAGACTGTATAAGGTGGGTTTGCTTTTCCACTTCAGGAGGAACTGTTCCCCCTTTTCTTGTCCCTTTGAACTATTTCCCACTCCCAAAAGCTGCGTAAGGATAACCCGGTTGTTTATACATAAAGAACTGTCGGGAAACTTTATAGCACAGTAATCACCTGCTCTCCAGCCTACAGTATCCTCAGCAAAGGAACATTAATAAACATTAAAGAGGAGCGTAAGCCAGGCATCTTTCTAATTAAGAGCGGAACAGCCTGCCAGATGAGGTCAGTCCCCAGATGGGGTTGAAGGGCAGTGTAAGCACGAGTGAATAAATTCAACGTAAAGGTCATCTATATGGATTAAATGATCTGAGCAGTCATTTCCAGAGCCATCTTCTGCAATTAATATTTAATTAAAAATAGAAACACTATAAAGTTTAGCTTTTAACCAGCAAAATTATTTCATGTCCCATAAAACCTTTAACTACAAGATCATGCACTCTCTCTCCCTACACAAAGTAGGCTTCTGTGGTTGTAACCTAATAGAGCTGAGCAACCCAAGAAAGGGCTTTTCAAGGGCAGTCAGGCTTTGCACCTTAAAAAACACTTGAAATCTGTTTCCAGTGACCAGAAACAGAATTTAACAGCTGAGTGGAGTTATTTTCTTTACATTCATCTGAGAATTAAATGCAATAGCTAATCAAATAGTCAAACTACATAACGAACTCAAAGATCGGACTAACCCAGGGCCAAGTGCGACACCATGTTTCAGTGTAGAAGGTGATGGAGAGAAAAGGCACTTGAGGATGTCCCTAGTGCAATGGTCAGGGCTCAGGAAAGCACCAGGTTGTGCCAGACCCAGAGCAAGCTCATGTTGCTGCCTCCAGCCCAACTGAACCTGCCCGATGTGTCCTGACCCCACCACCCCCAGCTCCGTTCCTCCAGGGGACCCGAGAAGCAGTTCAGAACCAGCAGTTCCGAAAGAACTAATAGTAGCTTTTCACTTTTCTTTTCTCCCTGGACCTCTCCTAAAAGTGCCTCCAGCATTTGTTTGGTGTGATTTGAAATGTTCTGTCTCCTATGACTTTGCTGCCCAAGAACTAGGCCACCAAGCAAGTCACCAGAGGAATATTTGTTCTTCAGCACTCGAGTCCTCTGTAACCTACTTCCAAGTTTTTAACCTACACCATCAGAAAGAAGTTGGAAAAGGAGGTTCAGATTCATCATAGGAATCCTGATCTCTGAAAAAGCAACAAAAAGCCACTTTGCCTTTACATGTGGGTCCTCTCACCGGTCTGAAGTTTGGGAAGTTTAGATCTGGTCCCCAACTCCATCACCAATTTCCTGATTGACTTTCAGAAAGGCACACACTCTCCAAACTTCACTTCCCTGTACATGGAGATAATACTAACTTTTTTTTCATATGAGCAGGAGATATTTTTCACAGTACTATGAAAATTAGAAGTAATCTAGTTCAAAGACTTGTTTTTGCTTCCCTCAAAGTCAACCATAAAATTTCCTTCACTTCAATAGTGCAGGATCCCTGCTTTTTCTCTTTTAAAAGCTTGATAGAGCTTCCTGTCTTTGTTCTTGGAACTTGGGGTCTTGCTGTTTATTTTTGCCTATTACAGAGACAAAACACGAGCTTTGTCACTGTTTTCACTGGTACCAGAGCTCTGACTCAAAATCTCCGTCTCTGACTTCCTGAAGCTCTGAGCCTTTCTCCTTGGTTTTAAATCGTGCTCCCGGGAGGTGTGACCTTCTCCAGTCAGCCTTCCTGCTTTGCCCACAGCTTTGCTTGGACATTTCTCAGGAGGGACAGGGCCCCTTCTTTGCTGATCTTCTCCTTGCTTTGGACAGCTGCTCTTAACCCTGTCTGAACTGGCCCCAGGATCAGCCCGAGCAGCCTGGGTCATCCTCCACTGAAGGAGCAGAACCCTCAACATTCACGGGAGCGTTCATCCATCAGGAAACGAGAACAGGCGGGGAAAGGCAATCAGCTTTGCTGAGATGCTAATAAGAAGGCACAATTAATCTCTTCACCTCTTACTCAACCCCTGCTGCATATATAAATTAAATTAGCAGCCATATACATACACAGACATATATAAAATACCCCCTGATTCAAGTGGCACTTCTAAGTTGGAAGTAGAAGGCAAGAGGTGAAATTGTTGAAGTTATGCAAAGGACAACACACGTGCCATCATTTCTCCATGACCCATGTGGCACAGGTATTATTCACATTAGATTATACCTCTGTAAAAAAAAACCCTTTGGAAATCTCTTGAAGTATCAAGTATTATTTGTTGTTAATTCTGGTTTGCAAACAACTGCCTAGCGTTTCGTTAAGATATGTCAGAGCTGTTAAATGCCTGTATAAATAATAAATGGGAAGGGCATGTACTAAGACTAAGATCTCTCTGCATCAAGACTTAGACAGCATTATGTTTTATTAATAACAATTTGAAAACCACAATGAAGTAGGAAAATGGCTCCTCTGCCAGGGTTTTAAATCCTTAGTTCACAACCAAGCCCAGTCCAGGGGTAACAGCTCTAACTTTTTCAGACTGACTTTACCAGAACCTTTAGACTTGTACATATAGATTTGGGAGCTGTAATTACTCCTGGCAATGCATTCTTCCTCAGTTCCATGTATGTATTGATTAACGGCCCTCGGAGCGATGGTGAATCCGATGTTGCTGAGTGTAGCAGAGCGATAGGTTTCCTATAAACACTGTTTGTAATCACCTACAGCACCTTCTAATGATGTGCCTTGCTTAGACAAGAAAAAACATTCTGTACTACACTATAACAGTTTACTAACCCCATAAAAATAGGAAAAGGAAAAAAAAATACTATTTATAATAAGCTTCTCCAGGTCTAGCTCTGTCCCTTTGCAGAGTCCTTCTGCTTGTTCCCTGCATGACCTCTGCGTGCCTTTATGTCCTGAAACCCCGTGCACAGGGTCCTGTCCCTCAGAGGACAGCATAAGCCCAACCAGGAAAGCAGCACTATGGCCAAGCCAAGGGCCACTGAGTTCTGCTGGGTATTTGCCACCTCAGCACGGTCGCCGGCTGCCCAGGTGTGCCTCTTCCCAAGTTAATATTCTACACCCAGTTAAATACTCCAGAACACAAAAAGGGTCCTGCCGTTAAAATATAAACTATTCCATGATATCTTTGGGACAGCTGTAAAAAATATTCCTCCAGTATCTCTCCATGGTTAATTGTGCCATGATTATGGAACAACATTATGTCGTGGCTGTGTGTACACTGGTTATTTCAGTAGAAACAGTCTTGTGCATTTCCAAAAAAAACCATCTAAACCCCTTTAGATACAATAGGCTGTGACAGACGGAGCCCGATTTACATAAAATGACACAAGCATCAAGTTCTTTTCAAGCAAGTCAAAGATTCAAAAATAGCAATATAAAACGCTTTCAGCCTCAAGATGTGTGTGTATTACAGTTGCAAAGGCTCTGGCGATGGATATGGTTCTTTCTACTTTTGCACTTCAAAAAGTACTTGTTGATCCACAGCGAGCACAGAACTCTTCACAGATGGCTTTAAAGAACAATGAAGTTCTTTAAAACAAGAACTAGAGCGTAATCAGCTAAAAATCTAGGACTTGAGTATAACTTTTTTCATAACTCCAGAATTCAAAGATCCCCTTACAGATAACAAATCTGCAGCACAGCAGCTGAAAGAACAGATTTCACAGCTCCTTTAGTTACAAAAATGCTGGTTGTTTGCTGTCACATAATAAGAGTTCCAGGAGCATTTAGCTCCCACTTCGATGCCCAGATAACGCCTGGAGACCCAGAACGTGGCCTGTGCTGAGAGAAAGCAGCTGAAGGGAGGTCCCGTGTGTTCCCAGCCAGGTTGAACAATCTAACAAATAACGTCTGGGTACAAAATTCCTCAAAGTCATAGAACTATGACTTATAAGAACACTGAGGCAAGAATCTGAGCAGCTCCAGGTCTGTTCTTTCTTTTTTTTAAAGATAACCACTGTACTAATGTTTTGAAATAGTGACTGCCAGACAACTCAGGAATAGAAATGCACTTTTTAAAATTATCCAGCTACAGCCAACCTTCACATATCCACTGGGGGTGTTATGTATGGGAAAAAAAAATAAAAAAAAATCACTGAAAGTAGCCCATTCACTTACTCAGAGAACCTTACAGGTATCCTGACCTGAGACAGCTGGGAACTAATACTATGTGAATAGTGAGGAGCTCCCCAAACAACCTTTTCTGTCCCTGGTGTAAACTGGAGAAGTAGAACATCAAAGCAGTCTCCAAAGAATTAATTTTGTTCACATTTTGCTTAGATAAAATCCTGATCTTTGTTAAGCCACACCTGATGTTGAAATAGCAGCGAGTCCAAAGGCAGAGAACACTACACTGTGTGCAAACTCCAGACATCTGATTGTTCCTACAGAAATATCATGGAGATTTGAGCTTAATTTAAGATCCCACCACATCTGCCCTGCAGTGGAACCCACACAGGTACCTCGCACTCCTCCCAGCCCAGAATCAGCCCATGCTCCACCCAAAACTCAAGTTGTACAAACCCAACTGCAGTGACATGGGGGCACTGCAGGAAACCCATCCCCTCAAGCACTGAAGGAGAGAGAGAACAAGACCAATATTTCCTTGCCCCTACCTGGTCCAATACCCTCTAATTTCAACAGTGCTGCCATCATTGCACGTGTCACACCAAAGCTGCCCACACCTTTGCAAGCATCAGACTTGGGACAGAGACAAGCATTTTTATAGCCAATATCCACCCCAGTATCACAGAATTGTCTGGGTTGGAAGGGACCTTTAAGATCATCAAGTCCAACCATCACCCCAACTCTGATCAAACCCATCACTACCCCATGTCCCACAGCACCGTGTCAACCTGGCTTTTGAATCCCTCCAGGGATGGTGCCTCAACCCCTGCCCTGGGCAGCCCAGTCCAAGCCTTCACAACCCTTTCCATGTAAAAACTGTTCTCCATCTCTAACCTGAACCTCCCCTGGAGCAACTTGAGGCCATTTCCTCTTGTCCCATCGCCTGTTTCATGGGAGAACAGATCAACCCCCTGTGGCTACACCCTCCTTTCAGGGAGCTGGAGAGAGCAATAAAGCTTAACTTTAGCCCAGCCCCAGAATCACTGTCTTGCTGCTTGTGGGTGCACGCCAGACAACAGCAGCTCCAATGGTTGGTGTCCATTCCCCAGGGGATGGCACTGGGTGGGCTTTTAGGTCCTTTTCAACCCAAACCATTCCATAATTCCATGGACCCTGAGCCCTACCCAGTTGGATGCTGAGGTCAGTCTCTCCTCCAGTTTCCACAGCCACCCAGCCCAGTGGGACTGTCAACATGCTCATCATCAACACGGGCTTTTCCTGCCTTGCTGGATTATTCAGAGTGCCCTCCAGGAGAGCTAATAACAGCCTTTCGTTGTGTGCTGAAGGACTTTGTGAAGAAACATCTGCCCCACAGGGTCAGTGAGCCAACCTGTCTCCTATGAGCTCTTGTCACCTCCAAAGCTTGCATGATAAATACATCTAACTGTACACATTTGTTTTGCATCTCAGCCAAACAGATGGCTTGGGAGAACTGAGGGGATATTAAATTAAGCTAAGGTGAACCTTCAGGGAAAATTCAAGGGAACTTAATTGTATAGTATTAACTTTTACCAATTTCTCCTTTTTTATTTGGTGAATACTTATGAGCAAACTCTGCTTTTAATGAGGAAGAAAGCACTGATGAAAGGATTTTTTTTTTTAACATCTTTAATCTGAATTCCTGCTGGTGNCACTTTTATTACAGAACAAAGAGATGCAGCAGCCCTTTGTATCCCTGTCACTGGTCCCCTGACAGCTCTGTCTCTGAGTCCCCCTGGGACAGAGTGGGGTCCTGCATTCCAGGGGTCAGTCATGGCAGGTCGAGGAGCAGAACCAGGCTCTGTCCCTGCCCCTGCACTGACAGACAGTTCTATTCCAGCAGGGAGTTGCTCAGTCACCTTGAGCCATGTAGGACTTGAGAAGGAACAACCCTTTCTGGTTACTGGAGCGTTGGGTCCAAGGGCTGGACTCTGGTGACAAAGTCACTCGGCAGGGCGGGGANACTGATGAAAGGATTTTTTTTTTTAACATCTTTAATCTGAATTCCTGCTGGTGCTGCATATTCTCCCACTAGAATGCTTACAGGTGATGAGGTTACCCTGAAATTTTTTACTGATTACACCCCAGGCTAAATTAGATACAGGAGATATATATATAGATATATATATNTTCTATTCCAGCAGGGAGTTGCTCAGTCACCTTGAGCCATGTAGGACTTGAGAAGGAACAACCCTTTCTGGTTACTGGAGCGTTGGGTCCAAGGGCTGGACTCTGGTGACAAAGTCACTCGGCAGGGCGGGGAGGGGGGGCACGACACAGGGCAGATGGAGCCTCTTATCTCCAGGCTGCTGCTTTAATTCTAGAGCCTTGTTGGTGCAGACAAGTCACCCACTCCTGACAGGTAACTGGTCACCTCCGAGAGAAGCTTCACAGAATTCTGTGCAGGCCATGGACAGACCGACAACTGCAGCATCTTATGTCAGCATCGACAAATATAGATACCTCTTATATAAGAGGGGATGTTCAGGTCATTGATTTTTAGGAAGATGTTCTCATTGATTTCCAGTAGGCAATTCTGATCTTAAATATTGCATAAAATGGCATTTTGGTATTATTAATGTCATCTACAGAATAATATGAGTGCTTAATCAAAGTGTAAATAACGGTGATGAAAATACATACTGGACACCACGTCAGTGCAAAGAGCAAAGTCCCTTATATAAAGAGCATGAGAAAACACTAGGGATGAGAGGGAAGGAAATAACAGCTTCTCACTTTTAGGCAAGGGTAACCGAGGAGAAGAGAGCTCGCTTGGGCTGTCCAAGGTCACAGCAAGAGCCAAAAGTCACCTCCCTTAGAGGCCATAGCTTTAACACCCTGTAGATGGGATCTCTGTGTCTCCTGGAACAACGATCTCCAGCCACAAGGAAGCTGGAACCGGAGCGGGAGAAGGTGCGGGAACTGGCTCTGGGCACAGTCCCTGCTGGAAATGCCAAATGAAGGACAAATACGTTAAGTTTATCAATTAAATAAATCTTAGTATACAAGGATTTGGACCACTGTAATGATCTCACTGCTTACATCAAGCACAAGCTGTGCATATCTTCATATTATATTTACTGTTATGAAAACATAAACTGGATTAAGGGGGTTAGTGCTTAAGCAGCCTGTTTCATTAGGAAGGTGAGGAACTTTGGCTGTCCTGACATTACAGATGTGACTGAGACAGGACAGAGAAGAGACAAGGACCAGGATGTTTTCCAGTTCAAAGCCCAACAATTATACCCAATAAGTAAAATTAGTATCACAAAACCTTTCCAGCTCACATCCGTAACTCCAAAGCAGGGTGGAGGTTCTGAACTGAGCAGCTTCATCCCTATAAGGATGTCTGTGGGCTCCGTGAAGTCATTTAGAGCTTTAACATCATCTTCCTGAGCCAATATGAAACCTCTCACACTCTCAAGGAGGGGTAGGGCAGCTTTACCACTGTTTTCAGGGGACAATCTTACTCTGTGAGGTACAACTATTAAGTCTAAGGATGGCAATAAGGCTGGGAAAATCCTAGTTCCATCAAAATCTGAAACCCCTTGCTCATTTCAACAGCAAAATAATTTCATTTTTAAAAGAAAAGAAACACAAACAGCAAGGAAAGCTCCCTCCCAACAGGATCACGAGTTGTGGCAGGCAGGGGGTGCTTGGCTGGGGACCTGCGGCAGCCAGAACAAGGACAGAGGTGGCCACTGTGGCTGGCGACCAGCCCTGCCAGCAGCTGGGCCTGGGACACTCTCCCTGAGGGAGATGAAAACAAAAGCGCTGCAGATCAAAGGAATTACTGGGTATTTTCACTGCAGCAGTGCACGGCGAACGAAGGCAAAACTAAGACACTGTTAATTCAGATTTATACCCAGCTTTACTACTTGTTGGGTTTATCATACCCACATCTCCACTCAGCCACGCTCGCACAGCCCTACTTTAAGGCGCAGCTTTAACTGCGCTGCTTTTCACCTTGTCACACGGGAGTTCAAGCGATACCAAAACAAGCGTTTCCTACCCCAGAGCTGTTCTGAACCGCAGCAGCTCAGGAACTTGGGGAAGGATCCCGCTCCTCTTGCTTGTCTTCCTCAACAGAAAACAGAGGTTTGTACCCCCTGAGAAGTGTTCAGATGTGAGATATTTTTAGAAGACAGTTTTGATCCAGCACTGGGTAGAAAGGGGCTGAAATCTCACTGCGGCTGGTTCAGATTTGCAGGAGCTTAACTGCCCCATGAATACAAAAGGAGCAAAACCCAGCTTAAATCCTGCAGAAGCCAAAGGAAATTTGGGTCTGAATTAAAGGTCAGCCACAGATCTTCCTGAATCAGGATGAATTTAAAATCTAGTTTGTCTCCCATCTATGCAAGCTCTAACAAAGAAACAAGCCCGTGGCCTGCAGTTCCCCTCTCCTGACTCCCTGGCCAAGGTTGTGTGGCTTTGGGTGGTTCCTACCACGGTGGGACTGATCTGGGGGCACAGGGACAGCAGGTTCCTCGCCAGGCACAACAGAGAGTGTTGGCAGATCCAAACAGCTGCTGCAGAACATACTGCCAGACATTGGGATTCTGACATCTCTCCTTTTTCCAGGGGAAAGGCAGGAATAAAAAGGCATGAGGCAGAACTGGGCTCCCAGTTGTTTGTTTTAGGAGCTTTATGTTTTGGTTTAGCTTGTTCTTGTTTGCTTGTTTATTCCAAAATCACCTTGGGAAATGAGCCTGCTGCCTATCGCTCCCAGAGATAAACTCAAATAATATTATCTGGGGTGGTTTGTACCTGGAGAAAGGATGGTGAATCAGTAATTGCAAGAGAATGAATTCATAATCAAGTGTTTTGATAAAGGCATCAACTCAGACTCAGCATCTGAAGTGTCATAGCTACAGGGAAAAGCTCAACTTTTCAGGGTGCATATGTAGAAACAGGAAGAAAAAGATATCACTAGTAACAAATTCTGAAAAATCTCACTATTCTCCAGGCATCTCCCTGCAATATCTTAGAGAAAACAAGGACTGAGGGGAAAAGAATGTGGTTAAATTACCTGTACTCATCTGGGAAGGAAAGAGCCTCCTTCACAGCAGACGTGGGAATAAAGTAACAGATGATGGCTTGAATCTCAGATTGTGCAAATAATGGAGAAAAATCTTCTAAGACAGAAAGGAAATTAGAAAATAAAATCTGCTGAGAGGGAAGCTGTGAATTCACCAACTCTGCAAGCAGTGGCAGGAAGGACTAGACAGAAGATCTAGGACCAGACAAAAGATTTGTTGGTAGAAACTGCAAAACGGTAACTTCACTATGTAATAGTGATGCCAGAAAACTCAATCTTTTGTTTTTTTCTGAAATACTTATGAATGTGCATCAAGATCTGGCTGCTCAGATGCATAAAATATAAGGAAAAGGACCTGTAGTAGCTACAGAGACAAGAACCATCGTTCCACTTCATCCCAAGATTCAGACCACAAATGATTTATTCTTACAATCTGTTTCTATTCATGCAACACTCCAACACACTTAGGGAAACAAAGCAGGGTTTGATCTTGGTGATTGTCCCTTTATGTACTAATTATTTTTATTAGCAAGTTAGTTTTCATCACAAGCTGTCTGCTTTCTCATCTGGAAGAAACATATTTATAAGGCCAAAAGTTCAAAATCAACTTTCCAAGCATTACTAGAGAAGAAGAATAGATCTATGAAACTAAAACCATAAAACAAATACATTAGAACATAATCCTGAAGATCAAAGCTAAACCAGCTGAGACAATTCAGGCCTTATGCAAAGCACACGTGCAGACACCCATCCTAGACCCTTGCTGTGGGAAATCAAAGAATTGTAGAATGGTTTAGATCCAAAAGGGCCTTAAAGCCTCCCCAGTGCCACCCCCTGCCCTGGGCAGGGACACCTCCCACCAGACCAGGTGGCTCCAAGCCCCCTCCACCCTGGCCTTGAATCTCTCCAGGGATGGGGCAGCCACAGCTTCTCTGGGCAACCTGGGCCAGGCTCTCATCATCCTCACCCCAAACAAGCTCTTCCCCACATCTCAGCTCCATCTCCCCTCTTCCAGTGTCAAACCCTTCCCCCTCATCCCATCACTACATGCCTTGTAAAAAAAGTCTTTCCAGCTTTCTTGTAGGTCCCCTCCAGACACGGCGCTGCCCAGGCTGGGACACTCGTCCCTCTTTCCTAATCCGACATGTGACAAATGGCACTGGTGTTGCTGACTTCAAATGGCACAAAAAGGGAGGTTTACACGTTGGCAAACTGCCTACCAGAGTGTTGGGGGAGTGAAACAGGAGAAAACAAGTTTTGACTAGTAACATTTAAGGTGACACTATCAATCACTGGCAAACTTCGACAAGTCCAGTTAATTTTTGCTCAGAGTGATAAAATACTCCACTGGTGAAGGAAAAAAAGGGAGTTTCATGCAGGGCTATTTTTCTTTTTATTTTTCTTTCTATTTAGAAGAAAAATCACATTAGATGTCCAGCATTTTTAATCAAATACAGGCAAGGGAAATTGAACTACACAGAAACAAACCTATGTTTTCAATCAGCTTTTGTTGCTTTCACTTAAAAGTTTACCACTTGGATCATTTTTTTCTTCCTAACAGAAATCCAAAACCTTTCAAGAGAAACTGATCATTGGTGAGCATCTCCTTTAGTCTGTCTTTGAAGAAAGAGGAGTCTGAAATAGAATAGAATTATTCAACCAGCTCTAGACTCAGAACACTTCCCTGGAGGCGTAAATCTGGCAGCATGTAGGTGAATTTGAGTTCTTACTCAGAAAAATTATCTATGTGTTATTAATATTAACACATGCTTAGAGGAACAAAAGGATAAGATATTCTAAAATACAGATAAAGATGGATCCTAGAGCCTGAGCTCCTGGTAGTCCAAATGACAATTGTTATTTATTTTCTCTCATACAGAGTCAAGAAATGGGGGGGTAAGGTACTTCAAGACTTAAAAAAAATAATAATCACAATTTATTCATAGAAAAGAAAGCAGAAGGAACATAGTTATGAGCAGGGAATGCTGAAGTCTTCCAGCTTATAATAAAGTCTCTAGCTAAGCAGCCACAGGTGCTCTTCCCATCCCAGGAGCAAATGAGAGTATGATTGATAGGGACAGGGTAATGGTTCCGCAACCAGAATCCAGTCTTTCTGGAGCACAGGTTTGCACCTGCTCGAAGCCAAGGCATTAATATTTATTTAAACAGGACCATTAAAAAGGAGGGGGGCGGAGAAGAAATCATTAAGTATCTAACCCAAGGTAGAACAAAGCACGCCCACACCAAACCAGAGCCTCCTGCATTGCAGAGGAGAGAGCCCAGCCCTGGTTCCCCCAGTTTGAGCTGGGGGAGAACCTCCAGACCAAGCCTCTGCTGCAGTGGGCTCCGCTCCTGTGGCTGGTCTGCCTGATGGGATCTACAGTCAGAGCAGATTTTGGCGCTGTATGGACAGATTTGCAGAGTTATTCAGGTGTGTAAAGATGCAAATAGCATTAGGCCTGCACCAGTGCTTCAGTCATCCCTCTGATGAGCCCAATTAACTTTGGAAATCTCACCCTGTGCCAGATCTGATTTTGCTCACAGTCGGGTGAGGCTGTGGGTGAGAACAGAGCCACCACCAGCCGGCGATGCCAGGCCAAGGGGACACACTCGTCACTACACGCTTCCTGCACACCAGAGCACTGGAACATGCACCCATGGGTCTTCCATTCCCCCGACTCTGCTTTGCTGAGTAGTAAAGGCTGAAACTGTCCCCGCTGCAAATATGTTCCTCCTGGGTCCACATCAGAGCTCACATGCTCCAAGTGAGAGAGCAGGAGCCTCCGCTGCCTTCCCACCCCCTGATGCCCATCTACAACATTTGGGATATTATTCGTGACTTTACTCAAGAGCAATATAGAAAACTCCTCGCAAATCTTTCCAGTCTCAGTAATATCCTGTACACACCAAGTCATCCTTCACAGACCAGCTCCACCTTTGAATTTCCAGATCAACTCCCAGCCCCTTATCACAGGATTTGTCCCTTTTGCTCAGGACTCGAGCAGCCCCCACTGAAACAGCTTCTGCACAACTTCAGCACTTGCTGTGCCATGATGGCCTTGGTGCTCCTGTAATTCTTTTTATCACTGAAAGATGGCTTTCATTTACACTGTATGCCTCAGCCAAGTAAATTCTTAATTCCTATCATATGTCACTGTTTGATGACAAATGCCATGTTATCAGATCACTTTTCCTTAGAAGGGACAAAATTAGGAAACACGTAGCCCTCGGACAGCCTTTTGCACCTTGCAGGAAAAGGAAGCATTAATCAGATGGGTCTAAAACTGGGGTTTGTATGTACCTTTCCAGTGCTGTGAATCATAGAATCACAGAGTTGTCCAGGTTGGAAGGGACCGTTAAGATCATCAGCCCAACTCTGATTTAAAATAAATAAATAGAAACCCAAAAAAACCCATCAACTATGTCAACCCAGCTTTTGAATCCCTCCAGGGATGGTGCCTCAACCCCTGCCCCGGGCAGCCCATTCCAAGACTGCACAACCCTTTCCATAAGAATTGTTCCTGATCTCCAAACTGAACCTCCCCTGGTGCAACTTGAGGCCATTTCCTCTTGTCCCATCGCCTGTTCCTTGGGAGAAGAGACTGACCCCCTGGCTACACCCTCCTTTTAGGGAGTTGGAGAGAGCCAGAAGGTCTCCCCTCAGCCTCCTGAGTTTCTGACATCACTACTTTAAAAAAGTATTTGTGAAATTGTGTTTATGGGGGTGCCTATTTTATGGCTGGGGACAACAGGATGTAGAGGGAAGGGCACGGCTCCCAGTAGCTTTAGACAGGAGATAGACCTTTCTGTTGTGCCATGACTCTTACACCAATAAACCTGACATATTTTATGCACTTCACTATTTGATTGTAATTGTCAGACTTTAGGGACAGAACTGTTGAAATGAACCTGTTCCACACACTGAGCTTCCAGCCCATCTTCTGCCCGGGACAGAGATCCCTGGGATGTGTGATGCTCCATTACAACCTACTCCTGTTTTCTTCTCCTCACTTCAACTCCTTTGAAACTGCTTCCAATTCCAAGTTCAACTTTTCCAGAATCTGAGGCTTTCAAAAAGCCAATTCTTAAAAAACTAATTAATTCCCCATAGGCTTTTTTTTTTGACTCAGTAAATATTTCTGAGATTGCTTTGTGTATAATCAGTGTTAGCAGCTCATTAAAATGCACAGTATGTGTAGCATTTTGAATGTGACATGGCTCAGCATGGATGCTCAAGCTGCTTAAAAAGACAGAAGAGAAAAAGATGAGGATAAAATGAAAGCAAAAACCCAGCATTTCCTTTAAGCTGACACCACAGTTAAGAATTTGAGACAGGGCAGGGAGCCTTCAACCCTGCTATTAGGTGAAAAGTCTAATTGCTCAATGCACTGACTGCCCTCTCCAGCCTCTATGCTTTCCAAAAAGATTTCATTTACAGAGAGCTTTAGGGTACTAAAGAAAGAGGAAAAAAAAAAGAAAAAAAAGTAAAAGGATTCTATTATCAGACACTTCTGTAAGTTCTCACTCCAAGTAACATGAGGATTCTTCTTGAATTAATAATGAATGAAGTCATTTAAAAGGCCTTTGGTATATGCATCCAGAAATAAATAATGCCTTAATCTGGGACATTTAAAAAGTGTTTGTTTTAATGGAAAATAAAAAGCATGCGTTATTGAGGAGAGGAGCACTCAGTTGCTAACATACCAGATGCCTGTATCAGGCAGTGGTCAGATGGACAATAACACTCAGGACATTTTCCTAATATTTCCTGAGTGTTACAGATGCTCGATGGCTGTAGAAAACAGGAAGGGCAGCAATACTGCTTTGGGTCACACTGAGAAACCCCCAGAGGAAGCTCTCGCTCAGCACCGGGTGCTGCGGAACTGCAGTTCCACTTTAATTGGCTTTATTTCAGTTGGGGTGTGCCCTATGTTGGATAAAATACACCTCTGGTCATTACAGAAACTATTACGACTGACAGACTAGTGAAATAACAATACTAAATCAGGAACTAATTACTAAGAGTGTACAGTAACTTCTTGAAGCTGGTACAAGCTGTGAGGGGAGGCACCTCCAAGCATCAGACTGTCCCTGGCCCCACAGGCAGGGAGCAGCCGTGCAGCTGAGGTCAATTGAAATAAAATAAATAGGCAAAAAGATCCAAGTGAGGTGCCTCATTACCTCTCCAGACATGCCACAGCTCTGGCTGTGGGGCCAAAGAGAACCTGCAGGTGGCCACTGTCCCGTGGCAATGAAGGGCTAATTCTTATAAATGGATTTGAGTCTTAGTGCCCACATTAGAAATTAAATTAATTTAAACATTGACCAAGGAAGAACCTACTGTCAGGTTCAGGGTGAAAATCTTCCATTACCAAGGAAGCGGGAGTCCTTAAAAATGACATCCCACTTTGACCTTCATGGGGAAGGAAACAGAGCACAGGGTGGGTGTGCTCTCAGAAGGAATCAAATAGATTTTTTTCTGTTCATCTGTGACTATAAATCCCCACTGCTAAAGGAATCCAAGGAGCTTCTCCTCAACCAGCAACTGCACGTTGAAGGGCTAAGCAATAACTAGTTGGGAATGTACATGCATTTTTCAATTCTATTGACACCAGACCCACTTTGAGACCTGCCCAGGGTCGCTGGTGCTGCCTTTACCATGAGCCTGGGAGTCTGCAGCTTAGGATAGGAAAAAAAAAAAAAAAAAAAAAAAAAAATTTAC
>VXBJ01007267.1:166628-195581 GCA_013400055.1 Nycticryphes semicollaris
AAAAAAAAAAAAAAAGAACTTTCCTGGTTGAGGGAGCTGAGGACCTTTGCAATTTTCCAAACAAGAGCGTAGGCAATGGATTCTGACTCTTTTCTCATTGGACTCTTCATTACCCTGCAGCTTGCCCTGCCAGTTGCTGGAGGGGCCCAGCCATGGGGCAGCTGCTTTTCACTTGAAATTCCCCAGTGCAGAGAACTTCAGAATGGCATGAAATTAACACCCCCCTCCCCACTGCTCCTGGAGTCCATTGAAAACTTTCCTCGTCCCCCATCACCTTCTGCTCAGAAAAATAGCCCAGATATCATTTTTGGTGTTTCCTGTCAAGTCTTCTCAACTGAATTTCAAATCAAAAGCAATTCTGTCAATTGGAGAAAGATCTAACTAGAAATGCTGCTAAGTTCAGCAGGCTCACCCAAAAAAAAGGGGGAAAAATAAAAAAAAGAAATCTAAGGAAGCTTTTCCTGCTACATCTATCACTACCGAAACTGAGATTTGAGGATGAAAAACGTAGCTGACAGCACTGCTGCCTGGTGAGGCATGAAGCAAAAGAAAACCGAGATCGCTTTTTGCTGGATATATCAGCTTTGCAAAAACTAAAATGAATAGAGCTTCCTCTGAAGAGCTGAATGAATAAACATAAGGAATAAAACACAGTAAGGTGTGGAGGTTAAGACTGGAGGTATTTGCTGCAAAGTGAAATTCAGCTTTTCTTAGACTGATTCTACAGTGAAGTCAATTCCTCTTTCTCTGAGGAACTCTTAAACCAACAGTTTAAATTTTCCTTTTTTTTTTGTGGAAAAACTAGTTAATGCTTTATTAAGGGGTCATGGAGAAACCCGAGATATCACAAAAAAGAAAACATCTGGTTTTCTTTCGCGAGATGCACGTGACGTAGTAAAGTGCTGTTTCTGGTAAGCAGTGGATAATTACCCTGCACCTCATTTCTGAGCTATACACACCAACGGGATGTTCTCAGTTTCCAGCCCTACTTCTGCCTCCTGCCCCTGTGGCAGTGACAGCCAAGGACCAGGGCAGACAGTTCCACATCCACCACTGAGGGAGAGCAAACAGGTCTCTGACACCGTCTCTAAGAGCGCATTTGCCGGCAGAGCTGAAATGCAATTCTCCATCCAGAGAAATGTAATTTCTAGCAGTAGTTTGAGGGAAAAAGGAGGGGAACAAGGACAGTGAATCAGCCTGGGCTGGTCAATTGCAGAGAACAAACATTCATCTTCGTACCAGTTCAAAAAAACCCAAAAATACATGAACAAGCATGTTACCTTCTCAGTGACCAGCAATTAAATATGTGCTTAACATTAAGCAAGGGCTGAAACAATGCACTGAACTGGGACCACTGGGTTAACTGGTACAGGTTCCCCACTTGCTTTGAATAATCCCCATCGGCTACCAGGAAGAAAGATTTCTAGCAGTTGGCACACACCTAAAACGACGAAGAGCAGAGCAATGAGGGACTGGAGGTCTCAGCAATGGTGCAAGTCACAATTAGCAGAGGCAATGAAGTGACAGAACCCGAGGCAGGTGGGTGACAGCATTAGCGGGGAAAGGATGATTAGCGTGAAAGGTATTAATAGAGGATGTGCAGAGAGGCACTCGCTCGCTCTCTCACTCCTCTGACTGAGGCAGGAGATAAAGTTGCTCGTGTTCCCATGAAGAAAATCATTCCCATCCCATGGTAGCTCCATCCAGCCCCCAGGTGAGGGAAGCGACGCTCCTGCTCACCCCATCTCTCACGCCAACACAGGTCTGAAAACGCTCAGGGCTCCGTGGGGGAACAAAGGTGTTCACACTCCCCTTGTAATCACTTTCTCAGAGGTCTCTAATAATATTTCTTCCCCTGCTCCTTTTAATGAATGGTAATAGAGAACACTTGATTAGAAGCCTTTCATCATTTTAGGACTAGGGGCTTTAGCTTTCTGACCTACTTTCTTTGCCAATGAAATTCCATTTTTAGCTTCAACTCAAGGTCTGAATGTTACCCAAATTCAGACCATCTGTTTTAACTGCCTACAGGCTGAGAAGTTGATCCAAGCCAGGAAGAATAAATGGAACCAGTGTGTGCATATATTAAGTATTCTCAACCCTCAGTGTATTAAATAACCTACTCAGTTTATTCCCGAGTCTACACAAACATTCCCGCTCCCTTTGGGTAGTGCCTGCTGTTGTTGTAAAGAACATTCATGCTACCAGTTGCTCTGAGACCTTTTGTTAGGTCACCTTTCTTGTCCAAGTACAGGAGTGAGCTACAACTGACCCAAAGTCCATCCACGTCTCTTAGCAGGAGAAAAGGGCCTAACAGCATCAGACCTTTCCTCAGGATTTCAGATACACCTCTCATTCTTTTCGCTACACAAAACTCAGTAACAAATAGGAATTTATAAACCAGAACAAAATCAAAAGGCAACATTACCTGGAAAATCCCTTCTAAGTAACTGCTGACCACAGCTTTCCCAAAGCTCAAACCCAACCTGAGCACTGAAGACCAGCTGCTGCTGCTCACGCTGATGTGCATCCACAGCATCATCCCTCACAGCTCGGCTGAGGGATGCCATTTCAGCAGAACATCCACAAAAACACTAACAAATAAAATATACCAGGGAAAAACAAAACAGTAGTGTAAAACCAAGCCAGATACTGCAAAAGTTTAACACCCAGCTGGGAAGCTGCCCAGCTCAAAACAAGGCAGAAAATAAGTATATTTAACATAAAAGAACCCTAGCATGAAATAGGCTCTGTGCTTCCCCGGACACAGCTGATTTGCTGTTCAAGTCTGTCATTTGACAGCCTGGTTATAGATCCTCTTGCTTCAAAGCCATTATGGCTCCATTTACAGCATGCTCTTTCCAGAGGCACCACAACCCTCCTCATGTGCCAGGTTTCTCAGGTGCCCATCAGTGCACCCCACTCCTTCTAGGATTCAGGTGTTGAAGAAGCTGACACAACCTACCAGGCTGTCCCTGGGGACATGAATGACCAAGCCTGCCTCTGCAAACCACTTTAAAAAAACCACCCCAAACTTTTCTTTCTTTCCAAAGATAAAACAAGCCCAAGTCAGACCCAAGGAGCGCTCGCTCCATCACGGGTTCTGTGTCACATCTCAGTCCGTCAGAGGGTGCCTTTACCTTCAGAGCCCCCTCCCACCTTCCCCGCACACAGGGATTTAACACATCACACGTGAGAGCCCGTGTGCCTCTGCTGAACAGCACCTTCACTGACCTGGGGGTATGAATTTGTGACAGGACAGAGCCCAGTCGGGCAGGGCACAGCTCATGTGAGCATCTCCCAGAGCTATGGGTTTTGACGGGGTAATTCCAGAGAGCGGGGGCGGGTAGAACAGCTGATGTGCCCGAGGAACAGGGAATTAAACCCTAAATGAAAGATCTAACTCTCCCCAGCCCCCCTACCAGAGCTGTTAGCTCCCTCTTCATTCGTCATGTGCAAAACCGAGAGAGGAATGAGTGATATTTGCTTTTGTTTTCATTGTATCATTGGAAGTGACACGATGATTATTTCACTGGAGGTTCAGAGCAGCATTAGCATGATTACATTGGACTTGTACCTATTAAACGGGGGGGACATGAGCTCCTCTGAGCTGTCAAATGCAACACACTCAGCCTTGCAATGCAGCTGAAACATTCTAGCTGAAATTTTAGACATTTTTTTTTCCTCTTTTATGCAAATCCAGACACTGCTCAGTGATTTACTCACTGTATAGAAAAGGATCTCTTGCACCTGGAAAGCTACATGCTAATTCCATGGTTTATTCTATCTCTTTCATGCAAAAGGCTTTCAAAAATCATATTCTATTGTACAGTACATAATGTTATTCTTCTGTCCTTATTGTCCTAAGAGCAGAAGCTTACAGGCTGGAGTGAAATCTTCTTTTGACTCCACTGTGCTGGGCAAAAGGTTAGAGAGATAAAGCAGCTCTCAGAGAGCTGGTAATGCCAGCACAAGGCAGAAATACTAAATCACTGGAAGCAGCATTGTTTCTCCCTCCATCCTCCACGAGACAGTTCAGCTTTCATGGGCTGTGTGTGAAAACCACCTGGTTTTGCACCACTCGGTGGGAAACGTCCCTTCACCGCTTGAAGTCGGTGACAGTGAGTGCTCCTCTGACCACTCCATCCTGGGGCCAGCTCTCCCCACGGTCTCACCTCGGCTCTGCCATCTAAACCTCATCACCTGGGGGCACAGGAGCAAGCCCCAGGATGTGCTGCTGGGCTCCCTGCCCTTCCTCCCCCAGCCCAGAGGAGCGGTGATGGACCTCACGTTCTCCCCAAAGACAGGTCTACGGGCAAGAAGGAAGGCATTGGGATACAGGCTCATCAGTTCTCAGTTGTGCTCATCTCCTCTGCATCGAGAGAGACAACAGCTACACAAACCCAGTAATTCATAACCACAAACCCCTCCCCAAGGATGTCCCTTACACTGGCTGGAAAGTGGGGACATAAAAGGGCTGCTGGAAAAGAGCATCCTCTGACAAGCTGTCCCACTGTCCCCACAGAGGTGTTATTGCTGTAGCACCTTCAGGTGTCCCTACACCATGGGGCCTTCCAGCTTTTTGTGTACAATTCCCTGTTTGTAGGGCTGTGAGTGCTGCACAGAGAGACGGGATTGTCAGAGACGCTGCCGAGAGTCTATTTTTAGAGCAAGTCATTTGATGAGCTGTTCAGCACCTTATTTATTGCTGTCTCCAGCTGGGGAGCAAAGCAGTGTCCAGACACCTCCACCGCTAAAACCAGAACTTGGAAGCAGTGACCTCTATTTGACAACGTTTTCTGTAGTGACAGAGAGAAAAACAACAGCCCATTATGCTGTCAGGGCTAATAGCTGCTAATTAGGGTGAGTGACATATGACCCCCCTTTTATATCTAAAGAACACACAGGACAAAAAAAAAAAATAATGTTGAAATTGTGCATTCACAGGCTTTTCCAGTCTGAAGAGTGACCACTTAAGAGCAAGTTCCTATTTTGTTTTTTTTTCCTGGTTTGTCTGTTTAAGGCACAACGTTATGCCTACAGCAAGTAGGAGCCTGAGTGTGTGGTGTTTCCTTGGTAGGAAATAGGGCTTTGGAGGGGCACCAGGAGAAGAGAAGGGGACAAACTGAAGCTACATTATTTGAACCATGGGACAGAGGTGCAGAGGCTCCAGTGTGGCTACGGGTGCCCTGAGCACGGGAGGGACAGTGGCAGCTCCTCCAGAGCTCCCACACCTTCCCCTGCCCCTGAGCTGGGCAGCAGCGTGTCTTTCCCTGCGTGGCTGGGAAGAGGAGCAAGGCATTCAGCAACCAAAAAGTGGCTGAATCTGCTGCCATGTAACTGGACTCCTGCCAAAATAAACAGAAAAGCTGTTCCTCTCTAGGCACGTTCCACACCTCACCCAGCCAATGCAAAGCACTTCTCTCCGGATAAGCCCAGAGGCCACATGGGCTGCATTTACTGGGGATTCCAGCACCACCAGTGGGTGTTATTAATGCTCGTGATGTGGCAGCACCTGGGGTCCCTGCTGGGTGTTGGGCACAGTCAGGACACGGGGCAGCTCCTCCTCTGAAGAGCCTGGCACCTGCTTAACTGAGGAGGCAGGGAATCAGTAACCAAATGCCATTTCACAACCGGGGAACTGAGGTACAGAAAGCTGAAATCATTTACTAGAAGTCACAGTTAAGGTCTACTGAATTTGCAGCCTCCCGTTGTTTTATTATGGGCTCAGGGATCCCACTAGACCCTCTGAATGTTAATCATTACCTACCTCTTCTATCTTCTTGCTACTCTAATGAGATTATTGATGAATTACTTAAAATGTACTTTCTGTGGAAGAAATTTTTTAGGTGACAAGTTGCCTTTTACTAAACAAATTAATGGGAAAGTTGAGTTCTCTCATTCTAGACTGGGAAAAAGAAGTTTCTGGTTTAAAATGCCCAATTTAGTACTAACTGAAATCCAATATTGGAGATTTTTGGCACTATATCCATTATAAATATGCCATGTGGCCATTAGTACCTTGTGGTGCCATCAGGACAAAAAACAGTCACTCCAGCAATTAATATTGCATTAGCTGCAGATGCCAATAGAGGCGTGGAACGATTGCAACTTTATAGATTCATTCCAAGCCCCAACCCAGTCAAAATCAAAGGAAGCCTTCTCATTAAGAGCAAAGGGATCTAGATCAAGCTCTGCTGAAGCACAGCTGGGTTTTACACTGATCAAAGACCTAGGACATTTCTGACCACCAGTATCACTGAACACAGAACATGGTCATGGGTGCACAACACGCCCTGCAAACCGAGAAGGACAAATCCACAGCATTCTCTCTGGAGATAACCCCATGGTAGACCCAGAAGTCAACACTAAGTACCAGTTTCAGGTTGTCTTCCTCTGCAGCCTGCTCCAGCCAGCACAGAATCTCTCATAGCAGTATCTCTCACTAGTTGTGCAAATGAAGCTCTACATCTCCCCAGCAGAGCCCTCCACACTCCAGGACACTCAGATCTGTCATGATGACGTATTAAAGCACCTTCTCTGAAGTCCCAAGTAATGAGGTAACTCTCAGTCTGCGTGTAAGAACAAAACTCTACAAGACAGACTGAGCCAGACGCTTATTATTACTTTCTACAAATGCACAGAAGGGCTTTCTCTTGGTGCTCCAGGTCACTGAGATCATGTTTGAGGCATATGATTAAATTTCAGCCTTATTGTGTTAAGGGACAGCAGGAGAAAAAGTAAGAAAGGTATTTTTTTTTTGGTAGAACAGCTTTAAGTGAAGCAGAAGACCTTGTCACTTCTAGCAAGAGCTTTTAAACTATCTTTGCATAAAGCAGCAGCTAAAAAGTTGATAGATATAAATAGCATTTTATTGATTTGAGGTATTCTGTGGGGCTTTAATGGAGGTGAAGGCAGGAGAAGGATTCTGCTTGGGATAATTAAGCCTTAGTTAGTGACGCTTGAAGCGTTTATACCAAAAAAAAAGAAAGCCAACCCAAACCCCTGAAAATACTAAAAGAAATATACCCTGCACAGAGGTTTGCCTGAACATCTTTCAGCTGACTCTCATATTCCCGAGAATTTACTGAATCCAGACTTTGAGCATCAGAAATTCTGGGGTACAGAAATGGCAAGGAAACCACTGGGTTTTGAAATGGAAGTGTAAACACGTGCTCATTTGCACCTGATATGAGGGGATGAACATACATGAACCTGCTCACAAGCAGATGGACAGTTTTAAGATTGCTAGAGCTCAGGCAGATGGAGAGGAGAGGTGGGTACCAACCCAGCGAGGGTCTGAATTTAACCTGCTCAGCACCTGCCTGAACTGGCACATCTGGTCTGCAACAAAAGTGCCTTTCTTTGGTTTAGGTTAATTCCTTGCAAAAGTGTGGTGTAAGTCACCATCTCCAGGACAGCAGCACCGTGTGAAGTGTTGCTCTCAGGGTGGATTTTTAAGTCTCAGTGTCTGATCTGGACACTCTTGTTACTACAGGACCCTGGAAAGGCTTTTGGTGCCGTTGCACTTTTCTTAAGCAGGGGCTTCCCTTTTTTTTTTTTTTTTTTTCCTTTTTGTTTCCCACTCCAGTTATGGTGACATGGTGCCCAAGACAATTGCTGGGAAGATCTTTGGCTCCATCTGCTCCCTGAGCGGGGTGCTGGTCATTGCTCTGCCAGTTCCAGTCATTGTTTCCAACTTCAGCCGGATTTACCACCAGAACCAGCGAGCTGACAAGCGGAGAGCGCAGAAGGTAAGCTGTCCCGTGCCACCGCCACCACCGGAACCGCAGCCCTTTCTTGTCACCACGGGGCTCAAGAGACACAGGTGATAATTCTGAGCGTTGCCTTCTGCAACACACCCCCCCCCCCATCTCCCTGCACACGCGGAGGCTCTGTCACACCCAGCCAGACGTACCCACCCCTGCAGGGACACAGCTCGTTCACCGCACACACCGTGTGCTGGGCGTCCTAAAGATGAGGGGCAATAGCGCTGTTATTGCTCGCCTTTGACTCAGACCAGTCTGAAATAAATACATCCATACACTCGTAAACACTTAAATCATTAACAGGAGCTGTTTATCTTCCTGGCTGCTGGCTTCCTGTTATCTCTTTCAAGTTTTGAAAACACCCATCAGAACACAAACCCCCTCAAACTGCAGACTGTAACACAGATAAAACACTGGGGATACACCAAAGCCCCTGGAAACGTCAGGGAATTACTAAATATTCCAAAATCTGAATGGTTTTTCCCAGCATGAGCATACTGATTCATGGGAAAAGCGTAACACATTTATTGTATCTCCATTTCAGTCTGCTAAAGTACACCAGAACCAGAATCAGGTTTTTACAACAATGGCAAACTAAAAGTCTAGTTTTTTTTTTCCTCCCTATGGAATGCTCTCTGCCAGAAATTCAAGGCTCAGGGGACCTGATGGAAAATAGTAGTAGCAAGATGCACTATTTCTGCTTCAGGCGAGCATCTGGGCCATGCCTCCTCCTTGCATCTCAGGGAGCTGACAGCAGAGCGCCGAGATACAAGACCTACAAAACCTACGAAACCACAAAATTTGGCAGCCAAAACACATCAGGAGAGTAGCAGAGAGAGAATCGTGCAGGGATGAGCTGCAGCCTCCGTACGTCACTGCTGGGTTTTCCACACCCCTGCGTTAGCTTTGGCATCGTACGTCTCAAACTGCAGTCATTTTGGGAGGTGTTTTTACAGGATTAGTCAGACAACATAATATACATTAAAAAAACATCTCTAAAGTTACCCTAATGGAAGGCCACTCGGTACCACACACTGGTCAGTCAGCAGCTGAACAGTGGGGAATGAGTACGGATCATTACATTAATTTAATCGATGTAAACGGTTCACAGAGTGAGCTGCCTAACGCGGGGCTGCACCCAGGCACAGGGAATCCAGCTTCACCCGGGAGCAGGAACACACCGGGTGTCAGCACAGGGAAGGGCTGATGCACCCACGGAGAGGTTTAAGGGGACAGTGAGAGACAGCCCATTTAAATAGTGGCAGAGGTTGAGAGACAGCACTTGTCCTGAAATGGCACAAACACAGTGAGGGACAGAACCTGCTTCAGAGCACGGCCCGGGCAGCAAAGAAATGAACAAAGAGGGGTCGTGCACAGCCATGGGTCACAACACAGAGGAGGATCCAGGACCCACAGTGGGTCTGTGCTGTTGGAGGAGACCATCCTCTCGGGCAGCACATGCTGAAGGTTCATCCCAATTCACCTTTTCCTTTATTTGCTGGACCGGGGTCCACTTGATGCCAAAGAAACGTACCACCACCTTTGATGCCACAGTGATTGATTGTGGCTTTTATAAGGTTTGCTGTATTGACACATAGTGTATAATTTCTCCCCATTTGAATTTCTAATTCCCTTGATATTGGATGAATTTCTGGGCTAAGAAAGTTTTCTCCAGTCAGAATTGTGAGTAATTTTCACATGATCATCACCGCATGAATACTAACGAGAGCGAAAGAGAGAGAAGCACATTAATGACAGTCTCTGGAGATGGTCAGGACAGACACGGGGACATCGAGAACCCACTTTGTTGTCACACTTTTTCCAGCATCATCCCCCAGCAAACTGAACCCCTACTCCTGAAACAGGAAAGTTTTAGTGAGAGCTAAGACTCCATCCCCATCTACAGATACAAAGACACTCCCATGGCTTTTGCAAGACTGTTGGAAAAAGCCCTTTGCACTCTCAGCCCCTGAACATGAAGAGCCCACCAGGAGAAGGTCCTTAAAGCAGAGTTTGGAAGACACACCTTTGAAGAAATAGCACAGTGTTCATCCCTGAGGTTCTAGTGTGCTAGATTAATTCTTTTCCTTCTTTTAATTGAAGAGTAAATAACTTGTAGGGTATATATTAGTATAAATGCTTTAGAGGTTCTCTTTGGTTCAAGAGACATAACTCTGAAAATAGACAAATGTTTCGAGATTAGGCTGCAGGCCATACCTCTTTTCTATGAAGTCAGAGCAAAGTCTTCCAGTCAGAAACAACAAAGGCAAAAGTCAAACTGGCTGCATGTGACACTCACAGCTGTGAAGGCTGGGGGGTGAGCAGACCTGGGCTCTCTGGTGCAGTGGGGGTTTCTGAGGGGCTGCGTTCCAGGAAACAGGAAAACACAGCACAGCCCTGATGTGCTTGGTCTTTGTCTCTTCCTTGGCTGCTGAGGAGGTGCTGCTCTAGCAGGAAGAGGGATTCAAACAGCAAGAATAAAATACTGGGGAGATGGCTGTTACTCATCAGCCTTTATCTATTCTTCAACTAACTGAAGAGAAATATTCCTTAAAAAGGAAAGAGTAACACCAAAACCAAACCACCGGTGATTTAATCACCTTGAAGATAAATTATTCTTTGCCCAACCTGTACTGCAAGAGAATAAATTACGAGGAGATGTGGCAATCTTAATTTATTGTGCTGCATCATCAGAATCTGTCCTCTGGCGTGCAGCAAGGACCAGGTCAATCCGACAGGAAGATGAATTGATCATTTCTGACAAGGTTCATTTTGGTAAAATTGTTGGGTTTTTTTTTTTTCCTAAAGACTTTTCCCACACACACCTTTTTGACTGATGTGCTAAGAATAGACCTTCCTGACTTTGAAACGCTGCTGTTCCTTAGTGAATGTCACAGCCTTTGGTTTTAAAAGAGAATTTGGCACTTAAAAGGCCTAACAATCGAATGACTTTGTAGTTCAGCTAACGCAGGAGCCTCTCACTTGCTGTGTTCTGTTTGCAGCAGAGATGCAGAGTGAAGGGGGAGGAGACAGGGATCTGGTGCTGGTTTGAGGACTACACCTCCCACTTCCCAGCCCTGGGAAGAGAAAGCAGAGGCAGCTACTGAAATGCTGCTCCTTTGGCAGCAGCAGTAGAAGAAGTACAACAGCTCAGTGCTCAGAAGTTAGAGACAGTGGGGGTACAGCCCCAGGCCACAGCATCGTCCCCACCAGAGCAGGGCAGGAGAGAAGCGCTCGGCAGAAAGGCTGGAGGGTAACAGGGTCACAAAGAGAACAGATGAGGCCTTTGAGCGCAGCGCGGCAGAGGCCCCAGGAGTGCCCACTGCTCTCCAGGGCTCACAGGAATGCTGTAGACCCCTCTGGGCTCAGACTAGTCAAAAGTCCTGCAAGGAGCCTGCATGTGTAAACTCTAGCTGCTGGCAGACAGGGTTATCCCCATGTATTAAGCAGAGAACCAACACTAAATCACAGGCTCTGTCTTTGCACAAAGAGTAACAAAAAAATGGAAGAACAGAGAAGACAACACTAGATCTCTTAGCAAAAGTACTTCTAGAAAGGTGTTTTTCAAAGTGTTACGGGAGCCCTTGTTGGTCTTTAGTCTCCTGGGTCCAAAGACATTTGGTTTTGTCCAGCTTTAAAATAACCAACCTGGGTCCTTCACCTAAGAGCAGCAAAGTTAATCTGTTGTTATTTTTGCTCCTGAACCAACACTTCAGAAAGGACAGTTAGAGATGCCTTTGATATCTCCCCAGACTGCTTTGATACAGTTCCAACTAATTACAACAGTACGACCCCATCAGCTCCAGTGGCCCATTCCATTGGGAAACAGGAGGTTGCAATGAACTGCACTGGAGCTCCCTGAACCCACGTGTAGATGAAGATGCTGAAGTCCTCAAAGGCACATTTAGAGCAGTTTTGGCCAGTCTTAGAAGGCACGTGGAAGTAGAGCAGCAGCTGAAATGTTTGGAAATAGCAAGACCAACCTAAAGCAAACTGGTGTCTAGACCAGATCCCTCTGGACTATGGTTTCACCTAGGTGTTGATCTGCTCAGTTTGGGAGAAAACAACAGTTCAGAAAGGGCCTTCAAAGAATCTTCACAGAATCTTCATGGTTGGAAGGGACCTTTGAGATCAAAGTCCAGCCACCAAAAATAACCTCACAAAACAAAATCACCCAACCCACCAGTCTCAGGCACTAGAGCATGCCCTGACGTGCCACATCTACATGTTTCTGAAATACCTCCAGGGATGGTGACTCCACCACCTCCCTGGGCAGGCTGTTCCAGTGCCTGACCACCCTCTCAGTGAAGTAATTCTTTCTAATATCCAGTCTAAACTTCCCCTCTCCCACAATAAAGTGGTCTCCTCATGTTTGCACAACAGAGGGAGAATTGTAAATGCTCAGATGTTGGGGAAAAAAAAAAAAAACCAAAAAAAAAAACACATTTCAAGTGCACTTATCGTTTAATGGTTAGATTTGCTAAGTGAGCCAGGATACTGAAAGGGCTGATAATCCCAGAGGGATTACCATGGTTTTAGTGGTGCATTTCACAGGGGCTGAACTGAAACTGTCGCCCAAAAACATAAGGCTTCAGTAATCACAGTGCTTGGTTTCAGTGCTGCAGTAAATATGCTTTTGAGGACTACAGCTTCTTAGTCTGTTCAATTCATTTCATTTATTATCTGGTGGCCTTTGACACTATTAGAACAAACAATGTACTGTGAAAGTCTTGAAATACACGTCTCATTTCATCCTCTAGGCTGTAAATTTCCAGGAAAGAACCAAACACCCAGATTTAGGCAGGGAAAGGACTATCCAGGACAAAAATAATTTCACAGAACCACTCTCAGGTAAAACTGTGATATAGAACTGAAAACACACACAGGCTTCCAAGGAGTAGACAGTACAAATGAGGTGAAGCAGAGGAGTGGACACATTGCCTGGTGGATGAATTTAAGTGTTCAATCACTGAGCCAGTATCAGCAGAAGAAAGAAAGGAAAGGGCAAAGGAGAAGCCGTATCTTCTCAGATGGAAGTGGATGAGAGGAAGTAGATGGAGGAAGGTTATTCCAGACAGCAAGAGCTGCTCGAGAGATGGCTGCACGCAGGCAGTGATGACTCCACAGGCTGATGGAGAGGTAACTATGGAGATGCTTAAAAGGGGCTTAAGCCAAAAGGAAGGAAGAGTAAGGACACAAACGTCCCTCTGGTTGTTCTGCAAGAGGCATGTTAGAAACAGCCTGTTCCAGACCCAGCCGTCACTCCCAGAGGCAGGGAAAACAGGACTGCAGTCAGCAGGGCGGATGGAGAGGGGAGATGGCAATGAAAGGAATGTTTAATACTAGACTTATGTCATCATCATACCCATGAGAAAGACGGCCCACACACCTGTCAATAACAAGGCCATTATAATAATTGATTTGCTACAGAGCAGGGGAGTCAGCTTTGAAATGTTCTGCTTTTCAGCTGACACCCTAAATTTTGGAGGTGGGTTAGTGAACTTCAGCACGTGGAACAGAACGGCCAGAAAAAGCGAGTGGAGCAAAGCTGTGAGCTGTGTAAGGAGAGCTCAGCAACAGAACATGACTCAGTTCCCAGCAGGGGATGGGGTTGGGAACTTAAGGAGAGAGAGAAACAATAAGGTTAAAACTGGAGCTGGCTGACATTTAGAAAACATGTTTTTTTCAACCACAATGAATCTGTGTGGAATATGTTTTTGTTGTTGTTGATATTTAACAGTTTTTGACAAGGAAAAAAAAAAAGCTTTTTTATTATTTTTACAGCTTTTTTAAAAGGAGATTTCAGTTTTGCTGGAGTAGGTACCTCTTTCCCTTCTGTCTCCTGTTTGGTGTTCATCATTTTCCCTCACAGAGTTCAGAGGGGAAAACCCAAACAAATAAACCAACCAGGAATCCTTCCTCTTTTCTTTCATATTGTTCAGGAAAGCAAAGTGCCATTTCCCATCGATTCAGCTAGATCCAATTCCTTGGGCTCCAGACCACATAAGATAACTAGATGTCTCCCCAGAAAGGAGGGACTGGAACCATTGAGCTAGAGCTTACAGGTCCAGCCACCAAAGCAAGCCTGTACATCTGGATATGAAGCCTGTTGTCAATAGTGGCCCAATGCCCAGATGGAAGAATTTCCACACATATCCAGAAGCCACTCTGTTTGTTTCATGCCTCAATCCCCTTTCATGTCTTGTCTCAGTCGTAACCAGAGAACAGCCTGCAGCACGTAGGAACCCGACTAATCCATCCTCAGGGTCTCTCCATGGCCATCACCACGGGAGCGAGTCCCCTTTCCCCACCCCTGGAAGCCTGGGCTGCACGTGGCAGCCTCTGTCCAGATGGCTCCATGATGTAGCACAGTTGGGAGGATTTGTACTGGCTGATGTTACCCATTTCATCCCAGATGTCTAAATAAACGCCAGCTGAAATCGCCTTGTCCAGGAGCCCTGCATGCAAAACGTTCAGCCAAAAAAACCCAATGTTGGGAAGCCCTGTCCTACTTTGGAACTGGGTCCTAGTGATCACATTGTTTGCTGTAGCCTTTATTGGGTAGTTATTTTACCACTAATGCAGGATTGAGCAGAATCCCGTGCAGCTCCCAGCCCACGTACCAAATACAGCTCAAACACCCCTGTGCCAGCAGCAGTGTACAGTTATGTCTAGATTAATGGGCATGGATATATCCACTGGGTCAGGAAAAAAAACAACTAGAAGTGGATGTAAATGGTAATAAAGCTTATTGCCATTACTGATGTGTACCATGACAGTGATAAGCAGACAAAGAACAACATTTGTTGCTGACAGACGTGGTGCTGGAATGGCAAAAGAGATCCCAGGCCCTCTAACCCCTTGTCAGAAGGACAGGAGCTCTCTGCAGCCCACCAGCACATCTCTTGGGGCCACTGCAGAATTTCCCAGCTCACACAGTGCCAGATGCCTCACACAGCCCAGCTTGAGGAGTCCTAGAATCTCATTACTCCACTCCTCCCACTCCACCCAGCAGCACTGGTCTGCACAGTCTGACTCAGAACAAGCCTTTGTTGTTTGAAGGTCATGAAAATCCCATCAAATGGTAACTGCTGATAACTGCAGCATCACATCAGGCTCTAAACCAGCACAAGGCAGGCCCTCTCTGGGCACAAGCAGGAGCCTGCTGTCCTTTTTTGCCTCCCCGCTACAGCCAGTCTCACTGTTTTGACAAACTCTGGTGCTGCAGCAGCATCACCCTTCCATAGTTCCCTCTCTGTGGTTTTGTCATACATAAAACTGGGATAAATCCACTACTTTTTCTGGCTCGGTGGATTCTTGCAGAATTAGTTCATATACGTGCACAGGGCTATAAAGTGAAACCATCTTATGGTAATAGCATTCATACCTAGGATTGTAAATTCACCTCTGAGCTTTGCACGAGCAGTTCCTGCTGACTCACCAGCCCAGGCAGCAGAAACGACAGCGTTTCTTCCCCAACTGCTCCCGGGTACCCAGCCGAGCACAGGAAACGCTGGCAGAGAACGGGTCAGGAACAGGCAGGGGAATCAAGAATATGCATAAAACTTACAGATAATTTCCTAACAAAATATCTATGCGGGAAAATCACAGTCTGCCTGGGAGTGATGCGCAGGAAGAAAAAGCCGTTCAATCCAATGGAGAAATTGCTCCACAGGAAATCGCTCTTCATTCCTCCCCTTTGTCACACACAGCAGAGCTCTCCTGTAATTCCAGCCACCAGCTCCCGAGGGCAGAGCAGCCAGTGAGACCCAACTGGGCACCAGCTCTGCACAAATACACTAAGAGAGAGCAATTCCACACCTTGTCCATGAGCTCAGGCACCCGGACACCAGAGCATTTCTTTGCACACACGAAGCACCAGATCTGTTAGCGACTGAGTCAGGGCAATTAGGAGCCATCCCAGCAGAATGCACAGTGATGCTGGGATGCCAAAGCAGGGCTGCAGCAGCGCGTAGCCAGGACGACTGGGCAGGTTTCTGGGGATGGAGAGGGATGCTCCAGCCCCAGGAGGGCACACACTGGCTGCTCCCCTGCATCTGCCAGGGTATGGCACACAGCCAGCCTGAGGGCATGAGCCACGACACACTCTAAGAGTCTTCACTTACCAAATAGGAACAGGGGATGGGCTCATGGTGGATTTTTTTTCCCCTGGAAGCCTAATGCAAGAGATTCAGGCCCACAGACCCCAGGAGCAAGAGGAACAACTAGGAGAAGCTTCAGCAAGAACACTAATTGCACTGCGCAACAACCCTATTGGCATCTGATGACTTCCAAGTAATTTTTGTTTGCCAGGAAGCAACACATCTCTCAGTTACTGGTGAAAGCTTGTAGCACAGAGAGGTGGGATGGAGCATAGCTCCCACACTCGTGTTAACCCCATTCCTTCTTTGTCCCTGCCCCTAAGAGAAACAGCACTGGGAAACAGCCCTGACATCATCTCTTACCCCTTTGGCTTCATTCCACAGGAAAGAAGAAATGTCTTGCAAGTTTGCTTATTTTTTTCTTGAATTTCATATAAGTTTTGTGGTCGTCATGCCCATTGCCATCCCCCCCATGCTTTCACCATTCTTCCTGGGGAATGTGAAGCAATTGCTTTTCTTCTCTGTAGCTAACTACAGGCCTCTACACCATTAATTAGTGTTCATATATCAGGTCTGGTAAGTTGGCATGTGACACTAGATCAAATTCTGTTAATTCCTCCATCCCCTGAATACTTTATAGCTATTAATTAGGGGAGTGAGCTGTGTGAAAGATGTTATAAAAGTGAGATCTGGAACCACAGACAGACAGATAAATCACAGGCAGACAGATGCTCATCACACTTTGCTTCCAGGGAAACACAGAACCTTATTATAAAATAACAGAGAACAGCAACTTCTCCATTAATAATGCAGTAAAACATGAGGCTCTTCTCTTGAGAGGATGCTTAATAAGTAATAGGTTTCTAGACAAATTCTGACACCCTAATTTACACCCCATAATACTTCACTTCTGACTCAAACTATACCAGTTTCCTACTGCAATTGGTGTCGCACCTCTTTGACCGCACATTCTTGGGGTGGTTTTGACCCAAGCTATAAATGTGTTCTAGCACCAAGAAGATAAAAACCAGCCTACAGAGGGGTTTCTGCTGTTATTATTTCAAGAGACAAACTGAAGAAGTGCTGAGAGCGAGTGCTGTCAGGCAGCTGGACCCGTAGTGTGGCAACCTTGGCAGAGAGGAAGCTTTGAATTTCAGCAAGATGCAGTAACTGTCTATAACGTACTCCAATCCAGGAAAAACTGGCTGTAAGGTCAGTTCTTATAGAGACCAAGGTCTGGCTGTAACCTTTCCTGGGTGGATGGGTAGAAGGATAACTAAAAAAAGGTACTAGAAACAAGCAGGGCATCTACAGAGGATAAAAATACAAAATAGCCTCCAAAAAAGCTTATACTTAAATGTCAAGCAAAGGAATAATGTGAGAATTGTCAGACTCTACAAAAAGTGAAGTTTATTCTATTATTTCCTGAAGAATGCAGCAAACACCAGAAAGGGAACGGTCTGTGTGAAAAGATAACATCAATACAATGGCAACTGAGTAAAACTGGTGACAAATACATTCAAGGTAGAAATCAGGAGAAATCTTCTAAATAGAAGAATGAAGTTCTAAAATAAATGCCCAGTAGGAGCCAGCGCTTCACTGAGTTTAAGCCAGAGCTTGTCAAGTTCAAGATGGAAACGTACCAAGAGAAGTTTGCAATAGGAGGGGACCAGTCCCAGTGCCCCCAGGGCTTTCTGACCCCCCTGCATTTCTCTCCGCAGGTTTTCTGTATTACAACACCTTTTTCAAAGTGGTGTGTTTAATCAGACAGGGTCTCTGTGACTGGTGGGAGAAGCAGAGATCCATTAAACTCCATATTCTGTGCATTGCTCTATAAATAGATCGAACATCATGTTCTTCAGTGATGGAAAAGATTAAACACTATAGTGCGTTTGAAATGATGTTCGGTTGCTTTAATGGTGCCAAGGGTAAGGTAGGATTAGAAGGAGAGGCACAGAGGAGGGGAGGGGCATCTTTCATCTCTGGAAAGTAATGAAGAGGCCCAAAATAAGATCAAGGTCTGACTGTAAGTGGTTCTATCAAATTATATAGGAATATAATGAGTTCTACACTATCTAATTTCCATATGCAGCTCTACAACATCTCCCCCAAAGCAAAAATGACAGAATATTTAAACTTGGCTCAAAAGCTATTTAACATAAAGATTTGAGAGGAAGGAAAGTCCAAGTGTGCTTTCTTTGATTCTTAAGGAAAAAAAAAAAAANNNNGACAGAAAGATGATGTGCAGAAACCAACTTTCCCAGCAGTGCTGTAACTCTGCTGCTGCCTGTTGCAGTAGCCAGACGGCCCCACGGCCAGCAGCGTAACCACTAGTAGTTCTCATATGGGCCACTCGCTTGTTAAACAGCCGTGATTTCACCTGGCATTCAAACACATGGAACAAACCCCAAGCCCTAATTCGTCAGCCCAGCCTGTTTCCAGGCTTTGTTAAAGATGGTCCTTCAGCTTCCCAGAGACATGAGCAGGACGGATGGTCGGTGTTGTCTGATTATACTGAGGAAAGCACTCCACAGACAGTAGATTCACTTAATTTCTTGTCCACTACCAATTTTTAATGCTTTTTAAAGAGGAAGAATTTTCCATTTTCTGCTTGGCAAGGAAAAAGCACCACAACAGGCCAGGGAGCCAAGCTGTCTTCCACCAGATGAAGGTTACATCCATTCTCTTTCCAAGTTACGTACATGCTCCCAGTTCCCACTCAGAAGGGTAAATCGAAGTCTTGCTGAAGTTGAATTCCTTTTCTAATTGTGAAAGGTACCAGTGAAAGGTACCATGGGTGGGATCCTGATAGGAAGGTGAGAATGTAACTACAAGAAAATACAATTTTGTCATTCCATACTCCAAGCCCTGTTAAGTCTGCAGAAGCTCCTGTTTAAACGTATGACCTGCTTGTTATCCTTTCCATAACCTAAAGTCAACCCTGTTCTTTCCATCTAGAATTTAAATCCTGACCCAAACTAGCATCAGATACAGGAAAATACAAGAAAAAATCAAGCACTTATTGAATGGCTGAGATATTGCAACTTGGAAGTAAAGACCAAATGAAAATATTCAGTTGATTACTTCTGAAAACAGCTTCGTTTCAGCCTTAAAAGACAAGCAGTGTACACCTACTGCACCACTGGACTCACTGCAGCAGTCGGCAACATATCTACTTATATTCAAAATACTAATTATTTAGGGGAAAAAAGGGAAGCACTGTTAATTATCTCCTGTAGCTGACCTTTCTGCCAGGAGTGCTCTTAGTGTGGTTTTAGAGGATAAAGTTAGAAAGGATGAGGACTGGAGCACCTCTCCCCCAAGGCAGGGCAGAGAGAGCTGGGACTGTTCAGCCTGAGGAAGAGAAGGCTCAGAGGGATCTTTATACAGACACATATGAATACCTGGAGGCAGGGTGAAAAGGGGATGGAGCCCAGCTCGTTTCAGTGGTGCACAGTGACAAGACCAGAGGTGACAGGCACAGACTGAAACGCAGGAGGCTCTGTCTGAACATCAGGAAACCCCTTCAAATGTGAGGGTGACTGGCACAGGTTGCCCAGAACAGTTACGGAGTTTCCATCCTTGGAGCTACTCAAAAGCCACCCAGACACAGTCCTGGGCCAGGCTGCCCAGCTTGAGCCAGGGGTTGAGACCAGAAGAGCTCTGGAGTCCCTTCCAACCCCAACCATCCTGTGAAGGATAGTGCTAATAACAGCTCCAAAGAGGGAGCTGGGGCGGACACAGGACCCACACACATAGCGCCTGACAGACGTGTACTCCTGTCACCTCCTTGGTCAAGAGCAGAAGATCTAGAAAACTGAAGAAAGCAAATAGGAAATTACATCATAGGCTGTACTTAATAGTTTATTATACCATATAAATCCAGAGTGAACATTATCTCCATAAGAACTAGATGAAAATCATCAATAAGTAATAATTAGCTGTTTCCTGGGCGTGCCATCTGGTAAGCATTTTTCCTAGCCAGCAACTCCTGCTCCTTGAACTTCTCCAAAGCAGCCAGAAGATGAAGACAGGCTATTCTTTCTTCTTTGTTAGCCCCTTTGGGAAAAATAGGTACCCAGGACACTGGCAACCACTGACATCACCCTCATCATCACACCTCAGCACCCCACGTGTACAGGGCTTCACCAGCCACTGCTGATTCTGAGTCTCCAGTTTCTTAAAAAGCAGTAAAGAGGCAGAGGTTGTTGAGCCCTGCCTTCCATCCTACTCTCAGGAACACGTGGGCACCAAGGTAACCAAATTAATCATTCTAACCTGTAAGTGGCTGTCATTAGTATTATTATTTTCATCATATAAATTATCTTCCAGATTAGGTCATATGCATTTTGAGATCCTGTGGTTTCCTAGCAACTCCTCTCACCACTCCGCACGCAGACAGTGTGCCGGTTGCTTTTCCTTTTTTAGACTCTCTGCACAGGGGTTATATTCAGTAACACTGATCTCAGGCCTGGCCCTAATGACCTTTAGTCTGACACATTTGTGGGGTAAGATGCAGAAGACCCCTATCCCCCCCACCACCTCTCTGAAGACATTGGCAGCAGATAGCCAGAAAAATCATGGTCCTCCACTTGTCTGTCTCCTGTCCCACAGACCAGAAGCCCTGAGCTCTGCAGGACAGGGGTGACAAAAGCATACCCACACATGTCAAAAAGGCAGAATTTGGACGACCCCATCAGCATCACTATCTATCTTTCAGACAGCGAAATATGTGACAATACATAGCAGGGCTCCCTGCAGAACACTGCTGCTTCAGAGCTTGCTTGGGCTGCCCAGGGTTGAAGGTTTGTACCCCTGTAATTCACCCCTACCCTGATGTGTCCCCGCACCTCCTCCAGCCGGCCCAGCCCAGAGTGACGCTTCCAACAGCCACCACGGGACTCCCCCAGATCAGCCAGGTTTTATCAGCTCCCACTCACTAACCCGAGCCCTGGCTGCTGCCAGCTGCCCTCCAAGCCCTCAGTCCACTCCAAATCACATAAACCAGTGTCCCCTCCAACCCCAGGTGTCAGAGCCCAGCGCTTCGCTGCACTTCAACCCTTCATTACTGTAACGATGGAAACGTAGGGCACCGACCCACCCAACGTGTGAGACTTGTCTCACTCCACAGATAAGCTTTCCAAATAATGCACATCCACACACAGACTTTCACATAGGAGTCACAAACTATGGTTTTACAGTCGTTTCTAGTTCAATGCGGGAAACTGTCTGGAGGGCCTAACCAATTTTAGGCACTAATTTTAATTAACTTCTCTAGCTGAGTTAATCAAGATATCTACCAAATTTAATCATGATGGGGCACAAAGGCGATGCAACTACCCTAGACAATCTTTTGTGTAAGGAGAACAGGATCAACTTCTGTCCTGTCCCACTGATATTTTTTAAAATAACAATGTCTGTTCTAAACTACAAAAGCTATGGGGCTTAATTATTTAGCTAGCTAGTGGCCCTGTTTCAAAGAAAAAAAAAATACAAGAGACCAGACCTCAGAAATGAGCCATCTCCAATCCACGTGGAGTACAGCTATCAATATTTGATCCCCTGCTAGCCCAGAGGCAGAGGGAATCATGCTCATTATGGGGGCCTAAGACTGAATCCACTTTAGTGATTGACTGAACTGAAGAGGAGGATGAAACCTCTCCTGCTGTAGGTGAAGCAAGTAAGTTGGGGGACTCTGGTAATTCCTTCAGCAAAGGAGCTGGTGTTTTGTCAGGCACAGAAAGAAATGCAGCTCTTCTGTGCCTGCCATCAGAGCCTCACCGTAAAAACCATCCCTGGATCCAACATCCAGTCCCAATTACTGAAAGAAGATGCTTGCAAAAAGTAAAGAACAGAGACACGAGGGCATATACTTGCCAATATAAGAAATAATTTAGTGGAAATGTAATTAACAGGAACAGAGAGCTAATGCAACCTAACTGGGAGATGAAACATCCTTCAGTCCTGTATCCCCTGCTCTCTCCTCTGAACTCATATTCGACAGTAGAAGTCTCTGTGGGGTTTGTTCTGGATCAGCCTCAGGCCAGTCCTACTTGGGGCCCAGAGCAACACAGCAGTTTGGGGAAGTCTTCAGAAGAACTGAAGATCCAGTTCCGTTTTCCCATTGTACCCTCAGACTACACCCTGGAAATACAACTCGTGCCCCTCCACAGGGTGCCCAAAGAGTCCTGCGAGACACCTCGGCCCCAGAACAGAGTAAATGCCATCAGAGGTTTCTCTCATATACTGACCTGGAGCCTTAATGCTAAAATGGGACGATGAGATCTAGGTGAAGTATAGAAGAGAAAGTCAATTTTGGATGTCCCCATTTCGGGGTGTCAAAAGAAGACCTATTTTTCAGGCTGGCCATAGTCTGTGTCACACAATTAACACAGCAGACAAGGATCCTGTATGTGACTCCACTGGAAAAATTGTCTGCTTTAGCAGAAGCCCTTGAAGTTAAACAAACCTTTCAAATATTGAGGGCCAGAGTCACTCACGCATGTACAGTAATAGAGCTCCTGGAATTATTACACTTCCTGGACCCACTGCAGATATTTGCCTCTTGGCTTTACTCTTCCTACAGTGTATACCCATTAGCACCTCTAATTAGAGAGGAAAATCACAAGTTCTATGTTATTTAAAAGATTATGCAGCATTTTAAACTACAGCACAATGTAATTATTTTTTAATAGCCACAGCTATTTCATGTATTTACTTTTAATGGTGTTTGAGTCATAAATTAACAGTAGAAAAGAAAAAGGCAAATCAGCACTTGACAGAGAAGCAGGCAACAATTGAAAAGAAAAACTGCAAAGCTAAAACCTGTGTGATCAAAAAGGAAGGGAGCCTGATTAGTTTCCCTTGATTGCTTTATTGTGGACTGCTTTTTTATCATCTGACTTGTCCCCCTGGAGGTCAAGAAGGTCTGGGATAAATAGAAGTAAGAGTTGAACGTCTGTGTTGTTGTAGTGACTTCTGTCAGTTTGTCAAGAGATGCGTATTTTAGACAGTCTTGTATTATCAGATACCAGAGTTAATAAACTGCCACAGCAGAGGACAGCCCGCTGTCACCGAGGGTGGAGTGTCACCGCACGAGCTGCGGTACAAGCAGAGCAAATGACAACACAGATGTCAGAGCTGAGAGAGAGAGGATTAAACAACCAGGCACGTTAGCAGAGGTGAGCCAGGAAAGCAAGGTGTGTGCAGAGTGTGTGCACAGCTGGATCCCGCCATCCCATGCAGGAGCATATCCAAGACAAGTCTCTTTACCTGCAACCCCAAAAACTAACTATTAACTTTTGAAAGGATAAACAAATCCACAGTACCCCAGTTCTGATCTCTGGAAAAGCCCTTAACACTCGGTGGCAGATGCTGCCCTTCAGACACACGTACATCTGCCAGGGACAGACCTGTGCCGGCTGTTCTCACCAGCACCTTCTTGTCCACACACCCCTTCTACATCACCCCCAGGCTCTTTCAGGCAGAGCAAGAACCTGGAACTTCATTCCTCCAGGCATTGCCAGCACAGGAGGAGCCCTTCATCGTGCTGAGCTCTAATTCAGCTTGTTTGCCTTCACAGAAAGCACGGCTTGCGAGGATCCGAGTGGCCAAAACAGGCAGCTCCAACGCTTACCTTCACAGCAAGCGCAACGGTCTCCTGAATGAAGCCCTGGAGCTGACGGTGAGTGCAGAGACAGCCTCTCCTCCCACAGAGCCCTAGAAGCTCCCTTAGTCCCACTCCCCTCTCTTTCTCTCCCCATTGCCACCTAATTGCTCATTATCCAACGTGGCAGCCTCACACCAGGAATGGCGTTGTGCTGTAATTACACTCTCGTGTACTGTACGTGCTGTGGGGAGGGACAGCAGGAATCCAGCTGCAAGATGGGGTGGGAGGAAAAAGCTTCCTTGGGCTCCTCCTGGAGCTAGGAAAGGATCTGGCTTTCCAGAAGTGACCAGGTTCAACATTCGCTGAATGCTCCCGTGCGATGGAGCTGCTGGAGCTCTACTGATTTACACCGTCAGGGTCTGCCTCTACTATAAACTTCTACTCTTTCAACATGCAGTTACTCTTCTCAAGAGTCTCCCTTGAAGAGGGGATACCTGGAGGTATTTAAAAGGCACATAGACCTGGTGCTGGGTTAGTGGTGGACTTGGTAGTGCTGGGTTAATGGTTGGACTTGATCATTAAGGTCTTTTCCAACAGAAACAATCCTATGAGTCTGTCTAATCGTGCCCAACAGGACAGGAAAAAAATCCCTGCCTCCTGTTTCAGACAGCTCGGTGGTGGGTTTATTTTTAACAGAAAGGCCTCTGGAGGCTAATACTAGCTATTCAAGAGAAGAAGAGTTTTAAGTGCGTCAGATTGCTCAGCAGAATCAGCAAAAATGAGAGGAGGTTATTACATTAAGCCTGATCAACACCAGAGCAGGTATTAGCACATTTCATGGATTTCATTTCAAATAAATCAGCCTTTCGTGCATGTGGGGAGCAAAGAGCAAGATGAAGAGCGCTTTAATTGCACCACCCGAGCCACTGAGCACTTGTTCATGCATCCGTACTTGGGGCATAATCCTTCAGATGACTACTGTTTTCCCTGCCACACATCCTTGCACTTGTAAAATCAAAGCTGAAAAAACCTTCTCAGCTCACCAGGACCTGCACCCACTCCTGCCCGGGTTCAGTGGGCACAGTGTGGAGGGGATTGGGCAACACCTGATTATACACATAGGAGGCTGCTCAGCACAGACAGAGATAGAGGAACCTGTCCCTTTACAACTGGAATAGTTTTTAAATTGACTCTAGAAAAGCACTTCACATGAAGCACAGATCTGGGAGGTGGGATGCCCTGATCAGTTTCTGTTCTCCCCTCCAAAGCAAGTTTGATCCTTCTGACTACACATCTAATGTTGTCTCCTGCTCTGCCAATGGCAGCGACACTCAGAAAATCCGTTTCTTGAGCCGTATGTTGCTGTTGAGCCATTCAAGAAAAGTTTCTTTATCAGGAGTATGAGACCAGGAAGACTGGTCACACCTAGTCCAGAGCCCTCTCCCCACAAAGGAGCAGCTCAGGACTGGGACGGCAGCTCAGCTGAGGTCCTGCCATTTCATTACCCAGAAACAGGCAAAAATCTGAATACAAATTTAAAACTTCCTTCTGAGCTTTAGATTTCTTGTCCTTAAAAATGCCAGAAGAGCTTAGCAGGGATGCTCGGTTTGCACTTGATCTTCCAGCCTGTCATCTCAACAAGAGTCTCCTCACTTCTCTTGTCAACCCAAACTCCCTGCCAAGACCACTTAGGGAAGAGCAGCTGACGCACCAGTGCTTAAGTCCAAAATGCAAGAGGTTGAGGGAAATATTTGGATGAATGTGTTTATTTCATGGCGTTTGCCCAAGAACAAGTGGAAGGAGGGTCATTTTATTGGCTACAAAGCTACTGTAGATGCAGGAAGGAAAACAAAAACATTTCTAAAGAGGTTCTAGAGGATTACTTTATCCATTAATAATTAATTTTTGATATATAGTAGCACCTAGAAAAGGTCTTCCCAAGCTTCTCTGGGTACAACTTGTATTCTGGTGGGCTTTATAGCTCTAAATGCTAACATGACTCCCCCACAGCCCACAAGATCCACAAATCCTACTCTGAAAAACACCAAATCTTGTATACGCATGTTAATACTTCATGAGAAAATAATCCCACCTTAAGGGATGCCCTGTTGACATAGGCAAAGGCACAGGGCAGTAAGACTTACCATCCACCTGTGACATACGGGAGCATAATTTACTAAACCAAGGAACTTGCCAACACTGTGACCAGCACCCACACACCCACCAGGAAATGATCTTTGCCCACCCAGGGACTTGCCTCATACCTGGGTCAGGAGCCAAGACATGTCTCATCACCCAGTGTGAAATTAATTAATCACAGAACCACAGAGCATCCTTTGCTGTAAACGCATGACCCTTTTAACTCCATGAGGCAAGGTTTTATGTCCTTTCATTTTATTTTTTGGAACAAATTATTCTTGAGAGTACGAGGTGTGAATGACAGTATAGTCACACCAGCCAGATTTTATAAGCTGTATAAGTAGGAAGGAATAGGACTTCTGTCGTTGCTATATTAGGGGCCAAAATATTACCTCCATACAGTGCATACCTGTCGGTCAAATTAGCATCAAACCACTTCCCTGCTCAGGTACACACCCTGGTTTGATACCTTGCCCAGGACTCAAGCTAACTTTAATGGACTTCATGTGGCCAGATTGCCACGGGGCTGGTTTGTCACCCAGCAGTAATTCCAACTGCAATTAATCCACAGCCATCTCTAGATGTTATGACTTTCATCATTAGCAATCACACAGCACCGTGATCGATGTATAATTGTTTCACAAGTGCCCAGCAGATCACCCTGCACTCTGACTCCTCCTGGCTTTACCCGAGGAAAACAACTGCCCCAAAGGTATCCCGGCTGTGGCTCTGCAGCCAAACCAATAAAATGGGAAATAAAGACTGTTCAAGATTCTGGAACATTTGCCAGAATGTCCTTTCATTAGCACCAGAGTGAATACACTGACACTATCTTTCAAGGGAACAGCACGTCTCCAGCCCGTAGCCTTCTAGCAAAGTACAGGAAAAGGATGAAGAGGATTTGTCCAAGGCAGCAGCAGGATAGAGTTCTGCTCCCCACAGGAACACAGACTCTACCTTCAGCAACATGTGGATTTGTGGCATTTTGCATTTGCCATCTAGACATGAAGTACTCGGACTGTTCTCATTTAGAGAGATTTTTAGTGGGCTGTGTGTCAGAAGTGCTCAAGGGATGGTGAGCTTCCTCCCATGGCAGCAGCCTATATATCCTCTTAGCGTTAATCTCCTTGTACAGCCAGCTGAAATTCCCTTTTAGCTAAAATGCTCGGAGGTGTAGGTCCCAGGAACAGAAAATTGCGAGGTCTTGTGCCTTTTCACAAGCAGGATCTGCTTAGCCATAGAAGCATTACAGCCATTCTCATGGGAGGGGACAGTCTGACCTCCAGTGTCCCATTTTACCTGCTGAAGCACTAAGTGGAAGAGTTAAAACTGGAAGCATTTTGGATTTCAGAACTGACACTGCAGTGTGTTTCAGCCTCCCTCCAAGCAACCAGCAGCTCAGTGAATGCCTTCCAAGAACAAACTGAATGGTAGCTGGCATCAAATCCTTGCAAAACTGGCATCCCAGCTCAAAAAGCAAACCATCTCCTCTCCCCCCCACCCGCCTTTTCATTACAGCCAGACTCTTCTAATGAAGACACAGATTTTGTTTGCCTGCACTAACGTAGGTACCACTGATGCAAGCTCTTTAGGTATACACTCCTCAACAGTACTATCAAAATACCGAGTGTCTGTGCGATGTTAGCACTCCCACCGTCCTCAGGCAGCAGTTTCTGCAGTTCTCGTTCTTAATTTGCATGCGAGGATGTTCTCGGTGGTTGCAAGTGCTTTGTTTCAAAAACACTGAGCTGACTGACGACACAGCAAAAGGAAGATAAGGCACAAGCCATAGTCACCGATGCTACGCTATTCCTGGTCACTGCTGTCCCTGGATGCATTTCCAGCAGCAGCAAGCATGGCCTCAGGAGGGAAGGCAGAGGGAGAGAGTAAGTTGTGCTGCCAAAATTTAACAATTGCCTTAGGTCTTCTGCCAGAGCAACAGAAGCTCTATCTTTGCTTTCAGATCCCATTCAGATCTCCTCTCAAGCAAGCCCTCATAAAAAAAGATACTGTTTGCAATATGTGCTCTTTCTCTCTCCTTCTACAGTGCTTTAGTGCAGCATCGTATGTGCTTTAGGGCTCGCAAGGACCTCCATGGAAAATTATTCCAACACAGACTTCAGTGGAGTCAGTCATCTCAGCAGGGCACAAACGGGACCTGCTCGATGTGCTCACTCACCAGGAGGACTGTTAATAAGAGAAACGGAACTGATTTATTTTTTTTTTAGGCCACTTCTGAAAATACTTCTGGGAATGCTCTATCTTCCAAAACAACAGCAACAAAACCACCCATAACCTGCCCATGATGCATTCCCATTGGAATCTACTAATTCCGTGTACAGCAAGTCAGCTCCCTGAATGTACCCGCTCAGCTACGCTGCAGCATCTGTCACAGAGTTATTCCTTCACTTAAGGATCACAGAACCATCCTGGAAAAGGCATCCAGAAAACACATTTCCCATGAATCACCAGGACACAGGGGTGTATTTGTGAGCAATCCTTTAAGCATAGTACAATTTCAGCCCCTTGAGAGTAAGGCAATGTCTTGGCACTTCTGCCAAGATTTTCTGCTGCGTCTCCCATCCCACCCATTTCCTCTCTTGAACAGTCCAACACCACTGTTTCGTGTCTCAGTGGAGATTCAAGCCACACACATTGATTTTTGACTTTGAGATTTGGGCATTACAGAAGGCACCAGGCACCCCTTACTCATGGGGCAAAGAGAAACATTTTACAACACCTAATTGCTATTTTAACACATGTGAGTGTCTTTGAAAATGCTACTTATCAAAAGCACGCACAGATTAATGTGCCATGAAATCACAGTGAATTTCTAGTTGAGGAGTTGAAATGGTAGTAGTAAGAGAACATCCTTAACAACCCAGATCTTAAGTCTGCCACCATAGAACAGAGAAAACGAGAAAAATAATCCTGGCTCTCAAATAGCACAGAAGGACTGAACAACAATTGCTCTTCCCTTCCATTTCTGAGGTGTAGCTGGTCATCAGATCGTAGGACAAGCAATATACTATATTTTGAGGAATATAAGCATCCAATTCACTGATACAGCATGGAAGTCAAAAAAACCAGAGTCCTGGATTTCTCCCCCAAGACCAGAGGTGCCTGAATTGGCCTATTGCATTGATGAACGCTTCACACCAAGCTTTCTACAGGAACCAAACACTACACTGAACTTCCAAACCTCATCCATTTCTGCTTCAGGCAGATCAAGCCCCTCAGCTCAAGAACAAGCACAGAGATTGGCCCAAGAGCTGTAGCTCATCCCAACCACTAATAAAACCACAGTCTGAGCAGTCTCTCCACCACCCCGCCA
>VXBJ01007267.1:195645-221556 GCA_013400055.1 Nycticryphes semicollaris
TGTACCTGCTGGAGATGCAAAGTGAGCAGCAAAAGTGGCCCAACATCTTTCCAAGGCAGAGCCCCTCAGCAGCCACACCACAACCAGGTCCCCCAACTCTCCCTTTATCTACTAAGGAGGGGCCACTCCTTTTAATGGCTTTTCAACCTAAATACTCTCAGCTGTACCCTATCCCTTCCCAGATGGCCCAGGCTGCCTGTCTGACTCTAGGCACACCCTCCTCTCTGAACTCACTCACTGAGTTGTTTGTAGGCCACATTCCAGCAGTTTGGGTACGCAGGGGAAATAGGGGAAAGCTGGTCCCTGATTGTACAGATGTTGCTGTACTCAAGTATCTGGATTCTGATGTCTTTGGAACAGGCTTGTTTTGTTCTGGTTTTGTGCTAAGTGATGCACAAAGGGTTCCTGGCCAGTTCACAGGGCTCTGGGGCACTAGGTTACTAAAATCCCAGTATGCCATCCTACTGAGTGAAAGCCATAATTGCTAAGGAACTAATGAAGATGGGACCTTCTAGGGAACTGCTGCCACAGCGAAATTGTTCTCTTTATCCCTGTGAAAGCTACTGCTGGTTGGTCTGTTTGTTTTCGTGGCTTTACACCTGGTTTGGGTTTTGGTTTTCTCCCCTCCCCTTTTTCTGGTTCTTCAGGGATCCACTGAGGATGAACAGCATATGACTAAAGGCACCTCCTTAATTGAAAGCCAACATCACCACCTGCTGCACTGCCTGGAAAAAACAACCGTAAGTAGCACCACAATCCTTTACCGCCCTTTTCCATCCCCCCAGGGCTTTGCTTGGCCCAGACCACCCGTGGAAGGTGTGCTCTGAACTGGGTCTGCGTTCAACCTGGAAACTCTGCACTTTATTTCATGGTCCTCATTTAAAAAAAATATTAATTTTTGTGCAAAGGGATGAAGATGTGATTATCGGCTACTCCACAGTCATTTACACCAGTACAAAGTCAAGAGCAGGTTGCTCAGTTGATGTTCACCTGAGGGCAGAGGACTTTTCAGTGTGGAGTTAGGTGTACATTGTTTAATTTCTCCAGTGCTTCTGAAAGAGACCTAAACTGCATTAGTCTTACGCTGTCAGTCCCACAACTTGTATACTCGTCACTTGTGCTAATTAGTAATAAAGGACAGTTCTGCTAACCATAACCTGGTCTCCAGTGCCAAGAGGCTGGGGAAATAGAAATTTTAGCTCTTTATATGGCACGGAGCAGATGAACTCTCTTAATGGGTTTAGAGGCTGCACGTACCTTTTCTCACTTCAGTTCTGGTTGCAAGAGCAGTAATTTATCTCAAAGCCACTCAGGCAGATTCTCTAACAATGACTTTTCTGTTCACCTCGTGCAAGGTGTTGGGGTGAGAATTTTATTTTTCATTATGAAGTGATTCTGTATGCAGAAGGCTCTTGGAACATTTCAGATATTTATTTGATGCATATGTTTTACTTCCAGGTATATATAAAAGGTTCTGCAGTAAAGGAACACATTATCTATACCATGATTCATTCTAGAGAGAACGAAGAGAGGTTAACACTTAAAATATTCATGCCTTTCTCTATCCGCATCCATCATCAAATATACTTTTGATTTCTGACCCGCAAGAGCTTTCTTTTAGATAAATCACCTTCACTTCCACAGTTTGGCTTATGCTGGAATAACACCACTTAGGCTTCCGCAATACACTGGAAGGAGATGACTGTGAATTACAGGGACCTGCTGAGTACAGCCGGTTCCTCCCAATGAGCTCTAAAGGTCACCGCTCCAGGGACCGGGAACAGATTCCTCCTATATCAATGACTATCGAGTTCATTTTATAAGACTCATCTTGCCTTTATTTTTAGCAATTGTAGACATTACATAACAAGCAGATATTTCACAATCTGACTCTTCAGTTTATTACTTTATGTTTAAAAGCTTCACTACTATGACCCACCTTTCTCAAAAAAACTTTCACATGGAAACATTTAACCAATTGGCTGGAGCAAACCGAAGCCGACAGCCCTCTGTCCAGGGTCTGCCCTCGTAAGGCCCTGACTTTGTAAAGGCATCTGGAGATGCTGCCCCCTGCGCTGGGTGGGGGGACAGCCCTGGGGCTGCCTCACTTGCCCCCCGACTAACGAGCGGGTCCAGGCGCTGGAGTGACCAACCAAAGCACCCCCTGCGTTGGGGATATCAGCCCCCTGGCAGAGCCAGACTGCCTCCAGCACACAACCCTACCAGACAGCAAGTCTCAGGGGCTGAAAACATTCCAAACATTGCTTTTTTTTTTTTTTTTTAGCAAAGAATGACAGTAACAGCGATACACCTGAAAATTTAAATTGTAGTAAAATAAGTTTTAAATACTGAAGAGTCATTTTGTGACCAAGTTGCAGGAATGGAATGAGGAATGTACCATGGTTGCAAACTTGTTTCAATGGGCAACTCACCTTGCCTTAAGCTAGGCAGAAGGATTCTAAAAGTTCATTATTTATCATCCTGCTATCTGTGGTGTCACTAGCACACAGCCTTACAACCCACTGTCTGCAAAAGGCTCACAAATCTGGCGTGTCTGATGACAAAGTGACCATAAAGTAGTTCTGGCTGCCATAACAGAGGTTACTTTGTCGTATTAACTCAACAAATGGAGTTTGTTCAAACAAAAGGAGTGGGTTTCGACTCCTTCCAACTCCCAGATTGAGGACAGACATTCACACGCAATATTTTCTCCAGACGCTGAATGTACGGAATCCAATCCTTCAACCCAAACCCTTCTGCTGTGTTTCCAGAACACGATCAGACCCCACATCCATTGGTGGCCCAATGGCAATGCAATTCCAACCCCTTCCTCATGAATCACCAGCTGGGACTTTGTTCTCCTTTGCCTTTGGCTCTCAAAAGATCAAGGCAATAAAGTTGGTACCAGTTTTGTTCTGTTTCCAAGAACATAATGTTGAAAAGCTCAAGTGTGAGAAGGAAGGAACAAAGGGGTCTGATCCAGGCAAGGTTTGGTGCAGAGAAGGTCCAGTTGCCCATTCAAACTTGAGCGAGCCGTCTGGAATGCTGAGGCGATGCTGGGACTAAACTGCTGAGTGCTGGAATGGACAATCAATTGTGTTTTTATCTTTTGTTGGCATGTTGTCCCATAGGGATTGTCCTATCTTGTGGATGATCCCCTGTTATCTGTACGAACTTCCACCATCAAGGTATTTCCTTTTTAATTCAATCTGTTTTCTCTATGGTCTCTGTGATGTGTCTGGAGAGTGTTTGGTTCCTTTCTCGTTCCTGGTCTTGTCTTTGGGAGTTTGTGCACGTGGCTCTTTTTGGCAATTAGTGCTCTTGTCTCCTGTGAGAGTTGTTAATTGTTCCGATGAAAACGGATGGCTGCCTTCTCCATGGCTGTTTTTGTTTCCCATCTTTTCTGATACTGACAGGGACTGGATAAAGTATGCTTACTAGAACCACTTGGGTGTTCATACACAGACGTAAGAGTTCTTTCTTTCACCATTCCTTGGTCCTTAGCACAAACACTCTTTACAGATTCAGCTTTCTCAATTTCCTTCCCCTCTACACTTCCCACTCACCTGCCATGTTTATTTCCCCTCACCTAATAGCTCCCAGGGAGCTGCAGATCTGTGCCCAAGAGCCAATACATGCAACATCCTGCAATTAAGCCGTATGCCAAGGTGGTCATTCAAATATCATACAATCCTGTCCCCAGGGACAAAGACAAAGGAGCTTTGGGTTTCATAACTATGTGGCATCATAGACTTTATGAAGCCACTTCTGGAAAACAAACACAAAACTAAAAGGAAATTCAAACATATGAACCTTCTCAGAAGGCTCATGCAAGAGAGCGCTGAGGGACTATCGTGCTTTGGTCCCTGCAGCAGCTTCCCTTATTCCCCTACTGATGCAGCAGAGCAAAACCTTCTTGGCTGCAGTGGGTGGAAGGCCAGAGTCACCTCTTTGCAAGATCTGCCCAGTGCAAGTTATCTTCAGGCACAGAGGCAGAGAGCATCTGACGCAGACAGGGCTGACCCATCCCACAGCCTAGCCAGAGGTGCCCTTGAAAACAAACCGCTGTTGGGCCAAAGCTGGTGGTGTCACCAGAGAGTAATGGCACTATTCTTTTCCCTGCCAGAACCACGAGTTCATAGACGAGCAGCTGTTCGAGCAGAACTGTATGGAGAGCTCAATGCAAAACTATCCTTCTTCTCGGAGCCCCTCCTTGTCAAGCCACCACGGACTGACCACCTCCTGCTGTTCTCGCCGTAACAAGAAGACCACTCACCTTCCCAACTCCAGCGTCCCGGCCACTCGCCTCCGGAGCATGCAGGAGCTTAGCACCATCCACATCCAGTGCAGTGAGCAGCCCTCGCTCACTACAAGGTACAGTAAGTAGGCTCCTGCTGCTAAATCCTGCATGAGAGCCCATGAAGTGTGTTATCCAACAGGACGTTCTTCCAGGGCTCTTCTCCAGCCAGGGAGAAGGGACCTCTTATTTTGCCATTAGTGACACAGGTGAAGAAATGCCTTGATAGAAACTTTCAAAACTTTCACTTTATACATAACTTGCTGAAAAGCAAAACCCCAAACATTTCTTCACCATATCCTTCTTGCAAATATTAAATTACTTTCGATATCTCCCTCAGCCCACTCAGCTCGTTGTGCACCGGGCTGTTTTTGAACTTAACATCCTTCTTCTCCCTGCTCCTATCAAAGGGATGGAGAACCTGAAAGGAAGCTGCCTCTGGGGCAGCGAGCGATTGCTCTGTGCTGGGGTGAAGTCAGAGGGTGTTTCAGAGAGTGAATTATGAATGAATAAGCACAAAACGAGTCTCTGGCTCTTGCAGTTTCAAGGTGACAGTAGCTTAAACCAGCACCTAAGCCAGTAAATCAGAGAGACGTCACCTCCTCTGCCTATTGCTGTGGGTGCTGAATCAAATGCCAATGATATTTTAAATGTCAACACTGCCTGTGTTTTCACTCACTTACCAAACTGTGTAAGGATGGAGAGAGGAAAAAAGCTTTGAAGTTGATGTTCACGTGGAAGGCAACTGGGTGTACTGGTTATGGCTGGCAGAACCACCCAGTCCCTAAGACTGCCCCACTCCCAGCTTGTGACTGAGGCAGCCGGGGGGCAGAAAGGGATCTGCCGTGTTCTTGGGATGCTCGAGCCATCGGGAACCATCCTGCTGGTGAGTCACCCCGAGAAAGCAGCAGCAACAGCTTTCCCTCTGGGAGCTGTACGTTTTAGGACAGGCCTCGTGTCTGAAATGACGGCGTTGGGCTGGTAATAGCAGAGTCCTGCAGCTCTGCAGATGCACAGAAATCAACCTATCATTTTCCCCTCTGTAATTAATTATAGGATGCAATTGATGCAGATCTAATAAGAATGCTCCCAGCTGCCAGGTCCTTGGAACTACTGCAGAGAGATGAAAAAATAGAAAAGATCAAGGGACAGTGAATTTGAAAAGAGGCATTTTGAAATGCAAGGAAGACAATGTCTCTTTCTTAGGAGGGGCTACCCGTGCCCTGAAAAGATACAGTCCACAGGAAAGTGTATTTAGATGTCCTCATAATTAAACTGAAATTATGCAAGAATGAAATTGAAACATAGAACCGTTTGCCCTGTGAAAAGCTGTATCCTAACCAGGGGGGATAACTAAAAGCGCAGTGTAACCTGGGTAGAAATTAACGAAGTCTTGGCAGGAACTGGGGGGGACTTTTAAATGGAGTCTTCTGAACATTTCGGTGCCTTTAGTTCAGGGGCATAAGTTGCCGATTAAGAACAACCACCATTCCCAGTTCTACTGTCTGGTTTTCAAAACCAAAAAATTAAAAAAGCCAAACACGACACTTGTTTTCTAGTCGTTCCAGTCTCAACATGAAATCAGACGACGGGCTGAGACCGAACTGCAAAACCGCCCAGATCACGACAGCCATCATCAGCATCCCCACGCCGCCCGCGCTCACGCCCGAGGGCGAGACTCGGCCTCCGCCCAGCAGCCCCAGCCACTCCACGAACATTCCCACCACCGCCACCACCAACATCGTCAAGGTCTCTGCCTTGTAAGACGTCTCATGCACAGAAGGAGGCTGGAAGACCAGTGCCCCTCTCCCTCCGCACCTCCATCTTCCTTTCTTGCTGCAAATTGTGCCTGGATGGACCAACCTGACGTTTTGTCACCGAATTAGCAATGGAGACCTAACGAGGCAGCTTTCTTCAGACTGGCATTCGTGCTGTGGCCTGAGGAAGGATTAGGAGATGGAGGAAGAGGCTGGTTAAATGAAACAAAAAAAACCTGCTTGGAGAGCGCGTTGTGCCATGGTACGGGGCAAAAATCACCCGCAGAGGCTGGAGGGGAAGAATCATCATGGCGACAAGAGTGTCAATAAAGAAAATGGAAATATAACACTGTGTATCGCAGCACCTTTTTAAAGGTTTTTAATGGATAATATTTATTCATGAGGAAATGACTGAAAAGGTGAAAAACAATGGATTTTGTGAAATTTTTTTTCTTCATGGAGCAGAACCTTTAAACCAACCAAAATTTCACATTTTTTTTTTCTTTTATAGGAAAAGATTTAGACAAAGAAGCCACCTGTCACAGAAATCTCTTTCCATTCCCCTGTGTGTGTGCGTGCGAGTGTACGGCAGAGCCCCATCAGAGCAACCCTGAACTGCCACGGGCAGAGCACGGGTCCGTGAGCGGGTGCAGAGTAGGGAAATCCAAGCACGTGTCAGCACACACACGTGCACACACACACACACAACTCTCTCACCCTGGATGGCATTCTTTATTTAGACAATTTTGTACCCGCCTTTTAAGTCAATACAGTGCAATTGCAAACAGTGTGTTTGTCTGCTAATTATTGTCTGTGAAAACATATTTGTGGAAAAAAAAAAAGAAAAAAAAAAAAAGACAGGCTTTAGTAGAATTTTAGTCCCACCTGGGTATCTGCTTTCTATTTTTGTTATCACTTACTTGTAAGAGTGTGACTAGACTACCAGTTCTGTATTTTTAAAAAGAAAACTAAAAAGGTAGGATTCTTTTTTAATACACAAATGGCAAAGAACGAGAAAGCACTGAACTCAACTGCATCAAGCGTTCATAAGTCTAACAGAGGTTTCTTGTAATGTACGCCCGGGCCTTTTTATTTTTGTTTTCTATATAGAAATTTCTTTGCTAGCACTGGACATACAACCCATTGTAAATAGTAGCCAAATAACGTCTGGATCTATACTTGACAATAACTAACCCCAGAGCCAAATACCTTGCATGGACAGAGAGGTATTTGGCTTTTTCACAGTCTTAGGGCTCCAGTTGTCCCACCAACGGCTGCTGGGGTGCACCGATTTTGGGGGTAGACTGGGTTAGCAATTTTAGATCTCCATCCCCAGCACAGGATCTACAGCAGGAATCCACTTGGGAAGGGGGAGCAGTACTGGAGTGTGGAAAACATTTGATAAAGTGTGGTACAGACAGCATTTTCTTTTTGCAGTTCTACACTTAATTTGGGAAAATTCACACAATTCTAGTCAACCAAAACCTGAAGTAACACTGTATGGTACTGACAAGAAGCTCCTACTTGTAACCAATCTGTGGTCAGTCCTACCACCTCTTCCTGAGGTCCCTCTAGGAATGATTTATTCTAAGGAAATACACAGTCCTGAAATGTAACCGATCCCCCCCACACTATGAAGAGTAACCTTTTTCTTCCGTTCTGCCTTTCTCAAGTCCCTTTCTCATAACAGGCGTGATCCACGAAGGGCAGAGTGAGGAACATCACCCACCTTTTCACCTGTCATACACCGTTTGGCTAATTACTGTAGTCATGCACAAGTGCCCCTTCGAGGCCCTGCAGACACCCAGGGACAGCGACACACCCAGCCCCTGGTGGCTTGTAGACAACAGGGAAACATTTCAACGTCCTGTTTCTCAACAGTGACTTTGCCAACGTTAAGAGTTAAAAGAGCATGTTTGAGGCCGATTCCGCAAAGGGATTACTTTCTTTTACATCTGCCATAATCTTTCCTGATGTAATATTTATATACACATAGAGGCACACACATATAAATACAGACATATACACGTATAGATAGATAAATAGACCTACATGCTGACTTGAACATACGAGCTAGCAACCCGCTGCGTGAGCGCTCCTGTTAGTCTCTAAGTGGACTCAGAGGCTGATGCATTAACTCAATACCCTCCGTAGGAACCTACAATGTTCTAGGAATATTAGGGCTCTGGCTAAGCCTTCAGTAGCTGCACCAGCTTCTAGTCATTTACTCCAGTGCTACGATACGTTACTCAGAACTATGTTTAGTCCTGTTTTAAATGATTAAAACGCTCTGCCTTTGCTGCTTCCGGTAGGAGGTTATACTGCAGTTAATCTTACCATTATTGGGTTTTTCTTGATGTTTTAATTTAATCTTTCCTTCACTTTAATTTCATTATTTGTCATCATCTGCTCCCCATCACCCCTGTAGATCAGAGGCCTTGCTCTCCACCACTTCCCACCCTGCACCCTCATTTCCCCCGGCACAGAACAAGGGTTAAATGCTGACAGGGTACAGTGCTCCTTCCCACCCACAAGAGGAAATGGTTAGAGTCAGGGACTCCACATGGATTCTCGGTGCTGCCTTTCTTATTCCTGATCTACCATGGAGTGGTAAACAAGCCACTCCATCTCTCTGCACCCATTTCTTTATCTGTAAATAGCAATCATAGCAGCCCTTCTCTAAAGCACTATTGGAGCATTGAATTGCTATCAAAATAATTTTTGAAAAAAAAAAAAAATTAAGATTTTAAAGAGAAAAGAAAAAAAAAAAGTAAGGCAAGCCAGTCCCTGGGGTTTCTGGCTGGTTGCTTGGGCTCGCCAGAGCAGGTCTTCAAGACAGCCATGGCCTTTGTTCTCTTCCAGGGAAGAGGAATCACTGCTCGCAAACAGGAGGCTTGTCTCTGCTGCTGCCCCATGCAGTCAGTGCATCAGCTCAGGCTTCCACAGGATAAAGACAGACAAAACTGAAGAAGTCTGAGCCTAGAGGAACAGGGCTAAAAATATTTTAATGGAGGCATTAGCTCCCTTTATACACTGATTTGAAGCAGACTGAGTGATGCTTCCAAAAGCACTTGAAAATACATTTGTACCAAACCTCCCTGGATTGCCCAGCACAGCCACATCCTCCCGATGAGCGCACTGTGCAGTCACCGAAACAGAACCTATCGCCATCCTATCGGCAGCTGGTGGGGCACAACATAACCCTTCAAACAGAACACGGGGGAGAAGGGAAAGCATTTGCACAGAAAAGCACAGGAACTGCACTACAGCCACTTGTTCCTACAATAAAGGGAGGCAATTAGCTTTACTAAACTGCAAGGCTCTTTCTGATCTTTAAATAGCAATTTATAAACCATTGCTGAGACGAGGCCAAGTCATTCCTGAAAATTCCTGGGCTTTAACTGAAGGATTCGGCCCATTCTCCCCCAGCACCGCCCTGTCTTACCAGCATCCCTCTCCCCAGGGCCACACACATCCATCGACACGGACACAGAAACCAGCACATACCCCTGCAATCCTGATCATTCCTGGTGCATGTGGAAGGGGCTTCCTCAGGTGGGGGTTCCCTCCGGGAGGAGAAGCATCCAGAACCGTAGGCAAGTTCTAGTCCTGACACCTCTCTGAAAGGCAGGTGGGACAAAACAGCCTGATTAGCAAAACTGCTCAACAAAAGGTCAGCTGCACGTGGGCAGTTCATCTCAAAAGCCTTCCCCTTCCCCCTAATTCCTTTTGACTTTTTATAGTTCTAGAAAACTTCGTTAAAAAAAGATGAAAACAGATTGTTTGTATAAAAAGCAAGTGGAAGGGGATTATTTTTTCAGCCTTTCATAAAGCAATATTAAAAATATCAAAGGAGCAACACTTTTTCTGAGCATTTTGTTTCCTTTCCAAAGCCTTTTCTGAGGGAAAAATATTTTCACAGATTTTCCGCATGTTCTGTTAATTGATTTGCTCTCTTCTCACCTGGCATTGGGCTGCTAATGGAAGGAATCACACCTAATTGGCAAAGACTGATGAGAAGCACCTAGGCTTTGACTTCTATCTACTCTTTCTAAAATCCACCTTTTACTTTCCTTTTCCTTAAAAATCTTAAGGGCCCCCACAAAGAAGAGGCCACAGATAACAACACGTCAAGGATTTTTCCCTTGCTGTTCAGCCATAATTCTTTCCTTATCTTTTCCTCTCTTGTTACGCTTCTTCACACCACGTTAAATTATTCTCCTTTCCACACTGTAAGTTTGCTGCCTTCCAGCATCAGAGGAACAGGAAACCTTCAACAGCAACTTCGTACCCCAGAGACTACTTTTGTCTGTCAAATAATTATCGTTGTTAAAAGTGAACTGAGGAAAAAGTAAACTAAGTAGCATACATAGCTTTAGTGCTGAGCAAACTTACTAGGTAATTCAAAACACATCCTTCTTCAGTGGGCCAGAAATACTAATTTAGAGTCAATGCTGCTTGTTTAAACTGACTGTTGCTAATATACCTCTACTGCAAATGAGCATCTGCCATTCCCTTTTAGACAGCTTGAGGTGTGCACGTGAAAATCAGATTAATAGCAGCCAAAGTAAGGAAACTTTCTTCAAACATTTTGCTGGTTTAAGTAAAGACACTGCAAACGTTGTATCTTACGTGTATTACAAAGCAAATTCAGTAAATTAAAACCCACATCCTTTGGATCCTGCAATTGTTTTCCTGGGTCAGACTGTGGCAGAGTTACAAAGTCAGCATTCGTGGATGGCAGCTTTCAACAGAACATTTTGTTCTGTTTTTTAAATGAGGTGAATAATCTACCTTTTCCACATCATTTACCAATCAAATATATCCTGATTATTTTTTTTTTTAAAAGATCACCTGTTTTGCTCCACCACTTTAAGCAACTGCATTAGGTACATGATTTCGGAGCTCAAGTTTTTAGGCTTCCTTCCCATCTAACAATGCCACAAACACTCTTCCTAACAGTTTTATTTCTCCAAAACTCGATGAGCAGACAGAAGGCAGGGTGCACACCCTTACAGCCAGGAGGCTTAGCGTCAGGAACCCGTGTTCTACTCCTGACAGTCTTGATGAATCACTAAGTGACCTCGAAGAAGTCATTCCACCGCTCTTTGCCAATTAGACAAGCTGTGTAGGGTTTAATACCTCCTCTTCCAACAAGCCAAGTTCAATTCACGAACACCTACAAAATACCCCAGAGAACAGAGTACAGCAGAACTGCTACTTACACTCTGAATGCAAAAATCTTCAGGTGGAACAGTCAAAAAGACCAGGTGACAAAGAGCTTGTGAAAATTCCTTCCTGAGTTTTGTTCTCAGTCGATGATCTGTTAGTTTGTGTGTATTCCTGTGCACGTGTTTCTTTCCACTTTGACTTCAGTAGTGCTAGTCACAGCAGCCCTGCAGCTCCCTGGGTGAGGAGTTACCAACCCCATGGAATGCTCTTCTCCGTTCAGTTGCAATGACTGGGAGCTCCCACTGGCTCCTCGGACCAACAAAGCATCTTAGGAAATGCGTGTGATGGTATATTTTTGATAAACCAGTAAGGCATTCCGATGCAATGGTGTTTTCTTTAGAAGTTTTATGTTATAAGAAGCTCTCAACCTTATTATTTTCTATTTTCATACTATAAATGGGCTTTGCTTACAAACATCAGAGGACAGATACAAACTGTACCGTATACAACTGCAGGTAGCTTCATTTGAGAACAACTTTCTAGAAGAACCAAGTTTCCTGTTGTCTTCTTTTGGAATTGTAGTGCATATGTTGAAACTTGTATATCATTTACAGTATTGAGTCTTGTGCCACTGCTGTACCTGATGTATCCAATCTGGATTAAACAGAGTATGTGCCACAAATACCAAGATGATGCTGTAAATTTCTTCTTAAAAAAAAAAAACAAAAACAAAAACCAACCACCAAACCTGGGAGGTTCTTCTGGAGAACTTTGGGTGTTTGCTTAAGCCACTCAAGTTACATTTAAATACTAATAGCTCTTACTTGCTTAAGTAACGAGCACTAATGAGACCAGCAAGTTGACTGAGACATTACAGGAAAGCAATAGCACAGATACCTAAGCACATCTCTTACAGTATTCTCCTTTTGAACACTAAGAGGTGTAAAAAAATTCATCTTGGAATCAAAATCATCTTGGCCTTTTCAAACTACGCAGAGAACACCTAGGAGAGCCCCCTCCCTGGGGTGATTTGTTGTGACACAAAGGGAGCAAGGCAGGAGAAAAAATACAGGAAGAAAAATACTTCTCCAAAGAAGGTATTTACTGTATTTAAAAAGCACATCTTATGCCTTTCTTTCAGAAGGCAACCTCGTCTTGGCAATCCCATTTAGGCTGAAGTCCAGTGTTCTGCATTGCAGAGCAGATCGCATCTTAACCCTACCCCGAAGAGTCACTTCGTGGCAATATTTTAAGTTTTCAGGATTCTTTAGGCAGAAATTAAAATTCCTGATGGGGTGACCCCTAACACCCACCGAGTTATTGCTGGAGGGAAGCACCGAGAGGACCTTTCTCTCCCGCAGTAAAGGCTGGCACCCACTAGAGGCCCCCACTGCCGCAGCCGCCGGCAAACACATCCCCGGCTTCCTCCGTCTGCCCTGCTCCGGGGAGGAATCCATCTCCCGGTTCTCCTGCTCAGGGAAGGGTCTCAGACTGCACGGTGTAAAGTTTAGACCCACCACTCCACAACAAGGCCTGAAGTGCTGCCAAGGACACCGCAGGGTTAGCACAGGGCATCCTGCAGCAGCAGCAATGTACAATAAGCAAAGAGAAAACACCCTCTATTTCTCAAAATTAATTTGGAAGCTGCTGAAGGTGAAACATTTCTTCAGAGGGCCTCAAATTAAAGCAGCAGCTCTCCTGGGAAGTGCAGTTGTGAGTAGGTTTTTGTGAGCAGTGCTTTTACTAAGGGAATTCTGCTCAAGGGAAGAGGAAGAAAGGCAGGACACTATTTGCCCTGGTGAACTTTTAAGAAATCAAAAAAACTGCTTGAAGAAATCTGCCTCTCTGATCCCAACCATTTTAAAGATAGGGGATGAAGTTCCAAAACGAGTGCAGTCAGCACAGCATTGACACCTTAAGTCAGCCAAGCTTCTCTTCTTCTCCTGCTTCAGGACAGCTATACACAGAGCAGTGCCACCCAAACAGGAAATACCAATTAGTTTTAATACTAATAGGTAATTTCAGTTCTAATTAAAGCTTTCTGTTAAGTGTGACAAGTCTGATATTGCTGCACCCAGAGGGACAGACCAATTATGATTGCTGCACACTTTCAACATAATTAAACCATCCTCTACAGCACAGCCTGCTGTACACCTAGCTATAGAAGTGTTATTTATACTATGGTAATTAACAGGATTTAAATTAGCAACACAGGCATGGAGATGCAGGTTTCACTCTGGCACTGGTATATAATCAGTGCCTGGTGTTCAGCAAAATTACAGGAAATGGAAAGAGACTTGTCTTAGAGTGAATTCACCTTCAGCCAAAAGTCTCATACAATACATAAGCCAAGGAAGCAAACGTGGGGGTGGGCTGTGCTTTCTCCTTACTGGAATTTCTTACATGTAAGTGGCTGCCTTTTATCTTCCTTCACTTTGCACTGTAAAGATTGCAACCAAACATCCGCTGTCTTTCATTTCCTTTTATTAACAACGTGTTGTAACACCATCACTGGAACACACGTAAAAAACATTTCCCTAGACACAGCTCACTTACGAAAAAGCCATTTTCCTCCAGTCTTAAACAATGTCTGTGTGTGTTCAGCCATGGACTTGTAACCAGCAGTTTTCTCCTAGATAAATGTCCATTTGCTCTACGAGCCAGCCTGTCCCAACAGCAGTGTCACTGCATCAGTCACTTTTCAGCAGCTCCTGAAGATAGACTGAGTTGGCACGATAGGTGTTCATCCAGTGGAAGTGTCTGTAGCTCCTCCTGTAGTGAGCCATGGCTGCACAGTACCCTTGCCATGCCTGGTAATAACACTGCCAGTAGTTCTCGTAACTCCAAGACTCATATGGGACACCATCATCCCAAGAGCTGCAGGAGTAGCCATCTTCAGTTTTTCTGCTGGAAGGACTAGGGAATCGATGGTTATGGCTTTTCTTTTGTTTAGCGTTTTGCTTTGGGGCTTTCTTTTTCACTTGATTCTGCTTTGGGACTTGCGATAGCTCCCGAGGCTTCTCTGGTTTAGAAGAGAAGCTGGCACGACCCTGATGGGTTGTGGAAACAGCGCTCTTTTCTGGTGTGTCTGAGAGTACTTCAGAGCACGGGTTGTTTTCCCTACTATTGGAGGAAGCCCTGGAACTGTAGGAACCATCGCTGTCACCAGACACACCCCCATTTGCTACTGGCTCTGTATCGTGTCCCACCTCCTTCCACTCTACACCACCATTTCTGGGAAGCTCACACTGTTCTCCTGGGCCCGAGTAGCTTCTTACAAATTCAACCTCTCTCTCCAACCCTTCTTTAATGAAATACTCATAGTCCTCAACAAACTCCGAGAAGCTCCAGGGATTGTTCTGTTGGGTTTTGAAAGACGACAGACACGGAATTCGGGGAAGATTGTTTTTTAAGGCCTCCTCATCTGGAGCCTGAGTGTTATGTTGTCCATCTGTCCTGGAGACAGTTGGGACTTGATTGCTCCTTTCTATATGACAACTGGAATTTTTGGGGTTTCTGTTGCCTTTTTCTGTATTTGCAGACTTTTGGCACTTTTTTATCTGCTTTTGCTTCAGAGCCTTTTTCGGCCTTTCTATAGAAGAGTTATCACCTGGGAGATTAGAAAAAGGTCGAGGTACCTCTGAAACAGTATTTTGGACAGGCTGCAGTGCTGGTTCCTCTGGTCTAAGGCACACAGTGTCAGAATTCATGGAAGCACCTGTATGTACAACAGGTTTGACTTCTACCTCCCCATCTTCAAACTGAGCAATCATTCCAGGGGGTATGGGCTCTGCACATAAAAGAAACAAGCAGGCACTCAAGTAAGTGCATCCGTCCCTCTAGAACTCAAATAACTACTGAAGTAAAGCTTTGCAGAATTGCTGGAAAGAACACATTAAGTTAAGGCTGCAAACCAAGCACTTCAATTCTTGAAAGGGCTCAAATAGAACAGTTTCTTCATGGAAGTCATTGGGAAGTTCACCAAGACAAACAGCACTGCACTGCCTGACACCTAGTTCTCATATCCTGCTTAACCAGATGAAAAGATCAGAACTGATATTTGCCCCTTTTTCGTAAGATTTCTAGCAGAACAGCTTTTTTAGCAGAACTGTTTCTGGCAAAGGTAACAAGTCTTCCATTTCAATTATTCCTTCTTTCTCTTACTGTAACTTACAGCCTGACAAAGGCTTAATAATAAGGTAAGCTGGATACAGAGTTCCTCTCCCTATCCATACACATGCACTATGTTCATCTTCTGCTTCACACAACTGCACCAGGTACACAAGGAGTCATCAGCAGAGAGTACGAAAAACCTGTACCAAAATTAATGCAATTTCAGCAGAGAAAGTACACGCCAGTTCCCTGTGCACTTGTCTGAAACTTTGACTAAACAGAAAACAACCCACAAAACCCGTTGCATTCATAGGACAGAGCACACCTGGTAGTGGAAGAAGCTGGAGGTTACACTTCTGAGCAATTTTCATCATTGTGTTTTCTTCCTCCCCACGGCAGCAGTAGGTCACAGACAAGCCCAAAGTTCCTGCAAGACACACCACAAAGTGTCATTACCCCAGCAGAGTCAGCACAGCTTCGAAGCTTGTGGGAGCTCAGGAAATCCACCCACTGCTCTTACCGAAGCGCCCAGCTCTGCCAATACGATGCATGTACGTTTCCCAGTCCATGGGTACATCCAGGTTGACAACCAGATTCACTTTTTCAGCATCAATTCCACGAGATGTCTTAAGAAAGTGAGAGAAGGGAACAGATAAGTGAATATGCCAAACAGATCTTTAAATAAATACAATGCATTTGAGAATAACTGCTCATCTAACAACTTCTACTTGTTAAAATACACCATAAGGCACCTACGAGTTTTCAGGCAGGTTATGGTACTACATGTGAAACAGGCACATTGCATTGGGGCCAAGAAAACTAGGGATCATTTTGCTTACACTTTCTAGATAGCGCATTCCAACAAGCATGATTCTATTCCCCCAGCATCAAAACATTCAGCCCCACAGCACACAGTAATCTTTTCAGGACCTCAAACCATCAACTAACAAGAAAAATGCAGCAGCCACAGAAGATCTGAGCACCTCAAACACAACCACTGCTCTACTTAAAAGCTGTTTGCAATGTTACTGTTGTGAGCATACTGTACAAGAGAAATAAACTATTCCTTTCATAGCTCCTATCCAAAGGAAACAATCCTACTGCTCTGAAGTACCTGTTAGCTTTGGCAGAGCAACAACAAAAATGAAAGACTCTTTCTGAAGCAGGTAAGGAATAGGGGACAATTTCTAAGTTTCACAGTGAAAGTAAATGGCACATAATGCCCAAGTCCTGTGCTTTATCAGCACGTTTCTGCTCTATTCAACTCAAGTCAGTTACCCCAAGTTCTCTGGGGTAACTCACAGAAGCTACAGAACACAAACTCACCAAGTCTGTGGAAATCAGAACTCTGCAGTGGAATTGCTTTAACTTCGCCATAGCATCAAGTCGTTGATTTTGATTCATGCTGCCTAAAAAGACAAAAGTTAGAAAGAGGTTACATTCTTCTGTTCCAAATGAGTAAGCAAGGAACAACCAAGACAAACTTGAAAATAACAAAATTCATTAAAACAATAATTCATTTGCTTGTTTGTGAATTACATACATACTTAACTCTCGTGAACAACACTGACTTTACAGTAAACACAAGAACCATGGAAAAGAGTTGAAGTAAAAATTCAAAGAAAGGTTTATAAGAAATCCCAGGTGCCAGCCATCAGCTTTTTATAGAGAAGCTAGAAATGAAAGGATTTAAATCAAACATCTGCATTCCAAACAAGCACTAATTCAACCTGCAAATGTTAGTTAGCTTTCTCTTTACAGATAAGCCAATGCACTCATCTGGGTAGTTGTAAGAGCAACTCACACACACATTTGAAAACAGGAAAGTCAACCAGTACAAAGATCAATAACTAAGTCCTAATGAGTTATCAAGATTCAAAGGCCATTCTTGGTTATTTAACCAGAGTCCACACAAGCCAAGATTTAAGATTAATTTTCTTATTTTAGGTCCCTTTTATACACAATTTCAACAAAATCAGGAAGTGCTGAATGAACTTACCTGAAATGCACTCAGCAGGAAAGCCTCTGCGTGTCAGTATTTCAGCCAGATGCTGAGCCCTGACAAAACATTCACAACAAAAACTGTAAAGGAAACCAGTGACCTAACAACCCCTACGCATTTCTTATCAACAAGTTACTCTTTACAGCCCAGGATTACATTCCAAAATTGTCACTTTCATCTTTATGCCTAGAACAGTCACCCCACAGATGGAAGAGGTACTGCCTGCATTTCAGAACTGAAATTTGTGTATTGCTTTGAGACCTTACTGAAGGTCTACAGAAGTTTATCCATGACAGGACATTACAATCACTGCCTTCAAATATGCTTTTTACAGGTTTTTATTTAAAATTTACTACCTGCTATGCAAATTTGAGAAGACTAAGGCTTGATTAAATGGAATCTTGCTGAACAGCTCCTGTAGGTGCTGGGTTTTTTCCTCAAATGTTTTGTGTGGAAGCGGATGGGAATTCACAATCTTGTAATACTGCTTCAGCCCTGAGCATGAAACCAAAATACTATGAGATAAAGGATTTCCATAAAAACACACAGTGCTGTCTGCTGTCAGCGTGTCTCCCTGCAGCTAAAACAAAGGCTTTACATTTAAACAAACAGACACATGTGCCAAATAAGGACCTGCAGGACAGGTTTTTCTTAAAGAGGCTGGAATGTTTTTTGAACAGATGGGAAAAATAGAAAGTTACATTCATCACTGATGTTTTTAGTACATCAACACTTGTAATAAATACTTCATAAACTAATCAACTCATCTACAAAGGGAAGTTATGAAGATCCACAAATTTTAAAGACACATGTCTTAGTCTTAGTATACTCTTCTTAATCTATTGATAAGAATAACACCATAAATTGGCTTCTTACCAATGAGACTTGGATCAGTAGGGTTCAACCTCACAAACGTTGGCTCCCTCATGTACCTGGTCAGGGCATTGGCTAATGATTCAGGGTAAGTAGCTGAAACAGCAAGCATCTGTTTATTGGCTGGTAGTGAAGAGTAAATCCAACTGTGAGACAAAGAAATGGGAATGACTAAGAAAATATGTACCCAATATATTGATACGTGCATAAAATAAATGTTTTTCTTACTTGATTTGTTCCTGAAAGCTGCCTTCTTCTAGAAGTTTGTCTGCTTCATCAAGAATGAACAGCCGGATACTGGCTGTATTCAAGTAGTCCAACTCTATGAGCTGTTTTATCCGACCTACATATGAAGAAAAAAGTAAAAGGAACTTCAGAAATATCCATTGAAAGGTTCTAATGATGAATTGCTAACTTTTTATAAAAATAATTTTAACTACCCTTAAAAAAAAGGCATATTTGGAATAACATCTCACTAAAAATACCTGATCTAAACATCTCCGGCGCTGGTCTTTGATACTATACCCTATTACTAAAAAAAAATTCCAAAACCAAAAAACCAAGTCAACCCAGATTTCAAAGGCACCAATTATTGCACTGTGAAGTGTCACCCAGTAGCTGAAGCACAATGAAGCTCATCCATACCTGGAGAGCCAACTGCGATGTGGCACTTCTTTAGTCTGATTTTGTCCTGGTTCAAAGGAGTCCCACCAATGAAGACGTGGCATTCCAAACCTTCCATTTTTATTCCAATAGTTGTGATGACAGCGTGAATCTGCACAGCAATCTCCCGTGTCGGTGCCAGGATCAGGATCTACAAGGCCCAAAGGTAAAATTTGAAAGCTGCAGAATGGTTCTAAAGATTAAAGCCCAGCACCGAGTTGTGACGACTTTAAATACCACACCTAACAAGCGACAATGCCGCTTTCCCTAGGAAAAAAAGAGGAACTCGCTGTCACAAAGCAAAGCCCCCACCACTCCCTCCCTACCAGCAACGGTGGGCCATACCAGCAGCAGACACCCGGGGCCGGGTCTCACCTGGGTAGCAGAGCTCTCCAGCAGCACCGCATCCAGGGCGATGGTGGAAAACACACAGGTTTTGCCAGTCCCAGACTTGGCCTGCACGATGAGATCTAGAAAGAGCCGCCACAGAGGTCACCGGAGGCCCCAGACCGCCCCCCAGCCCCACGCCCGGACCCCGCGCCCTGCCCGCCGGCTCACCCAAACCGCAGCGCCCCAGCGGGATGGCCTTCAGCTGAACCGGCGACGGCCTGTGAAACCCAGCCGCCTCCAGCCCCGCCAGCACCGGCGCCGACAGCAGCAGCGACCCGAAGTCGGAGGGGCCACCGGGCACCAGCACATCGCGCGTGCGGAACCGTCCCTCGACTGTGGGCGCCGCCATCTTGGACGCCGGAAGTGGCAGCAGGCGGCGTCTCGCGGGACGCGGCTTTAACTTGCGCCGCGCACGCGCATTGGGTGAATCCCGCCTCTGCGCACCGGGCCGCCAGGGGGCGCCGCGGCCGCCGATTGGCTGGCGGGGCCGAGCGGAGCCGTCGATTGGCTGGCGGGGCCGAGCGGAGCCGTCGATTGGCTGGCGGGGGCGAGCGGAGCCGTCGATTGGCTGGTGGGGGCGCGCGGGGGTCATCAGGGGCCGGGCCCGGGGCTGCCGCCTCTTACGATTTTCTAGTCCGGGTCAGTTATTTTATGAAGACCACTAAAGCTTAAACGCGGTAGCGTCACGGAGGACAAAAGGTTATGTGAGTGTTTGTTACCTGAGTGGAAGTAAAACGGGGATTGCTGGAGGCCTTGCCACAAGCACACAGAGAGAAGATTTAAAAGCCAGGGTACTACAGGCAATTAACAGTATAGCACTCACTTCAGCAAAGGCCAAACGCGTTCATCTGTTGCATGTGCCTTACTTACTACCCTCTGTAGAGCAGTTATTTTAAATCGTGGGTGGTTTTATGCATATCAACTTTTATTGCTATAGAAGCCCTAGATGCCCATTCATTGCAATGGGATTTGTAAAACCTCAACAGTGTCTTCTGCAGGAGCACACACACCCTGCTGCAGTACCCTTACACTGCCATGGTACCCTTACCCCGTTACCCTTACACTGCCATGGAATCCTTACGCTGCCCGGCAGCCTGCAGGAATTTTAATAGCTTTGGTGTACCACAGCCTTTGTCACGCCTTTAAAATTCCTTATGTTTGTGTTCCTGATGGGGGAGAAAAAGTCTGGCAAATTATTCAGTTGTCACTTTTCTTAGTAGATAACATTTTCATGTGAATATCAGGAGTACTGAGAGAGAGCGGGGCCTCGCAGGACGAAGAACAGTTTCAGCCTGGAGAGCTTGTCTCTGCCCGCCCGGGGCAGAGCAGATGGTGGGGTGAGGGCTGGGCCCAGGACAGCGGTAACAGGATAGCTAACTACAGGCATTCTGTTAGTGCCAATTACTTTTTAATTTTTAAGTGGATGCTCCCCTTGGTCCTTAAGTCTCCAATATGAGATAATTATCTCTGGATAAAGCTGGGAACAGAGACAGACAAAGGCACCTGGACACATCAAACGTTTGATTAAATGCAGCCTCTCATAACCCTTTTAAATTGATGTGATTTAAACTGACAAGGAAGAGCAGTCAGGAGTGACTGTTCCCATGGGGGAAGGGCAGAGAAGAGGTAACAAAACAGCCCCAAACAGCCATGGCAATGAACTGCTCCCCCACTCTATTGCCTCACCAATTCCTTCTCTCCCTGGAGGCTCTGTGCACATTTCAGGGTAATTTGGAAAAAAAACTGTTGCTCTTTGTGGTGCATAGTTAACAAGACATTCACACACATCACCTTCATTCAGAAAGACGCTGCTGTTTGTAGGTATTTATTTAATTTTCCATCAGATGCTGGAGGGATGGATTCCGAATCTGTGTGTTGAGAGTCCCTCCAACACCACGACTGGTAAATTTATCACCCCTCTGCCTTTGGTTTTGGCCCGTTCTGACAGGGCTGTGTCACATTTAGGTCAAGCTCCTGCAGCTGAATCGGTTCATCTAATGAAAGGTTTTATTTCTCCCTTCACTCTTATTCTCACAGATCTTCATTGCTGCTGCTACAAACTTGTTTTGAGCTCTCTGTATGTTGTGTACTCTGCTATGAGTCAGTGTATAAATAGCAATCCTCCTCCTTCGGGCCTTGTTTTACCTCAGTGACTCTCAAGTACTGAATTCACCTCCTCGGCGCTCACACGTCAGCCCAGCCAAGAGGAATCTGCAGTTCTGCCCTGAATTGCTTTGCTTTCACTTGCAGTAATATCCAAAGGAAGAATTCCTGCTTGAGACAGTCTTTGGAAATCCGAACAGTTAGTCTGGATACTCTGCAGGCAGAACAGGTCCTGGGAAAGGGCAGGGTCCATGTCACGCCTCAGATGTGGTTTGCGTTGTGCCAAGCCCACCCAAGGCCACCACGTGCAGTGCAAACACACGCCTTGACCAGTTCTTAGTACCAGTCCTGAGCTGTCACCACAGCTTTATCCATCTCCTCTTTATGTGGAACTTACTCTTCATCCAGGACAGTTAAATTTTTGATGTAACTCCTTGAAAGAATGGGATTAACCACTCGTGGAGAATTTGTATCAGCTTCCAGAACTGTCAGGTTGGGATATCTTTTAAGAATACATTCATTATAGATTTGAACATTGCTACTGTAAACAAGCACCTGCCTTGTCTTATTCCTTTAGCTTCAAAGGATTTGTCTTTGGTATCTGCCAAGACACGGAATTATTCAGAACAAATCTTGGTTTACATAATATTTATAAAATTTTTTTCAAGTGAGATAATCTCATCCTCCTCTCCCAGATGTGTTCAGATCAAGACAGTGAACTTTCTCCCTTCTCTGCAGCACGTGTGACTCACCCTTTGCAGTGTGGTATGTATTTGTATTTACACTCCCATGGAAACTGTGTTTGTTCTCGGTACAGTGAAGCACATCACAGTGAAAGGGCCATTGAGATTAGCACAGACAGTGACTTCATATTCACCACCAAAAACTGACTCCAAGCTCCCTGCACATTCATTTTCCCTTTAAAAAACAAAGAAGCTGGATGGCAAGTTACCAATGAGTAGCAAGTCTTTGGGGCAGCGGAATCTTCTTTATTGCTTTAGTAACTGGCAAAGTCTTGGATTTTTTCCAGCAAGCCTGATGCCTGGAGCTGTTATAAATAATGATGCTGATGGGGTCTCACAGTGCCCTCAGGTCAATGTCCTTCCACTGAAAGGATTTGGTTCCTTGTCAGGAGTAGCCAGAGGAGCTGCACAGATTTCAGATGAGATAAAGACTACAGGGGGGTCACTGCTGACACACGCACAGAGGCGTGCACAGGTAAAAGCAAACAGCCACCAGGCTATCGGTTCAGAGTAGCTGTTTGAAGTTCACCACCGAGAAGCGCCAGTGGTTCACTTCTGTCCTTTTCCTCCAGATAAAAAAGATACCAGCCCATTTTAATCTTAGATGTGCTTTTATACCAAGGTTTGCTGAATTATTTTTCAGCTCGTATGAACAGGATCTAGGTCACCAAAACGCAGCCAACTGAGATGTAATCCAATAGTTCTTTAACAGAAGACAGCACAGTGAATGAACAGGGATTTCCCTACCCTGGAACTTATCCCCGACACTCCAGTGCAAGCAGAGCAATGTCAGGAGCTGGAATTTGGTTGGGTTAAAAGTTTTACTTTTGGGATGAGGGCATAGTGAAGTAGGGGCATGTCAAGAACCTTTAAGATCACAAGCACAGAGACTGCACACAATAAATTAGGCTTCATGGAAGAAACGGTGACATTTTCAGGTGTTTCTTTATGCACAAATATAAAACCAGAATTAAAGTTTTGACATTACATTCTTACCTATTTTGGCTGGATGTTTATGGCCCAGTGGGTTTAAACAAAGATGGATGCAATTCAGGTCACACTGCAGCTCATGTGGGAAGAAATTTTGAAAGGTTTGCCTTCGGTATGCAAGAAAGTAAAAATGAAAGAAAATGCAGCGATAACCACGCTTGTTAGTTCAGCAAAGGACAGTCACGTGAAAGCCTTGAGAAACCAGATCAATGAACTGAAAGACAACAAATGAGATAAGCCTTCAGCTGTGAAGGGATGGATGTTTTCTCAAATGGGAAGGAATGAGGCAGATCATGTAAGTGAATACACCACTCTGAAGGCATAGTCTACTTTTTGCCCAAGGATCTCAGTTTTTCATTTTATCCTGAAATAAGCCATATAGTTTTCCACTTGAGGGTGTTTTATTCTCAGCTCTATGCTTTCTTGGAGACCTGATTTTCCACTGCACTGCACCATCTGCTCAGGGTTTACACCACGGTGGAGCGGAAGGAGAGCAGGGCCTGGCGTGAAGCGTCGGCGCTTCTCTGAACCAGTTGTCTACATGGAAGAGAAAAACATTGCTGAGTAGGAAAATCCTACTGAGAATATATTTCAGAATTTTCTCTTCTGCAAGTTCCCAGGAGTTTGGAGCACATGAATATCCTGGGCTCTTTTTTTATTCTGTGCTCATGAACTCCTTTATCAGCCTCATGGGACATGAGCAGGCTCAGAGGCTGAAAAATGGATCAAAAAAATGACCTTAAACAGAAGCCAAAGAGAAGATAAAAGCTCTTCTCTGTTCATCTGCCAGCAGAGCACACAGTTCAGTCTTGCAAGTGCTACAGGAGCTTTCTGTAAAGCAGCCCCTTCCAATGGCCATGTTCATGTGCAGTTGGCCTCCTGAAAGCTAGACATGCTGGAAATTAGAATATTGTTTAATTTACGTGTGATGCTTCAACCAAGCACATGTATCTTTTGTATCTCTTTTGTACCAGAATAATCAAAGCACTGTGAAAAGTATCAGTTTAAACAAATTCAGGAATTATATGATTATTTAAAAAAAATACGGTGTTGTAAAGATGTTGGGGAGAACATCTGGTGCCTGAGACAATCCCTGGTCTGATTTCATGCAGTCTTCCAAGATGCCAAAGCCACAGTGCTCACCAGCAGCCTCCTTGTCTAGAGATGGTAACCCCGGGTGAGCAGAAGTCATTCCCTCTTGGTGCCTGCTCTCAGTCTATTCCCCACCAAATGTGATAAAATACCTAACAATACCGTTGTTCAAAGCTGGCTGGGATAAATTAAGCTTGCAGTCAGTTTTCAGCTCAAACCAGCTGAACTTAGGTGCATGAATTACACACATGAAGAGAAAACGCCATCGTGTTTGAGCTTCGGTGCCACACCACAAGGAAGAAATAGTGTCCAGATATTACTACTTTACAGAACTGAGGGAATTCAATACATTATAAAACCCTAGCAGAAAAGAAATAAAAGCCTCGAGTCACCCAAACAACTCAGCAGCCTGAACTCAGAGATGGGGGCTCTTCTTGAGCACGACCCTTGTCTGGAGTACAGCGAGAGGAAAGGGAAGCTGGGCCATTCCCTGTACGATTAATACTTGGCCGTTCAGCTTGTCATCTCCACAAGGTGCCATCTATTTGATTTTTTTACCACTGACTGGCTGTTCCAACCTGCCATATGACACTTGATACGCTTGGATGGGCTGGGGACAGACATAGCCCGACCCTGGGCCACGGGGGGCAACCAGCTGGCCAACAAACCCAGCCAGGTTTCACAAAAACATAAAAATAAATATAGCTGGGCCAGTTGGCTTGGAGTTTAAGAAAGGCTGAAGACTGGCAGGTATCCCACTCCCAGCACAGCATTCCCCACTGGAAGTGATTAACTTTCTGATAAGGTCATTTCTTTAATACATTGATATGTTTATTCTCTCTTTTCCTACAGATCCTTGAAGAAAGATTCAATTTTCACGCTTCCTTAATAGATAGGAAATGGAAACCCTGAGATGATGAGAGAGGCAGGGAATTTTGACCAATAACAGAAGAGATGCCGGAAGGATCAATAAACATTAACTCTAGAATGTTTCTCAAACATACATGAAAGGGCAGATTGCAAACTTCGTATTTAAATTGGATTTTGACACAAAGGTCAGCTTTCAAAAAAAGGCCAATTTATACAAACAAACAAACACGATCCTGTTACCAACTATAAAAAATGTTTTCCTTCAAAAAATAAAGACCTGAAAAGGCAAGCAATTACGTCTTTCATCCCAAATTTGAAAATACAAAGTAGCACTTCTCATGCTATTGAGTTCTTTACCATTTCACAACGGATCAGACAGACCTCGCTAAACCCATTATCGGGAACTCCGGGTTTATCATCTGAACAACGTATTTTGCACATAAACTGAGAATAATGCAGATATGTATATTTATATATGAGAGGAATGCTGAAAAAGTCAAAGCCTTTCAAATTCAATGCAGTTATAAAATCTGATGATCCCAAACGCCTGTGTTTTGTCCTGGCTCACATGCCCATCTGTTGGTGGCCTGTGGTGACAGGCAATAGCAGAGGTTGTTGATCTGAGCCTAAAAAATTCGAGCTGGGAGCATCCGTGGCAGCGACCGGATCCCTCGCAGCCGGGAAGTCCCCAGTTGTTGCTGGTTTTGCAGACTCCCCTCGGCCGAAACGCTGCTTGTGAAGCAGAGCGAGGAGGAAAACGCTCTTCTGAAAAGAAATCCCGGCGAGAGATCCCCAGCACCCGCCCCTGCACCCCCGAGCCCGTGCCCTCCCCCCCCCGACAAGGGG
>VXBJ01007267.1:221681-244767 GCA_013400055.1 Nycticryphes semicollaris
GCTCCCGCGCCGCGCCGGGCTGGCGGGGCCTCGCCGTGCCGGACCATGGACCACCACCTGCGCCGGCTGAAGCAGGAGCTGGTAAGGGGACAGTGGGGGGGACCCGGGGTCCCCGAGCCCCGACTTGGGGCCCTTCCCGCAGTGGCTGTGCGGGGGCAGAACACACAGCCCCCGGAGATGGGAGCGGGGTGAGGGGGGGGGTGTTGCTCCGCAGCGGATCAGCAGATCCCCGCCGCATCCAGCCCTCGCCCCGGCGGGGAAGTGCGGGGTCTCCCCGCCGCTGTTCGCCGCCGCGGGGCGGGCGGTGGGTCTGAGCCCCCCCGCCCGGTGCCGCCCGTCCCTGGGGCTGCGAGAGAGAAATAGCAGCGCACGGGGAGCGGTGGGGGGAGTGCGGGGGCTCTGGGGCAAAGATGCCGGCGTAGGTCAGGAATCAAAGCAGCATCGACAGAAAGCTCTGAAGAGAAGTTTGCGGGGATGGAAGGGATGTGAAGGGAGCGCGCTCTCGCCCCCGGCAGCAGCCTCTGCCAATACTTCTTTAATGGGAACCCCTTTGTCATAAATCAACGCTGTTTTCTCCCTCCTCCCGCCCCGGCTCAGGTGGTAGCTTCACCCGCTGAACTTGCTGGGGCTTGCCCACCAGCCAGAAGGGGTTGCTGGTGCAACTGGGGCTGGCTGGGGGTGGGTTGGTCGGAAGAACCGACTCTTCCCCAAAGCGGGTGCCGGTGCCCGGCGGGTCTGGCCGGGAGCAGGCGTCGTGCGGATAAATAGATAATGAGAACAAAAGGGGGAGAGGAGGCAGAGGAGAATCGGGTGGGGGAAGTTTCTGAACGCACAAAAGCTTCCCGGGTTGGGACTTAATGGGATGTCGATTGCAGCTGGTATGTGTGCTAACTGGAGTTGTACAAAATGGGCTTCTGTGCAGCATTGCCATCCTGCCCGCGTTACAGGGGACATCCCCAGTGTGAGCAACACCATTGGAGTCAATAGAGACACGCGAAGCCCCAGCTGAGCCCAGGGCAGATCGGGGTCTCGCTGTTGTGCGGGGGTCCCGCAGAGGGGACGTGGCTGGTGACACCCGGGCTCGGGCAGCAGCGCTTTGCTCTGAATAGATGTGGCAGCGAACAGTGACATTTAACCTGCCACCACTACCAGTGTTTCCCGAGCAAACAGCGGAGCTGGAAGACAAACTAAAACAAAGGAAAATGAGAGCCACTGGTGCTCTCTGCACGGGGTGCGATGGATGAAATGCAAACTGTAAACCAGGGCACTTATACTGTAATCTGGAAGATCTTCAAAATCTGAGTAAGTTGGAAGGTGAGAAGGGTAAATAGAGTAACTCTCAAAAAAAGCATTCTTAGAATAAGGTTCCTAAGTCTGTATTTTGTCTTCTAAACAAGTCAGTTTCAGTATCTGAGCAGTATTTTTTATAGACGCTTAAATGTTGCATCCTGTGAGTCTAAAACATGCCCATACTGCAGCGTGCAACATAACTTCTGAGGAATTTTAATATATTTGAAAGAAAGGCAGGTCCCTCACACTTAATGTGAAAACCAAAAAATACTTAAAATGAGAAAATTCTGGTTTTGCTCATACCTTTGCTACAATGCAGTAATAGATTTCTTTGAATTGTAGAAACATGTCAATTTTTCTTACATTAATAAACCAAGACTTTAGCTTGGCAAAGACGTATGAATGTGCTTCGCTTTAAAAATTGGGGAGGGGCAGTTTTGTCACCTTCATCAGGACAACTTGTCACTTAACTGAGAGTAGCCCGAGCTCTTCATACATTTGGGTTTCACTAGTCACATTCTTTCCGCCTCCCACCCCCCTAGTTTTTGGTACTCAGACTTAAAAACTTCCTTTAACACCAAATTCTCCCGGTATCAGAGTGCAGCCCCAGGGCTGTTGTGCCAGGACAGCCCGGGGGGGGGTGGGACAGCGGGAGACACCCCCTGTCCTACAGCGCCGTTGGGAACAGTCCCTTCCATCAGCAACTTCAGGGAGTTGCAGATCACACTTAGTGGAGGTAGAAGGACTGTATTAATTAAAACAACCATAAACGATAACCTGAGCAATAACAGCTTTAAAAAATAATACTGTCAAGATGGCCAGGAATTAAAATAGATTAATGTGTCTTTAAAGACCAGTAAGTGGCACGATAGACAGCTGGGACCATCTGCACCGAGTGGGGACTGGGAACTGAACCTCTTGACCCTGCTGCTGCACCACTTTCCTCACTGCCGGGCAGGTCATGCCTCCAGACTCTAAATGCACCAGAACCGAGACTCATGCGGGAGGAATGGTGGGAAGGACTTGGCCAGATGGAGACAAGGAGCCACCCCATGTGCAGCTAAACAGGAGCCCAGTTCCAGGGCATCACTGGGAATTTAGAAACGCTGGGGTGAAGGAGCAGCTCTGTGGGGTGGGGGCCCTGCTGATCGCAGAGGTTCAGTTTGTCTCTGTGTAACCTACTACAGCCTTTGGCTGGTTTTGAGGAGGGGGTTTTCTCAAAGAAGAGCGGGTGTTGGCACAGCTCCCGGTTCCCAAGGAAAAGTTGTCTTCCAGTGCAACTCTATCCCCAACCAGTGTGGGATTCGAGGATTCCAACTCTGATTTTTCTTCCTCCTGCTTCACTTACTAAAAGCCTGTTTAAATACCCGTGTGTTTGGTTTGGGCTGTGCCCAGGCGTTTCAGCATCCAGCCTGGGCACTGGGATCACACTGTGCTCTGCCAGAGGGGGCACAGATGAGTGGGGTCCGGGCTTTCTTACACCCCTCTCCTTCCCCCTGGGAAAGCTCTGCCACCACTCCCGAGGATGAACCTGACCCCTTTCCGTCAATGAGAGCTCTCCTATTCCAATCGCATGTTTTCCATTGTAAGCTGATAGTTTCTGGCATGTGTGGTGTCCCTTTGATTGGAATCCATTCAGAAGCTTCCACGAGCGAGAGCTTCACAGCCAGGAGAGCCTCAGCTGACGCAGCCGTTCCTCCCCGACGGCTGCGGGATCGGGGCAGCTCTCAGTCCGATCAATTGCCGAGGCTGGGATCCCCCTCCCGGTGCTGGCACCAGCCCGTGGAGCCGTTCTGGAGAAGCCGTGCCAGCTCTCTGCACCTCAGTCTCTCTATGTAGAAGATACAGAAGACCTTGTTCACCTCCTCTGGAAAGCCCTTGGAGATTTATGGACACGGTGTGGTTTGTGAGAACGTGCAGCGCTGGGTTGTAGGTCTGATGTTGGAGTAAGTTGTGCTTTTCCACCCTTCCTGTCACCCGTCCCGTGTATGGCAGTTGTGAAACGTGCCACAGAGCTGGTGAATCTTCCATGAACACAATTAATGCTGATACTAAAAGTCCCCTTGACTTTATCAGCTGGATGCAGAGTCTGCAGGCATCATTCCGAGGCCCAGAAATATGCTGTCTGCTTCCCGAGTTACAGAATGTTATCGCAGCTGAAAGATCAGATTTAACAAGAATTGTCTTGCTCGGGGATTAGCAGAGAGGAATTTCATTTCCGTGTCCCACGCTGCAGATGGCATTGCCTCCCTCAACTTTCTGACACGGGGATTGTTTGCATTTATACATAGCAACATCAGCACACATACCACAGGGCTGGGGTTTCGAGGCTCTTCTACAGTAAGAGTAAATCATTTATTATTCGCCAGGGACTGGTGAGTTCACGGGGCAGATTTATCTTGCACTTGGGGTTTGTATGGCTGAAACGGGCGAGGGGTCACACTCGAGTTAGCTGCAGTTGTAACTTTATTTTGCACATTTTGTTCTTTCTTGAGCAATCCAGGATATTTCTGGGGTTTCTATTCCTTTTTTTCTAGGAGGAAAAGTATTAAGGTAGGTATTTAAAACAAACTCCACCACTCTGACTGGAACTTCTGAGTGTTCTCCCTGCACATTCATCATAAATGCATCACATTATTGAGTCTGATAGAGTCTTCCTTCTTACATTAATTTATGTCCTGGTAGACAGTGTTTCTTGCTATGAATATCTTGCAGGAGTAGAACATTTGGTCTGAGTGAAAAATACAGCCAATTCTTTTTACTCTTTATCTCACACTGGGTGCTATTCTGGTGCCTGTGTCACGCTGCAGGAGGAGGCTGCGGTGTTTTCATCACTGCTGTGTCTGCAGGGGCAGCTCTTGTGATGTGCAGCAGAGAAAGGCATGAATGACAGACCTCAGGGGCCAACACCACCGCTCTCTCACACGTGTGGGAACACAGCTCTATTCCTGTCTCTGCCCATAAAATGGTCCCTCAAAGGGTGGCTTTACCCATCGCTGCTGGAGGTGGCCTTAGAAACTTGGGTGGTTATTGCAGAATCTCGTTCCTTGGTGTTGCCTTAAGGGAAGGTGCAAAGGAGTAACTTGACAGCAGACGTCCTGCCACCTGTAACCCGGGGAGACAAAAAACAGTCAGGGGCTTTGTTCACTTGTTTATTCCCAGAGAGGACTCCTAAAGATGACAGTGGATTTTTTTAGGCTTCCATTTTTAACTTTTTTACGTGTTGAAGACCAGATTCCCCAGTGGAGCAGACCCTTGGGCTGAAAGCCGACACTTTTAACCATCATCTTTCATGGTCACTCTGTACATTGAGGCTTGTGCTCTCTTCTATCCCTGGGCTGTGAGTAAAAGTATGAAGGTTGAAGTTCTGTTTGGTCCGTTTATTTCCTGATCATAGAGAATGGATTTTCTAATTTGCCCTTAAATGTAGCAAGTGCGATTGGGAAGCACAGAACAATATCACTGCAATGGACAGGAGGGCAACTGAGTGAGGAAGAGAATTAACTGAGTGATGTGAATCACATCTTCTGTGGTTAATGTTTGTTTAGGATCTACTTCAACTATTGGGATAAAATAAATCTTTGGTAAAGTCTCATCATCCTTCCTCTTTTGGATGCATTGTGAGCTCACTGTTAACATCCTCATTTTTGCCTAAAATACTCTGTAAACACAAGAGGTAGCAGAGACTTGAAATTCTTGGGATGAAAAGCAAAAACAAGAAGAAGATTGCAGGCTCTCAGTGTCTGTCAAGGGAAGGGAGCAAAGGTGCAACGTGAGGTTGGGAAGCAGCTCCAGGCCCCGCAGCGCACTCCCGAGAGTTATTCCCAGCCCCAATTGCAGCCTTGCTGAAGATTAATCTAGTTAGTGACCCAAAGGAAAACACGGACACAATATGATCAGCTCAGCAGTTCTAAAATAATTTTGGGCTCTATTATGTCATCCTCTTTAAATACCGATTGTTTGTTGCCGGTTCTGTTGCCTATCAGCACTATTATTAAGAACTGCCCTTTGCCATTTGTTCTTTCCTGTCCTCTCAGCAATAACTTCCTCTTCTCTGCGTTTCTTCTGCCTCAGAGCTGGACATCTGTCTTCCTCCTCAGCACCACAAACACACTCAGAGTTCTCCTCTCTAATTCCCGCCTCTCGGCTGAAAGCCGGGGTGCATTAGCTTGGGTTTTCCTTTCCTCCCATCAGCATCCCAAAGCTGCTGCTGTCCTGGGCAGCCAGACGTGCAGATGGGCTGGGAATGCCCCCAGCTGGGGCATTGATGGGAACTGGGTTCTGAGAACTCCACAAATGTAGATGCCAATAGGAAAACATCGGTTCCCAAAGCGGCTTAAAAAAGTGACTTATTTACCTGTGAAGTGGGAAGTGACAAGTGAGATCTCCCTTATTTCTAGTCTCAGGAATCTGGGTTTGAATTTGATAAAATGCCAGTAACTGCTGGAGGATGTTCCTTGGGGCGAGTCGTGCTCCTGCTGCGTTAATCAGTGGTGGGAGGTCATTGATTTATAAGCTGTGCAAACCAATTGTGGTTGTAGTTCTGGGAATAAGTATTTTGAGGAAATCATTAAAAAGGCAAGGCTTACAAAGCGACTGACACCTTTGCTTGTCAGAATGGTAGATTTCTGGTGTAAAAAAAACCTCTGTATTTTAATTCTGCAGTTTTGCTCACTGTTTGTTTGGGGTTGGTTTTTTGGTTTGGTTTTTTTTTTTTCCCCCTGATGCTGAATATTCCTTGATGATCACCAGGGCTTGGAAAGCTTTTGAATTTCACACTCCAGTGTTCAGGGTGGCTGTAGCTGAAGTTTCGGAACTTTATCTGAAAGCTGAAGCTTTGCTTCAGAGGAGGATTTAGGCGGAGCTGCCCGGCCCATTCCATCGCAGGAGGAGTGATCTGGAGGCCGTACCTTACAGCTGGGGGGGAAACATCCAGCATCGCACCCGGGGTCCCAGCCGCCCAAGTGGAACACGCACGTCTCGACTCCACTCAGCCCTGCACCTACTTGCCTGGCTGTAAAAGGCATCTGTGTTGGCTTGTTCAGAATTAGACTACAACTTTCTCATGCCAATTTTTAGGGACTGCAAAAGTTTCAGGAATAATAATGAGCTGCAGTTTGAAGCATCTGATTTTTAGCTCCTTTATAAATTTGAACATCTGCAAGTTGTCATAGTTCTAGTTTGGCTTTTCTGGGAAGCAGAGGTGCCAAACAGCCGCTTGTATTGAAGCACAAAGTGTCCCAAATCAGACACTGAGTCCCTTGAAACGCTGATGTATTTGTGCACCTTGGGCACAAGATACGGGAAGGGAGGATGCTGATGAGCGAGGCCTGTGCTCAACCCAAAGTTCTGCAGCGAATGCTGTTTCCCCCATGCTCTGCTCTGCAGCACGGCCGAGTGTGGGGCTGATTCTACATCAGGTTTGGGATTTACAGTGCTTAAACACACACATTTCAGAGCATCTAATGGCCCATGGTGCCCAGCTTACATAATGTCACTTGTGCAACCCCAGCGACACAGTCAGGGTCTCTCTCCGTGCCAGATTCAGGCTCTCTCAGATCTTGTGTCACATTCACGCTCTGTTTGGAATTGTGCTTTAGTTCCTCTCAAATTCCAGTTCCTTCTATGTGAAGTGTGTGACCACAGAGGCAGCGAGGCTACAAGGGGTGTCCCTTCAGCCTGGAGTTCCCGTCACCTCGCAGTCAGAGCATCTCTTTGACTCCAGCCCAATCTGCTGGATTATTCCCACAGCCTGTTTTCCCCTCCAGCAGCCCAGAAAGTTCAATCTTTAATCCTTGCCAGGGTGGTGGTCTCTCTGCTGGGCAGAATTATTCCTTTTCTGGAGAGTCTTGGAGAAGCCAGTCTGAGCTTGGGAGAGCTGAGATTTTGGCAAAGAGCAGGGTTACACACTGGGGAAGAAACCTTTTTTTTTTTTCTCTCCAGGGTGAGTACTCTTAATTACCACAGGGTAATTACTAGTGGATGAAATCCAAGCCCCTGCGGACTGTTCAGTCACCAGGCAGTGACTTCACTTTGGGCTGGGTTTTACTCCTCCTTCAGTTCTGTAAAAGACCAAACATTTACCCTGAGGAGCAGAAGATAAAGCAGAGGGGGTTGTTTGCTTTGATTTTTAAGTTGCAAAGGTTTTAGTGATGTTTGTAAACAGAGTTAAAAGCCTCAGGATCTTCAAAACTCTCTCACTGGTGGTGGGATTCACATATCCAGAGGGACACTGAGCCCAGAGGGCAGGATTGCTGAAGCCCAAGGCAGGTTGGTGAAGCGTCCCCAAAGTGCCCATTTCACTGCTTGGCACAGGCAGTGCTGGGCATTGGGAGAACCATCCAAACCTCGGAGTCAGTGATGGGGAAGCATCTCCACAGAGAACATCTCTACTCCTTCTCCAGTGGCTCGGGCTCCCCAGGCTGGTGCTGGCCCCAAATTTGGCAGAATCAGATCATTTGTTGAGAAGGAAAAGTGCTGGAGCCTGAGCTTTCCGGGCTCGGGTCTTGTCTTGCCGGGGGGAGATGGAATCTGCCTCTGAGAAATGACCACACTGATGATAAACGCTGCCCGTGAAATTTTAATGCTTTGTAGAGCCCGGCTGGTGGAGGCACGAGGTGTAATGATACCCCCCATCATGGGGGAGTTAATTGAATCAATGAGGTGAGGAGTGGAGCCATCCAGCATATGCCGAGGGCTCCGGCAGCCCCGTGGTTACCAACGGCAGGACCCTCGTCACTCGCCGTGCTGTGATTGCAGCGCTGCACCGGCCAGGGGATTTGGTGGGAAGTGGCCAATGAGGGGCCAGGCTGGCTCCAAATCCAGCTTTTTCAAAGCCCCAGATAAAACAGACTTCCATTAATAAGGCGAGAAAGGTTAGGACGAGAAGCATTACGGCAAATCTGGAGAGGTAAGGTGATAGTTTTGTCTGAGGCTTGTGGAGCATATGGCCCCAGCTTTTGCACGGGTAACCCAAGAGCCGGGCTGGTCTGTAAGTGGGGCAGTATTTGCATGTCTGCAGCAGGAGAGGTTTATTTGCTGATGTTAAAAAATCAGATAGCTGGAGGCACTTGATAGCGTAATCAGGAAGCTAAACAGATTTTCTGTATCTTCGTAGCTTGTGTGCTGATTCCGGGTGATAAATAAGTTTCTTGGGAGTGAAGCTCTGAAAACTCATTGCGACCTGGCGGCTAGTTCTGGGCTCTGGGTTTTTGAAATGGAGATCTGTGGTCAGGGGCTGTTGAGGAGCTTTCCATTATAGAGCTGGATTGTTACAGAGGATCCGGTTTTTTGATGGCTGCTCTTTCTCACTACTCAGATCCACGTACAGAAATGGAAATGGAGCAAGTAATTGAACTGGCTTAGTCAAACTGGAGAGGGAAAAGAGTAAAGCTTGATAACATAAAGCTGAACATAAGATGCCTCTGTCTTTTTTCACTCTAAGCTGGAGATCTGCTGCTCTACAAAAATTGTGATGAGCCTTTTAAACTCTTTATGACAGTGTAGGCTGAAGCTTTTTCCAGACAGGGGTAATCTCTTCTGCAAGCCACCTTGCATCGATGTGACATGTCTTCACCTCCAGCCCTGCCATCCCCTGCTGCTCGGCCCCTCTCCTTCCCAGGCCCCTCTCCCCCTCCCTGCTCCAAAAAAACAAGCGGCAGCTGTTGGAAAGTATCGCCCATTTGTTTTATGGTGCCGCTTTGGGAATATGGGCCAGAGCCTACACGAGAGAGAAAGCAACAGAGCGAAAGAGAAGAGGGGGAGCTTAAAAGCCCTGGAAAATAACTCGCTTATTTTAAGTCTAGTATAGAAAGTTAAATCTTTAGAGCAAAATTCAGGGATAAAGCAAAATGGCTACTAACGGTCCTGGCTTGGATTGCTAGGTTAATGTAAGTAATTTTAGAGTTTGATGGTTGTTTTGTCCAAAATTTGAAGTGCATTGAAATGTCTTTGTCCTCTAGTGAGAGGCGCCTGTAATGAGGGTATTAAGATCTGAAGCCATGTTGTATAGTAACGAGGTGATTCTTATTGGGGCTTATTTTTAATTTACCGTAGCACTTTAGGTAAAGAAACAAGGATTTCCATGGAAGACACTTCTGTTCATTATTCTGACTCCTGATTTCAGATAGTTACAGGGCACAAAAGACACAAAAGCAGAAGAATATGCTGAAACTGGCATCAGCCAAAGCCATTCATAGTTCTATACCCTGGGTTGCTGCCAAGCAATTAATGGAGACTCGAACTATTTATTTTTGTTGTCAGGTCAAAAATAATAATCTACACCTTGTCAGCTTCTTTTATTCCTAGATGGAAACTCCTAGGAAAAATCTAGGAAATATCTAATTGCTGTTCCATGAAATGGATGTATTGCAGGTAGGGTGCATGCAAGATGCGGTCGGTAGGAAGAAGTGAGGTTTCAGGGAGCTGCTCGGCTCAGCTCTCCTGCCCTTGGGTCACAACTTCCTTGCTCTCTCCTGGGGAGATCACTGACTCCGTGTCTGCTTCCTCCCCTCGGCAGCTCTCCATGAAGGAGGTGGGCGACGGGCTGCACGAGCAGATGAACTGCATGATGGGGGCCCTGCAGGAGCTGAAACTGCTCCAGGTCCAGACGGCTTTGGAGCAGTTGGACATCTCGGGGAGCCGAGGCACCGTGTCTGGCACCGAGCAGCACCAGTGCTGCCGAAGCAGCCGGGATGTGCCCAGGACCCGACGGGAGGCGGCGGTGGAGGAGCACAGCCCCACGTCTCTCATGTGTGCAGTTCCACGGCTGGTGGGTTTGTCTTATCCCGCTGGGCTCCCAGAGGACAGCCACCTTAGAGACACCCCCTCCTCCTCCAGGAGCCTCTGTGGTGAGGATGTTTGTCACCCAAAAGGACATTCCTTCGTGTCGAGCAGAGCAGAGCACGTCCGCCCACGGACATTTGAGCCCAGTAGCCAGGGCACAGCTGGGGGGTGGCCAGCATGCCAGGAGTGCCCGGGATGCGACGATGGCCATGACTGGACATCCTCCCTGATGTCCCAGAGCAGGAATCGGCAGCCGCTGGTCCTGGGGGATAACATCTTCGCAGATTTGGTTGGGAACTGGTTGGATCTGCCAGAACTGGATAAGAAGGGGGAGAAGAGCGAGGAGTCTCTGTCCATGAGCAGGTCCCAGGAGCTCTGCAGGAAGTTCTCCCTCACAGCCAACATCTTCAAGAAGTTCCTGAGGAGCGTTCGGCCAGACCGAGACAGGCTCCTCAAGGAGAAACCATGCTGGCTTCCACCTGAAGACAAACAGCCCGAAATTTCCAAAAGACCCAAAAAAATGAACAAGCTCAAGGGGACATTTTACTTCCCACTTCATGGGAACATCCAGAACCATCACAGCAAAGCGGAGAGGTGCCCAAAGGCAGAGAGCAATAGTGAAAAGGCCAAAATTGGCATCAAGAAAGTCCACAATGCCACAGAGTACACCCAGTCTGGGTTTGACATCAATACAGCTGTTTGGGTCTGAGTTTGTCACTGTTCTCTGCTCTGCCGAGCACTTGTTTCGCACTGGGGAGGAGCTGGAGGACAGACACGTCTTCTCAGGAGGCCCCTGAGCTCTCAATGTGGACTGAGACAAAAGAGAATTCCTCTGCAAAGTGTGCTGTGGGCTCCAGTCTCCCACAGGTGGCATTTTCCAGAGAACTGCGGCTTCAGGGGCAGTCGGAGCAGCGGGTGATGCAGCCCTGCGCGGGGAGACTTTGGGGGACTGATGTTTGCAAAAATAATCAGAACCTTCAGCAGCTTTAGGGTGAGTGGTGCCGTGGATGACCAGCTCCTGGAGCCCGGCTTCTGATGGCCACTTCAGGCCTGTTCCATCATCTCCAGATAAAACAGCTGCGGCACAAAGTTCACTGTGTGCATGTGTGTGTGAGTGTGCAAATATATATATAGTTTTGGGTTTTTTTTTTTAAAAAAAATCTATTCCTGCTTGTGTGCACTTAAAACTGGGTTATAGACCAGGCAATTCAAGCGTTGTACTGAAGCACTTGTTATTTAAATCAAAAGAAATACGTTTGAATTCATAAGACTTGAATGATTGCTCAGTGGGGGTGTCAAACCCCAGCTTTGTTGGGGTTCAGCTGTGGGCTTTACCCCCCTTAACCTGCATCTCTGTTGCTCGCCCAGCACCTCCTTTCCCTTGCCAGTTAAACCAGTAGGACACAAGGCTCCTTTTGTGGAAATTTGTGACCCTCGAGCCCTGGGTGGGTTTTGCTTCTCTCCCCGTGCCCTTCTCCCCACCGGTGGCACCAGAGACAGTGTTGCCAGAGTTCATTGCTGAGGTTGCATCAAGATACAAAGTTGCAACAGACATTTATTGTTGTTGTTGTTTCCTCTTGCTGTTTGTGTACAGACTCCTCTGGACAGAACCAAGTTCCTCGGTGTCCAGCTCTCCAAGAGTTACCAATAAAGTGGTGTCAGTCTCCAGTGTCCTGTGGAGCTGTCTCCCTCCTGGGGCCACCCTTGGTCCCACTTGTCTCCAGTACAGAACCTTCTGGGTTTTCACTGTCATGAAACCCCAGCCGAGCCAGCACGAAGGCTCTGCTGGTGGGATGGGAGCCAGGAGTGGGTTGTGTCAGCCTGTTCCCAGCTGGGACTGTGGAGGTTGGGGAGCAGCCAGGAGAGTTTCCATCCAAGGAGAGGTTATAAATCACAGCAGGGAGATGAGCTGCAGCCAGAGCTCCCAGCGCTGCTCTAGAGACATATCCTACTGCAGCCCATGCACATCCCTGAGAGCCTTTGCTTCAACATCCATATTCCTCCTCCCACAGCACAGGGAAAGGCAGAGGGAGAAATGTTTTGGGGGGTAAACTGCTGCTGAGAGTGAGCCATGAAGTCCCTGGCTCATGGAGTGGGACAGGGCCACACAGGTCCTGCCAGGGCCTCCTGCCTTCCATGGGCCCTCCCCTCTTCTCACTGTCCCCAGGGATTAATCATAACCAAGATGAGTCCCCAGCAGCTCCGTGAGCCCCAGTGTGAAGACAGCACAGAGCTGTGGGTTGCACTGTGACCCCTGTTTCCACCAGTCAAGAGTCTCAGCAGATGCTCTGAGCACTCCACAGGGTTGTGTTGCAAAAACCTGTTCCGCTCACTCCCAGTTTAGGAAGGGCTCATGTGCCAGCAGCAGTATTATGTTTTTTTAAACATGGAATTCTATTCCTGTGGTAACGTCCCAAGGCAGAGAGGCCAGTGGAGCAGAGGCATGGAGGGAGATTTTTTTTTTTTCCCCTTGCAAATTAAATATAGGCACAAGACAAGCCCCGTTTCTGCCCATACAAGGAGAGGAGTGGGTCAGCATCAACAGCTACGCTCAGCACTTTCTCAGGAACCTGAGTTGCAAGCAGGCTTTTGGTCTGATTGTTTTCCCCCTTCTTCATTTCTCTGAATGCTGGAAGACTGTTTCTGAAGCATTTTGTTTTCCCCTTTTTTTATCAGTAGTTCATCCTGTTTATTACAAATACACCCTCCCAGCTCCCAACAACCTTTCCACAGGGTCAGCAAAGAGGAGAAGGAGCTTTCTATAAGCAGTAGCACTTCCTAAAAGAGACCAACAGCTCCAAGCCTGGTGGCAGTGCCCTGTGACACCCCCCACCGCCAGGACCACATCCCAGTCATACCTGCCTGACACCAGAGGCTGAGCCCCACGGAGAGACAAGCACCACACTCAGTGAGGGAAGGTTCTAGGGAGCCAGCCCTCACACCAGGAGCTTTTGTAAGCTTATCACTGAGGATTGCCCTCAGCTGTGATGAGCGTGGTGGGCAGCAAGCAAGGGGCCAGGCTGAGCATGGCATGGCAGGGACAGAGAAAGGGATAGGGACAGGGCCATGGCAACACTTCAGCTGAGAGATGAAGGGGATGTTTCTGCAGGTGGTTACCTCACCAAGGCCATGTGTTATCCAGGAAACAGGATGTGTTTATGCAGGACATGGGGAGGTCTGGAGCCTAAAATGCACATTGGGAAGAAAGTCTGTGGGAAAAGCGGTTCTTGGGGACCAGCCACCCCCCACCAGCCCCCTCCTTCAGCCCCTGCAGAGGCTGCACATCCCGGGGCTGTATAACCCAAACCCACTTTACCAGTACCCGTGGTCCTGTGCCACGCGGATCTCCCACCCCCAGCAGCTGTCACGGCGCCGCTCCCACATCGATGGGGTCTTGTGAGGAGCCAACGGGAAGTTTCTCTTGAGAAAAAGCCATTCTGGCCCCACACGTCACCCTGTCCACGCTGGGGAGCTGCTCAGAGATCAGCTGCTAAACCCAGCCCTTTTGGTCCCTGCTGGCAGGAAACGCTATTGTTTCTGGTTTCATGTGGAAAGGGCAGTTCTTGGCCCCAGCTGCTGCCCGTGTGTGACTTTCCCACCCAAAATAACCTCTCCTGCTGCAGCCACCACACTGCAGAGCCCTTCCCCGCTCCCACCCTCACCCCCGAGAGCGGGGTAACAACCCCCGTGGGGTCCTGGCACCAGCGAGTCCAGCGTTCAGCTTTAGGGACCACGAAGGACGGGCACTGGCCCAGGGACAGAGGTGGTGGCATTTGCTTAATTTCTTTTTCTGAAGGAACAGGTTCCTACCGGGGCACTCAGCACAGACACCCGACCAAGTGCCCAACACGGTGTCGAATGATTCTCTCTGCCTCTTGGGTGCATCTTCAAAGAACGTTTTGCATCAAAACAGGATTTTTCCAGGGTGTTTGCACTGACAAATTCAGTGTGACCAAGGCTTCAAACAGCCACTAGTAAATGTAGCTGGATCTCAAAGTTCTTAAGAGAAAAAAAAAGAATAAAAATCTCCTTTAAGAGGCATTCAAATAATAACGAATATCAGCCAAGCCAGACATCCTACCTAATTTAGTCTCCCGAGCAGGATCTGCTAATAGATCAGGGTAGGATTTGTGAATTACCATTTCTCTTCTCCAGGGACTTTTCCTGAAATTATAATGGCTTTTTTTTCCCTCTTTTTTTTTTTCATGAAACTGCCATGAAATAGTCCCCCAGTATTAAGTATGAAACCTACCTAATTAGCACAGTGACAGTCTTTAATGAGGCCCTGGCTGTGTTCTGCATCGTTGATGGGAATGGTTAATACCAAACACAGGACAGTAATTGCAGAAACACGTTCCCCCATGAACCCCCTCTGTGGAAGGCAGCAAAGGCGGATGAAGAAGGGGCATCCAGATTTATTAGACATCTCTTTTTCCTGGGGTATGTTAATCCTGGATGGGATCAAACGCAGTGGAGTTAATTTGGTGCTGATCACATGCAAACACCAGGGATTAATAACCCGGCACCAGGGGAGTGACTCTTCCCTGAGCACCTGGAATTTGTGGCCGTGGGGAGGAGGTGGCTCTGTCTGTGTGGAATGTCCCCTGCAGAGCCCGGAGCTGGCTTGGCCAAGGGAGGTGTTATTTGCTGCTGGGGTTTGCAGCTTTCCCTTTCCCCTGCTCGGCCCTGCAGCACCGCGGCTGCCAGCCCCGGGGGATCCGGCACCGCTGGAATGGATGGGCGCTGGATCTGGCCCACTCGGCTTGATGTATAGAGGGAATTTGGCTCTTAACATTAATAGAGTGATCTAACAGGAGCTGCTCCTCACACTGCCGCCCTGGGCTTCCCCTTCCCCATCCTCTTTCTCTTCCTCTTTCTCTNACCATTTCACAGCTTTTTCTTCTGACAATGGGATGAGGCTTCTTAAGCTAATGCTGAGCAAGAGGAAAGGAAAATACAGGCTGGCTGCTGCCTGTCGTGTTTTCCTTTCCCACTGACACAGGTTATATTTCCTATTTACCCACTGCAGCCGAGGAGCCCACATGCCCTGCAAATCTGTGCCGCTGCTGAAGCCTCCCCGGGGCCAGCGCTTGTCTTCCCTAAGGGTACTCGGCTCTGTCCCCGTTAACCATCCGTGCTGATGTGCCTAACGAACCTGAAAGCCTTTCTGACTGGAGTCTGAGCAAATTTAACAATCTCCCCTCAATTCCCCGTGCACCGAGTCCAGCAGGAAAGAAATCAATTGCCCCATCCTTGCTGAACTAAGACCCATTTTACTCAGAGCCCAGCAGCATTTTATTCACTCCAGCACATTCCCTGTCACCTTCATTCTATTATTAATCAGCAGCAGAATCTCTTCTGCTTCTTTAAGCAGTGTTCCTAAAACTGGGGCACACTCCTTTAGTCATAGTCATAGAAGTTATAGAATATTAGTTATAGAATAGAAGTTACAGTTGTAGAATATCTCGAGTTGGAAGGTTCCCATAGGGGATCATCGAGTCTAACTCCCTGCTCCTCACAGGACCACCTGAAACCAAACCATGATGCCCTTGTCTCTGCAGAAAGAGGCCGTATTTTCTTTTTCTTTCCTTTTGATCGAGTTCATTTGTATCCACGTGGCATTTCTAATGAAGCAGTTGTACCCCTTTCAGCTGGCAGGGAGGTGTAGGTTTTAAAGCATAAATAAGCTCCAGTTTTCTGCAGCACTTTGCCTCCGCCGAGGCCGGGCTGTGGCTGCGCTGGGGGAGCCCCCGCAGCCCCTTGGCTCTGCCCCGGCCCCACTGAGGCTGATCCCCTCGGCCCCTCGCTCGCCTTCTTGCACCCGGGGGGGGTCAGTCCTGGCCCACTCCAGCAGCTCCTCATCTGTGCCCATTTCAGGAGTGTGTCCTGCAATATCGGTATTGAGCAAAGCCTTGGGCGGGCTCAGATTTCTTGGCTTTTGCTGAACAGGAAAGCAAAAGGGGGAAAATCAATATCCCAGGAAGAAGAAATGCCTGATCTGGTGTTGGTCTTCACCTTGGGCCAACTGGAGGTGAATTTAGGAGGCACTTCCCAACATGCTATAAATGCACAATTAACTCCCCCTCCGCCAGCAGGACACAGGCTCCAGGATGCCGAGGGGAGGCAGAGGAGTCCCTGCCCACCCTCACCCTGTTCTTTGCACCAAAGCCCATCCCAGCCCTGCCACTGGGGCTGGAATTGGTGTGGGAGTGGAGGGAGAGCAGCTTCAGGCCAACTCTGGTCATGTCACCTCCTCCTGCAGCTGGCATAGGGTCCCAGGTCCCTGCAGGCAGAGGAGCCACCCTTGCAGGAGCAGAGCTGGCGCTCACTCACGGCACAGAGGGGATTTACCCTGGTTTACTGCCCTGCTCTGGCGCTGGCCCTGGGGGACTCAGGGGGTCCCACTGCTCAGGCAGCCGGGGGGAAGCTGCTCCCTCATTAACAGACCACGCTGACAATTCAGGCTGGACCTTCCCAGGGGGCTTCGCTGCATTCTCGGGCTGGAGTTAGCAATGTGACATTTCGAACCTAGAGATAACAAACGTGACATTCTGTCAGGTTTAATTAGTCCCTTTGCTCTGTGGTGACAGCCGCCGTGGAGGCAGAGCTGGGCTGAAGGCGGCAGAACAGAGGGCTGTCACCTCCTGGGGCTCCACAGGCAGAGGGGAGCTCCAGGAAGAGACGCTGGGACCAAGAGAAGCAGTTGCCCAACGTGGTGGTTGCTTTATTCTTAAAGGCTTTTGCGTCACTCCTGCAGCACGTCAAAGGTACGTTTCCTCCTCTCCCCACCGGAGGGGATTATGTTCCCAGAGGGGGTTCAGGTTTTTTGCCATAATATGATTTCATGTGACAAGTGTAGTTAGATGTGACACATCTTTGCAACAATTCACTACCTTGGAAAATCACAAACAAGCTTAAAATAAAACAGAAAGCATAGACTCCCAGCTCTCCGGACATCGCAGCTGGAAAAAATAAGCACCAAGTTAAGGACTTTTTGGTGCTTCCTTTGGGAAACAGCAAAGTCATGAACATGATACTATAAATTAATTATTTAGATCCCAGCCCTGCAATGAGAGCCATCTGGCCAGATGCCTTTACGCTTCCCAGAGCCCACTTGGAGTTAATAGCACTCCATGCAGAAGGAGCCATTCACATGTAGCTCTTAATGGACTGAGGCTTCAGCCCCTGGCCCAAAACAGGCAGAAATAGAACAAAAGTGACTCCTAGCACTTGGGTTCCTGAGCCATTTAGTTTCCTCTGGAGTTCAGAGAACATGTTCAACCCACAGTACAGGTTTGTAGACTCAGCCCTTTGGTCCCCATTGCTGACCCGGCCCAAGCTCCTGCTGCCCCTTCCCGACCCCAACATCCCAGTTTATGCAGTGGGAAAACACCTGGACTGGGAGATTTCCTCCACACCAGGTACCTGTGGCTGCACCTTCTCCTCGGGGCTCAGACAATTCATTATGCACATCAAGACTAATTCTCATTTCCCCCCCGTGGGGCCCTCCGTTTACAATCCAGGTGCTGGAGAGCGGCACCGCACGGGACACATTTTCATTGCCTTGGTCTTAAATTAAAGTGGACGCTCAGCTCCATGGGCTCTGATTTTTCAGCTCATGGGCTTCAAGTTGCAGCATCGCCCTTGTCCTCCACGTAACAGAGATGGAGGCTGAGGGGGAAAGAAAATCCTGTGGCTGGAAGAAGCCTTGGAGAGGCTTTGGAGATCCTGGAATAACCCCAGTGTTGGTGGGAGTGGAGCGTGTGGAGCAGCACGGCCGGGGACGTGCCAGGGAGCCCTCCTCGCCTTCCCCGGGGAAGAGACAAGGGGGAAAGAGTTAAAAGCTGTCTCCAGGCAGGAGAACAAAAACGCTATTGCACTCATCCTGCTTGCTACGCTCATCTAATTGCGTTATTTAACAGGATACCCTCTCATTGATTTTAATTACTCGCATAATTTGGGAAGTGATTCGTAGTACATCCCTGCAGGGTGCATGAGTCTGAGTTGGAACAATGAGCCCGAGTCTTCCTCACGACATGAAAGGAGAAGATGGGGAGGCCAAGCTCCAGCCCAGCCAGCGGGGAGGGGATGTGACCCCGGCAGCTCCTTCCCTTGGGGAAGGTTTCGGCAGGGGATGGGCCGCTCTGTCCCCCAGGACCGGAGAGTGCAGTGGGGCTGGGATGGCCCTGCAGTACAGAATTATCAACGGGTATTGAGGCAGGTCCATTTCTGGACCCCCAACTGCAGAGCCCCCGGCCCCGCCGGGGTTTTCCAGGACTCCTTGTCTCACAGGAGGGGGCGATGCTGCAGCCCCGGCCCCAGCTGCTGCCTGAACACCATTCAAGAAGCTCCTCGTCCCCCGCCATCCCCGTCCCCCCTCTCAGAGCAGCTGCAGATTAATTGGCCCTTTGATAGGGGTGGGTTTCTGCCAGGGACGAGCCGCTCGTGTCTCACTGATGGGGGGAGACATTTGTCCCTTCCAGTGCGCCCAGATAGCTCTCCCTCCAAACACCCCTGGAGCAAAGAGCTGCCCTCCATCCCCCAGGACAGTTAATCAAACAGTCCCCATCGCTTTTGCCAATTACAAATGCTTTTAACCACACTCCTCCTGCAATTTTCATCATGTTTTTGGACATGGTTGCACACAGTTTAGCAGAATTGGGTTGCACGTCCCCCAGCACACACTGGGCTGGTTTCTTCACCATCTTTTGTAAGTTCCCGACTTAATTAGGATGCGAACAATCCCAGAGGAATGTTTAATTAATATTATAAAGCAACAATGGGATGATTAAGCAAGTCTGGGCAGCTGCTATTTATACACAGGGCATGTGGCACTTGTTGGGGGTGAGCGTGTCGAGGAAAAATCATTCCATGGCCCTCTCTGTACAATTTTATTGCTTGTTTTAATTGTCTGGTTCAGTCCTTTTCTCTTCTTTGTGCTCGCTCAGGCAGAGTGAGAGAAACAGAGATTTATCTCAGAGTCTCTTGTTCAGGGTAATTACAGAGGGAAAGCTTTCAGCCCAGGAGGCTCTCGCCCACCCCTTCTCCTCTTCCCCAGCCACGAGCTCTCCCGAAACAACCCGCCAGAAGCTTCGGGCAACGAGCGCCCTAAAACTCATCCAGGAATAGCATCAGAGAGGCCTCTTCAAGCAGAAAAATACCCCAGAGGACAGAGGGAGGCTTCCAGGCTGAGAGAGGCGTAGGGGCTTTGCCAGGAGCAGCATTGGCCACTCGGGTCCCCACGGGCCAGGGAACGGGTCATGTCCTGGGCTACAGCATTGGGGTGTCCAGAGCAGTCACCAGCACCACCTCCCACCCCCAGAATTAAATCTACTCCTCAGATGGTTAAGGGATGCTCCCATTGCACGGTGGCTTCACTGCACTGGTTTTTAGGGCATTTGCTATTTAGAAAGTATTTCTTCTTAGCTTCTCAGAAGCCTGTGTGCAACCTGAAGTAATTGTATTTGCCTTGGGTTGAACTCTCTTTGCAGCTTCTAAAAATAAACACTTGATTTCTTCTACTTCCCATAGAGCCGTCTCTCCTGAGAGCAGCAACCAAACACATTCATAAAATATTAAAGGCAGTGGGAAATCCAAGAGAAGTGAAGTGAGACAGCTCCAGCACAGCCCTGATCCTGCTCAGAATGCACAGCTCCTGTAACACACATTTTCCAGGGGCAGACACTTGACTTCCAGAGGCAGGGAACACGGCTGGTCCTGGGCCCGAGCTCCAGGGGGTTGTTCGGGCACGTTGTGCCTCCCCCGCTGATGCCAAGCCCAGGCTGCTCCGTTCCAGGAGCCCCAGGAGAGCGGTGGGGAGCAGCCCTGCATCCAGCACCCAGCATGGGCTGCAGTGGGGCTTGGGGGCCGGGCACCCCAACACAGCCCCCGGGGAAATCCCTCCCCAGCCTTTTCCCTGGAAAATTTGCTCCTGGAAGCTCCACGAGCTCAGTCCTGGTGCTGGCAAGCAGCGGGGGAGACACTGAGGAGCCTCTTCCCTCCCTCCCAAGGGCAGTGGCTTTGCCTCCAGCTGCTCTGATTCATCCTTACGTGCCTTATTCACCACCTCACGCTTATTCAATTATTACTTCAGTCCTGGCCCCACTCTGGGAAGCTTATCTCACAATGAATCCTTCTCGGTCAAGCCCTAAACACCGATTGTTTCAGAAGGAGAGAGCCAAAAGCTGCCTGTGGGCTGCTAATCAGACTCTGCACCATTTACTGAATAAAGGGGAACACCCTGAGCTGAGAAGTGCAGCAAATCCAGGTCCTGCTCCTGCAAAAAACTGCTGTGAAACCAGCCACGGGACAACCCAGCAGTGATATGGTCACGTAGTGATTTTTTAACCCACCACCATTGCAGCCCAGCTCAGGTGCAAGGAGCCCGAGCAGCCCCACAGTGAGCTGTGGGCCAGCAGCTGCGGACGATGGGCGCCTTTATCCTCCCCATGTATCAGGGGCCTGAATGGATCTTCACATCAGAACCAAATCAATACATTTAGATCCAAAAACTTCACTCCAAGGCCAGTAAAACACATGTTTGTTAGTGCTTGCTCAGTCACAGCCTGCGACAGACCGACAGGAGAAATGAGTCCTTCCCAGTGGTACCATCCTGTGGAAAATGGACGCTTTCTCTTGTCTACATTGAAACTCCTCTCTGTTTCCAGTGGGATTTCAGAAAACAAGAGGCTTCTGTTTGCCATTTGGGTTTCTTGCCAGAATTCTGGTACTTCTGCACTGGACAGCAGGGAGTTGGTTGCTCAAGGTGAACGTTACGGAGAGAAATCCGAGGGTACATCAGTGCTGGCGTCGCTGTGTTACGGGAAGCTGCTCCAGCTCAGTGTCTTTGCTGTGACACCCCAGGCCCGTCCCGGAGCAGGTTCAGCTGCTGCTCTGTCAAAGCCCAGGCTCTGCCCTGTGCTCCATGATTCCGCTGTGCCTTTCCCTCTTCCCGCAGGTTGGCTGTGACCAGCGTGTGAGAGCCAGAGCCGGGTCTCCCTCACTTCAAACATCATTTATCACACAGGATTATCCCACAGGGGCGCCCACGCAGTCATATTTAATAACATAAACTGCTTCAAATCAAATGAGTTCTCCTGTGAATTTAAGCCACACTGACGCAGCAGCTTGACACCGCTCATTTCCACAGCTAAAAGAGAAACAGGCGTCGGAGGCTGGATGTCTGCGGCCCTGAAAATGTTCTATCACACACCAGCCACGGGGAAGGGCTATCGCATCTGAAGTCAGTTTGTCTGGTGAGCTGCACAAACGTGGGGAGGAAAGGGCAGCAGAGCTGCAACACCACTTGCTTCCACTCAGCTCCACCGTAATTCACTCAAAATGGGTAGCAAGAAACTTGATTTAGATTTAAAACACTTACGGGGGTAAAAAAAGGGTAAAAATCCCTGTTAAATTCCAGTTTGCAGAGGAGCTCGGCTGGAGAGGGCCATTGCTGTCCGTGGGGTCACACTGAAGGACGCCCAGAGGTTTCTCTGGTTTCTTGGCTGCAGAACAGCGCTCCATGGAAATGAGTCCCAGGAGTGAGCGAAGGTGGTCCCTCGGCACAGCACAAGGTGGTCGTCACCCACAGGCTGCCTCAGGCAGCTCCATAATGCCCCAGTGTCTCAGCCCGTGGAGCCGTGCTCAGCCCCATCAATTTGTCCTTTGTTGCTGGATCTGGGGCCGTGACAGCGCGGAGCAGATGCCGGTGGCGCTGCCGCCCAGCCCACGGGCACGGGAGCACTGCCAGCACCCAGAGCATCCTCCCGCCACCACACAACGGGCTCCTTATTCACCCCCGGGGCCACCGTGACCGGCCAGCGAGGGGGGTGACTTTTGGCCTTACACACTGGTACCACCCAAAGAAAATGCCACGGATGCTTGAACTCGGGCTTCAGCTGGGGGCTGCAAGAGCTGCCACGCTGGGGCCAGGGCTGTGGAGGAGACAGGCTCGTCTGAGTGATTCCTCAGTCCCAAAAGGGCTGGTGGGATCAGGATTTGTCCAAGCCATCAGGACGGGCACCTCAACTCCTGCTCTGTCAATGACTTGTCCAAAATCTCTGACAAATGGTTTAATCTCCTGCTGCTCCCTCAGAAGCACATCCCGCTGGAGATGAGGGACAGAGGATCCAGGACAGTGGGGTGTCACTTGCTGCTCTGGCCTCTGCTTCCGCAGACAGACACGAGGAATGAGCCGAGTTTACTTGTGTGCAAGTTGTCTGCAAAGTGAGGGAGAAAAGGCTTGTCTCAGTCCCAGGGTCACACAAAAGCTGTTTCCCAACACTGGGATTAGTAAGTAACTGAGCTAAAGCCCAGAGTCCGGCCTCGGCCAGGAGCGGCCACGTTAGCACAGCGCTGTGCCAGGGCTACTGTGAGCTTGCAGCATGGCTAATTAGCTCTGGCATAGCCTCTAATTAGGCTGTTTCTAGAGCTGGCTTGGGGCTCTGCACTGAGCTGCCCCAGGCTGGGAGCTCAGAGCCCTCGGCACCACGGGCACACGTTGGCCAAACCTGCCGGTCCCTGGCTCCGGTACCATCCGATCCGACCCACTTTGGATGGAAAAATGTGATTTAAGATAACCTCTAGGTAACACAGAAAATAGATAAATACAGACTGGAAAGTTCAAGAACAGCATATTTGTACAGGCCCCGGTGAATCACTGTGTGCAGGGCTCAAATCCCCCCGAGGAAGAGGAGGAGGAGGAAGAAGAGGAGGAGGAGGAAGAGGTGGGTGACTTTGGGGACTGCGGGGCTTCATGGAAATTTTAAATGTGCTCCTTCCCTCGCAGCACAATGTTACTTTGCTTGAGCGGGTGCTGGTCAAAAGCAGAGCCATGTGACCACTCCCGGGCGGTTTTTGTGTCACCCTTTCCTCAGGACACTCTTCAGTAAACTCATTTTTAACCCAATGAACCATCAAACACCGGGCGCTTCGGGACACGCTGCATCCATTAGAAGACAAAAAACCCCACCGTAGCCCGAGCCGGTGGCCCCGCGGGTCCCGGTGCGGGGAG
>VXBJ01007267.1:244795-278956 GCA_013400055.1 Nycticryphes semicollaris
CCCCGCAAACCCCTCTGTGACATCCCCCCCCGGCCCCGGCCTCTCGTGTTCTCCGACACCACCATCTAGTGGCAGAGCCTTGGGAAGCGTTTCCACCTCTTCCCTCCAGCTCTTACACCGAATTCACCGCTCATTTTGCCAGGCAGAGCTCAGCCAGCCCCTCCCGGGCACCCACCAGCACCTACAAACCGCTCCCACCCCAGATGCTCCAGCACACGCGGGGACGGGAGCAGCAGCATCTCCCCGGGCAGCCCGGGGACCCCCCCCCCCCTCCGACCCCCGGGGTGCTCCGGGCAGATCCCACTCAGACAAAAAAAAGCCACCGAAGAGGCCGGACTTGCCTCCTCCAGACCGACCAGTCGCACGCTGGGAGCAGCCAGACTGGGAGATGCTGCAGAGACACAAAAGTTCTGGAGGGATGTGGAAGAGCAGCCCCATTCCCACCTCCCCCAGCTTTGCTGGTGGCAGGTAACGGCGTCAGCTCTTCTGGAAAAAACCACACTTGGCATTTATGAACTGAGGTTTGATGAACTTACACACCACCCTGCAGCGAGAAAATCCAGGTCAGGGTTCTGGCTGGTAGAGAGGAGGCATCTAGCCATCAGCAGGTACATTAAAATTACTTTATTACTAAAATATTTTTACATTTAGTAAAGATAACCAACCTGCTAAGCCCATGCTTCTGCTCCCCCTGAAAAAGGGAGGGCGTAGGTAAGTAGAAGACAACCAGGTAAGGAACTACGTTTGTCTTAGTAGCTTGTAAGTAGGCAGATGAGTTCACATTATTGTCAACCAAAGATCTTCATCCAGTCTTGTTTGGGCTGCAGTTAGGAACTGGGATTTCTGTGTAACTCAACAGCTCCACCAGTAACACAGACTTAGAAAAACCCATTCAGAGCAATTTCTCCCCCTGGCTTCCAGTGGCCCAGGAAGGACTGTTCACCAGCCATCAATTACATATAGATTTCCCATTTAAACAACCAGGACAGAGTCAGCCCTGAGTTTTTCTCCACTGTGAAGATACATTCCTCCTCTCACTTACGCAGAAGCGGAGCAGGAGCGAGTCCTCCAGCCCCACGGGAATCCCAGCAGCATCGCAGCGGGATGGGACTGGGCCCCGCAGCTCCCGGGGCAGCTCTTCCACGAGCACGTAGACAGGAGGATGGAGACGGAGCACCCATGGGTCTCTTCATATCTGCTCTTCTAAATTCTATGGAACCAACAGGCATTAAAAAAAGGGTGGGAAAAAAAAAGGAAGAAAAAAAAAAAAAAGGAAAGAAACCAACCCCAAAGCAGCAGAAAGCCCTGGAGCTGACTGTGCAGCCAGGTTTTGTCACAAACCAAACAGCCACCGCTTGCTGTGGGGAAACTACTGAGGCAGGGCCAGCTTTCCCCTCTGCAGCTCCCTGGGGAGATGCTGAGCCTGAGAGAGCCCCCCGGGCACTGCCAACAGGGGACTCTGCCCCCAGGGACACCGCCGGGGACACCCAGGAGCACAGTAAGAGCCAGACCTTCATACAGCATGAAACCAAATTCGTACATAGAAAACTTGTACAGAGGAAGTATTTTCAGCAGAATACAATCGTTAAACATTCAAAGGAATACACAAAACTAATGAAAAGTAGCTTTTCTGTACTTGAGAGTGTGGTACGATTGAATACATCCTGCAAGGGGGGGCGTGAGGATGCGGCTTCAGCCCCAGACACACCGGTGGGGTTTGCTACAACAAAATACCTCATCTACCCAAATGGAAGAAAAATTCACAAAAAAAAACCAAAAAAAAAAACCAGATAAAAACCAAAGCCTGGAAACCATAACAAAAACACAGAAACAAAATGAAAATGTACTAAAATTTAATCATTCATAAAAGCTGTAAATTACTGTGACAGTAAAACACAAGAAGCAATATTAGAGTTGGTTTAGTATATTATATATTTTTGCTTTTAAAGCCATAGAAATCAGTTATCCCAGTTTTTTTCCTATAAAAGACCCATTTTTCCAAAGCATTATGCACGAACATTTGTAATTAGAATATAATGGCAGGATGAAAATAATGATACTCCATAACTTTTAAATATAAAATGAAGTCAATGACTCAAAAAAGTTATTTGCTGCAGTGAGTTCGAAGGGCAATTTCAGATAATATATATCTATAGTTATAGATATAAAATATAACAGTGGAACATCTTTAGTGCTTGATGGGGAGAAATTATGATAAAAGGGTCAATATGAAATTTTAATTATAGTAGCAATATCTAACATTTGAAATGCATCCATGCTCCTTTGTATAATCATACACTAGAGTCAATTATATTTATTTTCATGTCTGTTAACTGCTATTGCAAAGGAGGAGTATTATTGTCTTAGATTCCCAAGAGACATACACAGAGCAATCGCTTTTTTCCAGGGACCATGTGCAAACCATTTTAAGATCTAAATTCTTCTCATAGTATATAAAAACAGGAGAAGCTGCTTCCGATATGTTACTAATTTCCATAGGGTTTTGAAGTCGGGAATGCTGGCACTTTCCATTTAGGCAACAGTTCTTCATTCCTGCAATCTAGAAAAGGTAAAAAGAAGAAAAAGGTGATGGAGGGACCTGCTCACCCTCCACACGAGACCAAGGGTCTCCTGGAAGCCTCCCCGGGCCAGGGGGAGAACACGCCGCGTTTCAGCGGGAAGAGCTCGTCTCCCCCAGCGCTGGGGTCTGCTCCTGCCGCCCTCCGAGTTCAGAGGCACCGAGAGCAAAGAGACTCCGGGAGCTGTGACTCTGAGACCAACGTTTGTGTCCCACCCGCCCACTGGGACACCGCACTCTCCAAGTCCAGCTACATCACCTGAGGAGCAGGAAATGCCCCTCGAGACTTGCTCCTCAGTTGCTTTTCCTCAGGCCATTGCTCCCCCTCAACACTAAGCTCTTCTCTTCTGGCCTTCACAGCTGAGGGCAAGAGACCCATCCATCGGTGCGGGGTCCTTAGGAGCTGGGTTAAGCACAGAGCTCCATTTCTCCTACTCAGTGGCACCTGGGTCACAGCAATGCCCATCTACAGCACGCGCTTCAGAGCCACTTGTTTTCAGGAATTCATCCCTGAAATCCTTCTGTGACCAGGAGATCTCACGTCCCAGTGCCCAGAGGGGCCGTTTTCCCCGCACGCCCCCTGTCACACAGCTCACGTGTGCCAACTCCCCACCAGCTCCCGGGCAGCCTGGCTGGGGGTCCTGGCCAGAACCTGAAGCCACAGAAATGCTGCTTTTTTTTAGGAGCACGAGAGCACACTGTGAGCACAAGGAGTACCCTGCCAAGATACACAGGAAGATTATTTATAGCCATTTCCAACCTTGGGGTGGGTTTTTTGTTTTTTTGGTGAGCAGCTTTTTCTTTCTGTGCCATTGAAATCCATGTCCCACCCAAACCCATTTGCCACCGTCCCCAGAGCACTGAGGACCGAGACAGCAGCTGCAAGATTAACACAAGTCACACAGATGCTGCCAAATTTCAGCAGAGGGTAAAAAGGAAGCAAAACTGAGCCATGGTGCCCCCGAGCACAGGGTCACAAGACAGAGAGAGCTTGCAAGAGTAAAAGGGAAGTTCCTGTTCTGTCGCATTCATCACCCCAAGCAAAAGGGGGAAGGGAGGGAAGCAGAAACTCCTCTGCCAGGTCAGTCAGTAGAACTGCCTTTTCTTAAAAAGTCCAACAGATGCAGAATATTTGGGAGCAGAGGGAAGGGTGAGGAACGGAGGGAAGAGGAGCAAGTTCTCCCTCTGCTGGGAGCAGTTCACAGTCCTGAGCTGTGGGTGGGATTCAAACCTCTTACCTGGCTCAGAGCTGCTGCACGATGGGCATCTAAAGCAGCAGACATGATTTCTTTTTAGGCTTCTTCTTTTCCACTGGTGTTTTTCTATTTATCTGTCTGACCAGGTCATAAAAGATCTGAAAATGAAAACCACAAACTGAAAAATCAACGTGATAAAGCACTATGCAAGTATCAAATCAAGCAGGTTGGCAAAGCTGATACTCTTTCCTGGGGGCTGGAGTCTCAGAAATTCAGTTCAACTGCTGGCATTTACTGAACTGTGTTTCTCAAGCACCTGCACAAGAGAGCAGGGGGCTCCCGTCCGTGTGTGGAACATAAGGGAGCTGTGAGCTCCCACCCTGCAGCACAGCCTTCTCCTGCAGGGCCTGCGTGACCAAAGGCTTCACACGAGTACGAGAGGCAACACAGCCCTTGCTTTGGAAAAGTGGGAGAAAAACTGGGAAATGACAAAAAGTTTTTTAAAAGACAGCATGAATATCCTTAAGGATGATCTTCTCCCTGGTGGTCCCTGGGCTGGCGAGTGCCTGTAGAGAGAGAAGCCGCAGTGAAGTCTCAGCGCAGGGAAAGACATCCCTTTGCCTTGGCTTTCACCTCAAAACGGGTGTTCCTTCACCTGCTCCAGAGGCTGCTCTGTTAATATTGCTCTTTGGAAAAAAAATACAAGTCAAGCTCTTAAGTAGTTCACCTTCTTGCCTGGTCTAATATTTCAAGTTTTATTAATAAAATTCACAAGGAGAAGCAAAACATCTGCCCTGAACGCAGACATTTCCAGGAGGAGAGGATACAGGGGCCTCTTTCAGCTTCAGAGACGAGTTTCTTGTGAACGCTGTTGCTGTGAGTTGTTTTCCCAGCAATACTCAACCCATTTATAGCAAAATGAGCTGTGCAAAAATGCTTGGAGCTGGGTCACAATATTGAGGAGAAATATTTAAACCTTCAGAAGGCTCCACCCTTGTCCTTGTTTACTTTTTTCCTTCCTGGAGTGGCTGACAGCTCACAAATTCTTGTTGATTCCCAGGAAATTCAGAAAACAAAGAACCAGTTTATAAAAAATTGCAGCAACTGGAAATTTAATATTTTCTGGCTATTACCTACATGAAAAAGCACCAGTGCACAGTTAAACAGTTTAAAAAGAAACAAGTAACCAGTACAATAAGTTGCTTCTCTTTGATTTCCCCAGCTTTTTATGCTTTTCATAACCAGGCAATACAAACTGGCAGAAAACCAGAAAATTAAGATCCCAATAAAACCAGAAACTAATCTTGCAGATGATAATTCTGCTCTCTGTGATGTGAGTCTCACTGGAGGCAGGAGAGAGGAGGGAAATACAGGGCCAGGGGATGCAGAGGTTTAGGATGATGGTCTGTAACCACGAGCATGTGTTTGCCCCGGGACAGCCCCACTCTCGGGAGAGCTTTAAGGCACCTTTGGCTAACGAGAGGTCAGTCTCTGCCACAAACTGTGCAAGTACAAATAAATCAGAATTTGTTACACTCCACATTCCTCTGTTTGGTGACTGAACCACCAGATTGTTGCTTAACAGTATGGTTTTACTACAGCTCAGACACAAACACACAAAAGGTCCCTCCTGGCAGGAGGCTGGCTCAGTGAGCTATATTTACCGGGATAGATTAGTGTGTGCTGCAGCCGGGCTAATCCCAGCCACGGGAGCTGCAATTCCTGCAGCCTGGAGCTCCCTTCCCTCCCTCCCGGGTACACACGGTGCTGAGCACGTCCCACGAGCAGCCAAATTAACGCTGGGACCAGTCCAAGATCCGACTGCTCCTGCTTATCACACAGCCTCCTCAACGGTCCCAGTTATCTCCTGGCACACACCAGCTACGCTCAACGGGGTCACCTTCGCTTTTGTGGCGGAAACCCGGCCCCTGTCACAGTCAGATAATTCACAGCAGAGAATAAAAACTTGGTGGCTGATGTCAAGCAGAGCTCCCTCGGCAGCGCTGCAGGGCCTGGGCCGGCAGCAACAGGCACACTGACCGCAGAGGAGTTTCTCCTTCAGACACAGGGAACTGCTTAGAGGTACATTGGGACACGGTGAATTAGCAGTTTACCAGAGGAGGACTGTGATGGGATGTTGGTGTTGGCCTGGGCAGCCAGACGTAGCACGAATGTGAAAAGCAAACACTTTCAAACCAGCCAGTGCTATGCACCACGAGGTGTAATACAACAGGCATAATCCCCATTCTGAGCAGCAGCAGCAGTTCTCTTGAGAAAGTACACTTTCCAACCAAAGTCTATCTAAGCTGAGAGCCTCCAGGTAACTAGGCTCACCCAGGATCCCCTGCTGTTCACATCCACTGCCACAGAAAGCACTTCCCTGGAAAAGTCACCCACCCTTTAGAGAGAAAAAGGAGCAGATCTCCTCAAACCAAACAGAAAGCAATAGTCACAATCACAGTGTCCCAAGCCTTTCTTAGGCTCCTATTTCCGAGTCATCCTGAATCTTCTCAATTAAGGACTATATGAAGGACCATGTGCTGGTTTAACACGGCATTCCTGCTGAAGCAGGAAAGACAAGGGAACAGCTGATAGTTACCTCATTAACGTTGATTTTAGACTTTGCAGACGATTCTAGAAAGGCACAGTTACACCACTGTCTTGCTAAGTTTTGACCCTGTTCTTTGCCGACTACGCGCTCTTCCTCCAGGTCACATTTATTGCCAACCAGAATCATTGGAACCTGGAGAGGAAAGAAGCAAGAGCAAGAGATGCATCAGCAAATTCATCTGCAACGTGGACTGTAATGACGTGGCTTACAACGGCATGGGGCCAGGGGGGCAGCCAATATGGACAATTGCAGCAGAGCCCATGGACGGGACTGGAAGTCGGAGGCCTGTTGGGAATGGGGTGAATGAAGCCCATGCTATAGACACCCCAGTTCACTGCAATGAAACACGTGGAGGACGCTGTAAAACCAAAAGGAAATATTTCAGCACAACCTTAAGTTAGTAAAGATTTGTTTCCTGGTCTCTGCATCCAACGCTGTTCTAGTCAAAAGCTTCATTTACTACTGAAATGCATTTCAGGACTTGCATGTGACAGCAGGTGAACAGCTGAATTTAGACAACACAACATACAGCACATGTTTTAAGACACACATTGTGTGTTTCAGCCCCATGGCCTGTCCTGTCAGCCTGTTGTCAAGCCACACAATGATAAATGGAAGCACCTTTGAAAAGCACAGCCCTGGACATGGAATGGCAAGGACTAGTCCTCTGCAGCCCAGTATTCCCACAGCCCTGGGCACAAGAGCTTTCTCATCAATGCAGTCTCATACGACTGACAGGTTTTGCACACACACAGAAACCAGGATGTCGACTGCATAAGGCACAAATACTGAGCTTGATATTTAGATTAATTAGATTTTCAACTAGTGACCATCCTAGCTCAGCTCCTGAACGGACATCACTTCCAATAAATAATCTCATGCAATATTAAATCAAAATTTGATACGTGTTCAAAAGATTCATCCCACAGCCTTGAGGCAATCACAGGCAAATCATTCATTCAAGGCAATGACGAACGGGCATCTGCCCCTCTCTGTCAGCCCCCGGCTTTCTAAAGTGTTGGGGTCAATCACCTTCTCACTCCTTCACGAGGAAGAAAGTGCCTTGGGGAAATCATATTCCTTCTGACATTTCCTACAGCAAAAGGGAGAACTGTAATACTGTAGGAAAAGGACCTTGGCTGCAGTAAATGCTCCTCACTGATGTGTTTCATGAGGCTGCAGGGAAGGAGGGTCCCTCGGCTCGCCCAGCCCTCCCGCCAACGGCACAAGGGCCAGCAGAAAGGATGGATCTCCTGCCCCACTGCACATCACCAGGTCCTCACCAGGGCTGTGATCAAATCTGCCGGGGAGTGTGGAGAGACAAAGCAGTCTGTGCTCATTAAGTGGTAAATCCCTTCGTTTCACAAAGTATCAGAGTAAGCACTGGGGAGCGTAAGCAGCAGGAGACTTGCTCTCATCACTTATGTTTAGATATTGAGTTAAAACTCTCTCAGGAGGACGGAACTGGGCAAAAAGACAGACTAAAAATAGTACTAAGACATGTCAGAAATAACGTCCTGATCTCTAATTTCAGAAGGCTCTCTCTGCTCCTCAGCCAGTCTCTGCCACGGCTACAGCCCACCAAGGTGTCACAAATAGGCTGGAAAGACCTTAAACAAGTAAACAAAACCCACCCAAAGCTCTGCAAAGTCTTCTGTCACAACCAAACCAACCTATCCTTGGTTGCCATTCCCACACCTACAAGGTGATGAGATCGCAGCACAGTCCCAGCCGCTGTCCCCCTCCCAGGCCCGTCCCCGAGGCACTGACAGGCCATTGTCACAGCCCCCTGGAGAGACGTGCAGCTCAGGGCTTTCTGCACCTGAGAACCGTGGGTTACAGATCATTCTGAAGTTCTCTTTTACAACCTGCAGCTCATAGAGATCCGAGGGGACGATACAGCAAAGCAAGGCGAGCCCGTGGCAGGGCTCAGCAGGCAGCAGGCAGTGCCAGCATCCTGTTTGCCCTGCGCTGTGTGGGAGCAGCAAAACCTAAAGAACTGCTGATAATGGGTGTGCACCCGCTCCATTTCCTGAAGCGTTTCAGTCTCAGAACAGAAAACGAGTACTTTCCAGCTGGAAAATAAATCATCATCCACTTCCTTTGGTAATTTACAACACACTGCATGCTTTTAATCTACTTCAGTGTTAGTTCTCATACTCTCTTCCCGACTCAACTACACTCAAGGTTAATTTTTGTATTTAAAACTCCCAGCCATACTGATTTGAAAATCATCCTGGTTTTAGTTTTGAGAAGTAAGTTTCACTTTTTACATCAGAAACCTGAAGTAACAACACTAGTAACAACTAGCTTTTGATCATTTACTACTTCATGTAGAAGACTGGAATTTAAACTTTGGTGGACATATGTAATTTCATGGTTTAAGTATTGTGATTTTAAAGGACACATTCTGAAATCAAATACAGGAAGGAGCACATTTCCCTTAACTCAGCAGAACACGGCTTAAATGTACAAAAGATTCTCAGGCTTGGATTCAACAAGTAACATCCCCCAACACAAAAGAAATAAATGTGTTTTAATAATTAAATCAAATCACTGAAGTAAAACGAAAGCAACAGTCTCTATTGTCTGATGAGCTTGACCAGCTTACGGTGCAAATTCCCCTCCCGCGAGTGCAGCTGAGCTGGGCGCCGGGCTCCCACCCGGCCAACCAGGGACTCTGTTACCAGGGATTGATGCAAGTGGAATCCCTACCTAAATGAAAATCAGTTTTGCATAAATAGAAGTTCAGTGTGTTAGACCAAGGAGGAACCTGAGCTGTTCAAAACCAGGTAACGGGGACACAGAACACTGAAGGTCCAAGAGAAAGCAGCCACGTGGTGCTGTCTGCTCATCCCACTTAGTGCGCAAACTGCATTTTCCTGAGCAGTTATTGAAACACAACGCACATGGCTTACCAGGATTTGGCCTAAATTTGTGTCCCAGTCCCATTCACGGGGCCACACCACACGGAGAGCGGGGCTGGGAGCGAGAAGGGGCTGCTCCTCAGGGGCTGACACCAGCCCAGAGCAACCGACATCAAAGGTGGCGGCGAACTTTAAGCCGTTGGTGGAAAAAAATGAACAATCTTCTTCACACTCCTCAGGGCAGAGCCTTGAGTACATTATCAACTGATAGGCAAAAAAAAAAGGTCATTTCATCTTCTTCTGGAGGAAGCCTACACAGAGAAAGAGTTCCTGCACATCTCCACCAGCCGCATAGCGACCACAGCAGAAGCCACCAGTAACCTCACCGACGTCATACCCTTCCTGTGTGCTCTGTTACTGAAATATTTTAAACATTGGCAAAGCAAAAGATATCCTACTTACATCTTCAGTGTCCTTAACCCGTAAAATCTGTTCCCGCAGGTCCTGTAAGTCATTAAACGTGGACTGTGCTGTTATAGAATATACTAGTGCAAACCCTTGACCGTTCTTCATATAGAGATCCCTCATTGCTGTAAATTGCTCCTGTAATCAAATATTTTAAAAAGTAATTAGTTAGTGAATGCAGCTGAAGAACATTTACAAAGGAATACTTTTATTGCAATGGAGACAAGAATATAGTACCTACAGCACACATTTACATTTTTACCCCTTACAGAAATCCACCAAAGCACCCAAATTTCATACAAGCTTTAACATATCTCCTTCCCTTTGTCTTTTTTTTTTCCCAAATAGAGAAAAAGTCTTCTTGAAAAATTGGGGAACAGCCCAAGAGCAGCAATAAAAGAACATCTGCAGACGGACTGTGGTTTGCCCCAAACCATAACACAAGGCGTCAAGATTTGCCTGACATGTTCTGTAATCATCTTTCATTTATTTTCTGGTACAGTGTTGAGCACGAGTCTGCCATCAGGACTCCCCAGACAACAGATACAGACTGGAAATTCGATTTCTCCTCTCACACACTATTGGAACAGGCCTGGATGTCACACACTCACGATTTATTGTGAGCACAACCGCGTGGGAAGGCACTGCCTGATCACTCTGAACACACACAATTATACAGGAGTCAGCTCCAGCAGGAACAGGGCTCAAACGTTCAACCCCATGAAAAGCTGGACAGTCCGTACCCGATCAGAGCTGCCTTTGTCCACATCCCCGAGAGCAACTTCACCAGAACCATTTCTGCTTCCACACCTTTGCATTGCTGTTAATAATTGCCAAAGTTTTCTAAATAAAACCAACTTTTAGGAAGTGTGCCCTCCCCCTGCGACGTGCACTCAGCCATTACAGGGGCTGTTTATGCAGTGGCAGGACTTTGCAGGACAGCAACTCTTTACATCTGACCTCTTTAACAAAGAAACCCCAGACCAATTAGAAAAAACAATACTCACTGTCCCTGCTGTATCGAGGATTTCAAGCATACACTGTTGACAGTCTACTTCCACTTGCTGGGGGAAAAAAATGGGGAGAGAAATGCAGTTAAATCTAAAGTCTGAAGTGGGACAGGCAAGAGGAGTAGCAGCTTAATTTTCCCTTCTGCTGCAAAGATCTGTGTGCATGAACCAGCCACCTGCACCCCCCCAGCGCTGAGAGAGGGTTAATTACACCCCCAGCCAGGCCCTTGGGTCAGCCCACTTACGCTCCAGGACTCTTGATTATGAAGGCCTAATTGGGCAGCTCATTGTAAACACCTCAACTTAAGTGAGACAAAATCCACTCTTACAAATCTAAGAACCTTAAACTTCAGTTTTTCTTTGCTGCTGGGAGAGAATGGAGTAAGGAAGAAAATAAAAAGTACAGCCTTTAGTGATGCTCACAGTTAGGCTTAGCAAGTCTTCCACTCCCTGAGAAATGTCCCAGATCCAGTGAGGGCAATTCCAGGAAAGTCAAGCATATTTAGCAGCAGAACTCATAGGACAATTTGCATTTAATTATCACAGGCACACATGCTGCAACTTTTTGGCTTATGTTTTGGCACCTTTAATTATGGTACCATTTATGCTAATCTGTGAAACAATGGGTTACTTGACATCAGCCCAGGGCAGAAAGCGGCTCTGTTGGTAGCAGCACGTATTACGGGAGCATCAGGAGCCCCGACAAGGACTTCTGCTCAGCAGTCACAAGCCTGCATCCAAAATGGCCCTAAGGAATTTTGTATGTCTTCAGAGCAACGCATTTGAACTAAATGGCAAAAGAGCCACCCGTCACAGCAAGCACCACAAGGCAACAGCTACGGCCCAGCATAGCATCCTGCTGTGAGAATGGTGTTATCCATGGGCACAGCATCCTGCTGTGAGAATGGTGTTATCCATGGGCACAGCATCCTGCTGTGAGAATGGTGTTATCCATGGGCACAGCATTCCCAGGCACCCACACACAGCAAACACCGGTATCTTCATGTTTTGAAGTAATAATTGTGTGTCAAGTGACAGCAAATAGGCCCGAGTAACAGCCTGATCCTCAGCATTTTACCTTTCTGTAGGAATCTTCTATTGTTGGGTCATATTTTTCAACAAAAATTCCCTGAACAAACTGTACAGTCTGGGGAGAGAGAAAAGAAGTAAAGAAAAAAATAAATCAGTGAATTGAACACAACCAGTTACATTCACCAGGAAGCATTTCATGAGAAAGTAACACCACAAACTCCTCAACACTGCTGTTAGAATTCAACAGTGAGGAGCAGAGAAAGACATTTACATTTTCAATATTCTAACTGTTAAGAATCACTTCATTCAAGCAGGTTTTCAAAACTGTTTTGAAACGGAAACTGTTTACTTTCTTGTTTTGTCATAGAAGATGGTGTCCTCAAAATTGCCTTCACTTCAGTGCCTGCGACTTTAGAAGAATAAAAATCACCAAATATGGAAGACTTGAAGTTTAATCAGAAGAACTGGCAATCTGTACACTGCAGAAAAAGTAGGTTGTGGAAAATCCACACTTCAGTTCAAATCGTAATCGGGTTAGAGCGGAGCCACCCCGGGTGACGTGCCCAGAGCATGGACATATTTCAGAGCAACATGTTAAATCTGGAGCATCTCCAGATACTCAATTTGTATTAGGCCATTCAAGAAGGAGACATCATTCCTTTCAAAGAGGAAGTCTTTCTTCCCCTGTATAAGCGAATCTGTTTCCCCCATTCAAAGCAAATCCACTCTGAACATTCCCCACCGGGCTGTCCCCTCTGTTCTTGTGAACCAGCCGTCAGCGTGACAAAGCACTCACAACATCTCATCCTTCTACTGTAACACTCACAGTCTTATCTCATATCTGCAAATACAGCGCTGCTCTGAAAGAAAAACTAACTGAACTCATGTATTCTCTTCTCAAATTGTTTTATTTCTAATAAATCACTGTGCTAACTTTTGTTATCCCAACTGGTGCTTGTGTGTTCACAGGGACACCAATTACACAGAATCACAACTATGACTACATTCAACTCCACTCGTAACCTCTCTGACTATGGAATATTCTTAATCTCTGAGGTGCTTTACTTTTATTGATTATAGTTGGAAAGAAAGGTCAAGGGAGAAGACAGAAACCTGGGGCTGTTTCCAGGCTCTGAGTAGATCCAAGACTTCTATAACTTCCTATCAGTCTGGGGGCTGCCTGTCCCAACTCTGGTTCCCAGTTTTACACGGGACTGTGCACAACTGGATGCTCTCGGTAATACTGTCCACCCACTGACACTCCAGAAGATCTTTACTCTCATTAGAAGTGGGAACAAAACTCCTGCACAGGAGACACTTATAAAGAAGTTGCAAAATAGCTGTGCCTTAATAACTCCAAAGGGTTTTCTGCTGTCCTCTCATCACCACCGAATGCACAGCCAGCACTGCATTGGCACAGAAGAGTTAAAACAGTAAGAGGGATTTGCAGTGAAACAACACCATATTGTAATGGAAGCACAGGACTGAGCAGGAACACCAGCCTCTTTGTTAGACATTTTAGTTTATACAGTTTGAAGAAAGAAATTTTAAAGTGATCTCCGTATTATTTTAAATCCTGCCTTGTAACCCCTCCTTGCCAATGCCTGTAAATAAGTACACAATCATTGTGGAAGCTGAATATTATTCACTCTTGGCTGCTAATTGGCACTGGCTGTGTCCTGTTATAAATATAATGGATCAATGTATGTATGAGTTACAAGATATACTAACTTAGCACCTAGACTGTCAAAAAGAACGTCAATTTGTTTACCAGACTAAGTATTTGCATTTCAGCCTTTAATAAGGCCGGGGATGGATACTGACTCAGACTTTACATCACAAATATGGAAATTCAAATACATCAAATTTAATAACTGCTGCATTTTACCTAGAGGGCCCTTCACAGCTACATAAGAAAAAAAAGACCCTCAATCAAGAAGGTGCTGGTGAAAAAAGTAACACAGATTGCTCAAGTCGCTGTGGTAGACTAGAGTGTGCAAAAAGGATTTTACACCTTCGTGTTGTAAAGAACAGGACGGGATCTCTCAAAGAATACATCAAATTTTACACATAATTGAATAATCTTTCCTCCTATTCATGTGGATTGTGCAGGTGATTTACCAAGATTAGAACCAGCTCTTTCGGCAGAATAAGCAGAGGTGGAAGAAGCAGCGTCGATGACACGAACGGCTGGTCAGGTGTTATCATCTTCTGTGAAAAGGAACACGGTGTAGTTCCTTGTTCCAGATAACTTTACACTTGACTGGTTCTTCGCCTTCCTTGTTGGAGTGAGCAGCTTGACTGGCTTGTGATAAACAGGTGACAGAAATCCCTCTTACAATGCCTCGCTATCAACTCCGCTATGTAAACCTCTTACTAGAAACAACACAAGTGCTTAAGGAGTGCAAAGTGTCATCGGTCTGCTGATCCCTCGTGCTGTACGACTTCTCTTTCTGCCTCGTGTTTTCAGTCCAGGCAGCTCATTCGGGTCCCATCCAGGATGGAAAACACGCAGCCTTGAGGGGACACCAGGCTGCAACCTCCGTCCGCTAATTCCCTGCTGGGCACGACAACCTTCACCCGCTGTTCCACTGTGGGTCAGGCTTTTAGTGCTCAGATGCAGCCCTTTGGTCATTCACAGCATTATACCCATGCAGGAAGCAGAAATGAAGCACCAACTACTCTAACAGCAACTAATCACCTGCTGCTTCTCCAAAAACGTCACACAAATTCACAGATACTCCAGCAGCGTATCAGCGGCTCCCTGGAAGTCACTCTGCGTGTTAATCATCATGCAAATATCCCAATGCATTTAACGAGCGTTGCCTCCAGTAAGAGAGGCCAGATTTTGAGGTTTGTGTATTGGTTTCAAAACTGCTTCCCAAAACTCACCAAAGCGGACTTCCCCACACCTCCTGAGCCAAGGACCACTAGCTTGTACTCACGCATGGTGTGGTCTGTTCAAACAGCAACGATCTGCAAAGCAGGAAAAGAGCCAACAGTTAAAAGCGTACCTGCACATACACATTTCTGTCTTTTGAAAGCAGCAGCACACTCCCCTCCTCCAAATACTCCTGAGGACAGAAAGCTCTTTAGTAACAGCTATTGGGGTTTATTTTTTCCATCTGGGCACTTGAGTTCAGAAGGCTGCTCTGACAGCCCCACTTGATCCGAGATGCCCAAAGCTGGACCTGTGAGAGGAAGAGGATGATTATACCATGGTACAAAGAAGGTGCAACCACCAGTGCAGGGGGAGCACAAGCTCTCTCTGCCCATCTTCTGCATTCTCAGCATTTTTCAGCATAAAACAATGAGTATTGGACAAGAGAACTGCCTCAGAAAGTCACAAGAAGAGAGGTTGATGTCTCCCACCCACCCCCAGCAGGGAAGGCTCTGGGTCAGTGTTTTCCCTCTGGAAAAGGCCAGCCCATGGTGGCTGCCAAGGCAGAGCCTCCCCGTGCCCCAGCCAGGGCTCTGCCTTTTTATGGAAATCTTGCAACTCCCTCCACTCGCTGTGCGGCACCAGAAAACTCCTCATTCTCACCGAGATTCCCTGACAAATAAGGCAAATGACAATGCTGGTGATAAACATTTTACACTGTGTTTACATTACACGCCAGGCCGGGCTGTCCCTATCAACGAGCTCAAGCAAACAATGACCTCAGCAGCTAATTATCTCCCCCTCTTCCCCCGGCAAGATAGCGCTTTCTTCCCAAGTAAGGCTTCAGAAACACGAGCGCTATGAGCCTGGGCAAACTGCATCTCTCAAAGGCACTTCAAACTAACGTTAGCACAGGATTTATGGGCTCACTGCCGACAGTTCGAGGATTTCTTTCAAAATCAGAACGTATTCCAAGTAGTTTGATAGAGAAATGTATCACCTTGTCGACCACCGCGAACAAGAGGGAGCGTATTTTTAGGTTTCCAACTGTGAACAACTCCCTGACAATCTGTGTCTCAAGTTTATGTAATAATTAAATCAGGACAGGTTTTTTCCTATCACTTAAATTCCCAAGGGAAAGCTGTAGCACAGAGAGAGCAGAGGAGACCCACTTGCTGCTGGAGCCACCAGGGCTGGCAGCAAATGCCTCGCTGCAGACTTGCCCAAACATCCTGCTTTTAACCCTCACCCCTCAACCACAGCATGTTTTATGGCCTAAATGTGACACAAGTACAGGTTAAAACAAAAATTAAACCCCCCTGTGTGCTGCTGGAGAGAGGCACATAAATATTGTGGCCAGGTTGACACAAGTTTAAGCTCACTTTAAGTCCAAAGAAGAGAACCAGAGGGCTGGCCAGCCCACGCTGGGGCTCACAGCGGGGTTGCCCTTCCCTCTCCCAGTCCTTAGAGAGGGGCTAAGGGTGACACCAGCAGGAGCCTCCAGTGTCCCACACCTTGAAACCTTCTTCAGCTCTTGAAACCTACATGAGCTGCAGTTTCTTAACTTCATAGAAATTGTGAAACTAAGTCAAACTGAAAGGGATTTTCCAGAATGGTAACTTTGAATAGCTAAAAGCAGAGCAAGCAGTGTCTGAGCACTCTAGTACATTCACATTTCTGGTTAAATTCTGGCAGCTGTAAGCTCTTCTGCCTAAAAATTTCCCCGAGAAGTAATATCCACTTCCTTTTTTTTTTTTCTAAAATCTTGATTTTGGATGGAAAGGAGGGGGGAATCCCAACTAGCAATGATTTCCCCCTTGATAATCTTTAGAAAGGCTGTGCATTTTTTATAGACCATAAATGCAACTTATCAATTTGGTTTATCTTCATCTTCCTACAGTTCCACAGTCTGTTCCACCCAAGAAAATCTGGAAAGTAATCAAGCGAAGGGTTAAACTTAGCTGTGAACTCTTTCACTTCTTATTTATAGTAAAAATACTTGTGGGAAAGTTTCAGCTGGGAGCAGTACAAGACTAACTTCTCATTTCTTCTCTACAGTATTTGCTGATTATTTTTCTTTTCAGGTGCAACAGGAAACCAAGATCCTGAAACGCATGAGCCTTATAACTGTAAACCCCACACGCCTTAATTATCTTGTAGCTCTTTCACAAGTATGTTAATGTTATCTGTTTATACAACATGAATAGAGTGCTCAAGAAATTACTATGCTGCATCCCAGCCAACTCCTCGTTTGGCAACTGCTTGTGCCCACCTAAATACAGCCAGACACAGCAGCATTCATTTCCACCCAGAGCTCTGGGTACTGGAGTCACATGCTGGGAAGCAACAGCTACGGTTCAAGATGGAATGAAGTGATGGGTGTGAAGTGTTGCTTTCGAGGCAAGAAAAGCATATGATCACAAAGCAGTGTCAAAAGAAAAAGAAAAAAAAAAAAGCAGAGCAGCTCTTCCTGTTGTCATAAATGTTGTGAAATTGGTCTCATTAGCTCTGAAGGCTGCGGTGCAGAAATAAAGCAAAAGGTGAGCGCGTCTCCTCGCTCCTGCTCCCTTTTCCCACTCACACAAAACCACTTCTCTGTGGCAGGTCAACCGTGGGGCAGAGATCACACCCTGACCCACCTCTGCCCCAGGCAGCAGGGCCCCTCCAACCTGCCCAGCACTGAAATACAGTGATAAATTAGTAGGGTTCAGTTTCACCTGTGATAGTGAACAAATTTTGCTTCTACACCATGAAACATCTGAGACCTCAGGGTTAATCTCTTCTTTATTCTTTAGCAGCAGCATCTCTTTGCTGCTGCTGCTGTCACTCCGCCACCTGGGAAGTGACAGAAAAGCATACTCAGCATCAGCCCCAGACTGCTCAGCTCCTTCCTGAAGGAAGCATGAAGAGCCCTCCCTCTGTGAGCTGATGGAGATGTGAAGAAAAGATGCAGGATACCTGTTTTAATACACAAAAAAAGAGAAAGGCAGCATGGGCAGGATGGCAGATGCACCTCTGAGGGATAGGCAGGCGGATGCAAAGGCAGATGAAGCTGTAACCTGAAACGTGGCTCCGAGCACCCGCTCCCCTGCATCTTCATAGAGCCCAGCTTTACCCAGCTCCCCTGCATCTTCATAGAGCCCAGCTTTACCCAGCTCCCCTGCATCTCCATAGAGCCCAGCTTTACCCAGCTCCCCTGCATCTTCATAGAGCCCAGCTTTACCCAGCTCCCCTGCATCTTTAATCGTGCCAACCACCTCCCCATTGCAACCATGTGGCTGAGTGAGGGCTCAGAGCAGCAAAACTCTCAGGGTATTTCCCAAGCAGCGGAAGGAGCCGGGTAGGGGCAGTGTGGGGAGAATGGCCAAGCCCTTCAGGAGATAACCCTGCTGCAAAAATTAGCTGCTCCTCTTATAAAAGTTTCACCAGCTCCTCAAGAAGTTTATAATTTGGATGATGGGGAGAGAGAAGCCTAAACAAAGAAGATAAGCGCATATAGCACTGAAAGAGAGTGGGTGCAAGACCTTCTGGCCGAGATGTGAGGTGCACCCTGTGAAATGCAGCTGCCTGAGTACAGGTCTGTACACCCGAAGGCAGCAGTTTGTATTTATTAATTTCTCCTTCCTTCTGCAGATGCCGCTGGAGCTGTGAGCAGCAGGAGGAGCAGATCTGCAGCAGAGGGTGAAGGAGGACCAGCACCAGCACCAGTACGTCACCCCATGGCTTTGCATAACTTGGTGAAACATTGGCCATGAGTGATGACACAAACTCCATTCAGTACGATGATTACAAAGACTTAAAAAAAATAACAATCAAAGCAGATGCATTCTTGACTTAGCCTTAAAAAAAGGGCAGCCTGTAGTCATGGGTTTGTATTTTGTACAACAGCGGAGCAGATCAGGAAAGGCAGAACACAGAACTTCAGGGTTTTGCTTCCCCACCACAGGAAACAAGATTCAGGCAACTTTTAATTTAAAACAATGCATTATACACTTGGCAATCCTCAAACCTCCCCAACTGCCAGTGTTTTCACAGTTAGCAATTTCATATGAAACACACTGAGAACATTAAAAAAACCCATACCTTGGCATAAAAGATCTCTCATCAGTGTTAGCAGCCCCGCAGAAGGTTTTTCCTGGCTCCCTGTAAGGGACTTAAAAATAAAAATGAATTAATCATTTTAATAATTTTTCAAATGACAGTCTATGCAAGCTTCAAAACTTCTCTTCATGGTTCTAAACCAAAACATGACTGTCACAAAACTTGCCCTTTGCATTATCAACAGAGCTCTACACAATTTCTGCACACTGGATCCAAATTACCTTATAAACAAGAACTCTGGCATAATTTAACCTTTCTGTATCAAAGACTGGGGAGGGTGGGTGGAAGCCAGTGGCAAAACACAATTTCTGCTTGATTATGTCATTGAAAGATGCTTTAAAAACTGGATTTGCAGTTCAGGTAAACTATAGGAAAAAGACATAAACTTGAACTTTCTCAGGATAAAAAGTAAAAATCAAGCTTGTAACCATAAAGCTCACATTTCTGCTTAATACAGGACCACAATGGCTTTTGGAAGCAAGAAGTAAAACTCATCCCTGTGCTGTGCAGCTCCTGGAGCCGTGTCAGCTCAGTCACCCAATCTGTCACACCAGGTGACAAAGTGTTGGTCTGAACACAGGGCACCCACGGCCACCGAGTCCCAGTTCCCTGAGCGACGGCGCATCCCCCACCCTGTGAGTGGCTGGACCCAGCCCAGCTGCCAAGCCACAACACTTGTCTATTGCTTTCTTCACATCAGTTTTTACTGCATTTATGCAAAGTTGTGACTTCCATCCACAATGCCCTGTGCCTGTTATTTGATGACTGCGTTTGCACGAAGTTCCCGTACATTTCCAAAGTCTTGCTTTTTCCCTTTCCTCCAGCAACACCTTCTACCTCCACACCACGGAGTTCATCCCGCTCTGCATTGATGGCTGTCCTCTCTCAGCTTCTGACCGTTCACTCTTCAGCTAACCCAGGGGTGGGAATTTTAAAGAACCGTTCAATGACCACCTCCTGTTGAAAGCATCCGAGCTCCAACATCCCTTTTTCCAACTCCCCTGAACCTGCTGCCCACCGCCCCGGCAGCACACCGAGACCGGGAAAGCGTGACCCCGGAAACCTGGGGAAAGGCGTTTCTGAAGAACAAGTGACAGATAACAGATCAGCAAAGATATTTAAGAACTAAGTCAGTACTAAATGAGTCAGAAGGCCATGGCTGGACCAGAGGCGAGGGGGAGAGCAGAAGCATCCGCTCATTCGCAGCTCCCGCTCAGAGTGTTCTGGGTTGGCTGAAGTGGGGTTGGGAACACCATCGAGGACACTGCCTGGTGGGCTTCCATCACACGCTGAACACATGTCCAACAGGTAGGTTTAAACAGGCACAGTCACTTTTTAGCAGCTTAACAGACTCCCTCCATTCTGACAAACCAGATTAATCAAACCCTCACAGGACAGCCAGCTGCTACAGACCTCTGTGGATCTCTGGGGACACAGCGAGACAAGCCCTTGGGAAGTGTCCCCTGTCCTTCAAGCCCCAGCTGAGACAGCCTGGCTTTATGTGGCTGCTTGCTTTTCCCAACAGCATTTCTGAAAGCTTCCAAGGGATAAAAGAAGCAAGTGTTCCCCTTTTAGTGTACTAGAATCCTAGGAAGTTGAAATGAAAACCTAGTAATTTGGTTTTTTGGAAATAATTTTTTTAAGCAGCTCTGCACCCAACGCCCTAGAACCACAGGCATGTCCCACCTTGGAGCCACAGAAATCTAAGTGTTTTAGAAACAGATAATGTCATAGTCCTTATCCAATGTTTCCCCCAATACAATAGGAAGGTGATCTAGAGCAAAGCAGAGCTCATTCTGGCAGCTCTTGCTCCAAGCTTTTGCTTGGATCCAATCTCTACAGATCTGAAAACAGGGATTTTTAAGCACAAGCACCGACAGCGTCTCAGGGACAGGACTGAGGAGAGATGACACCTCACCAACACAGGCTGCATTATCACTCAAGAAGCACAAGGCGCAGCCCTAGTTTAAAAACGGATGAGAGACAAGGAACAGAGAAAAGCGAGGCCCTGGAGGAGGAGCACACCCCAAACCACAAGCACCAGTTTCTAGCGCCAGGGTGAAACAGCCTCACGAGGTGCAGCCGCCGCAGCCACCTGCGCCCCCAGCCCGACACCACTCTCTTGCTGTGTCCCAGGAAGATGCACGGAGGTGTCCCGGGGAGAGGGGCAAGGAGCAACACCACCCACTCAGCTGTAGGGAAGAAAAACGAGAGTAACCTCCTCCTGAGCGCTGCCTTGCTCATCCCCCCATCACCCACAGCTCCCTTCTTCTAGCGGTCTGCTTTGCACATGCGGAAACCAAAGGATTTCACGTGTTCGAGGGGAAACGTGCTGTCAGCACTTTACAGACTGGGGAGAGAAACACACAGATGTGTGCGTGAGCTCCAGCACCCCCGTCCCGGGCTGGCCCCGCCACCCCAGGGGCATCGCCTTCCCCGGGACAGGGACAGAGCTTTGGGACGTTACAGCCACACTCTCGTTTATTTTTACCCTGGCAGTTAAATACTGAATCATGGCTACTGTAAACAAACCTGTTTAATTTTGAGCTTGTAAATGTTCTTCGTGCCAGTTTAAGTTACTATAAACTAGGCCATGAAAAGGGGTGGATTTAAGACCATTGCTCAATGCTCCACCAAAATCCCTTCATTACTCAGAGCAAAACAAAGGCAAATCCAGCACTTCTGCAAAGACAAGATTTACACTGATCAAAATCACACAAAAAAACAGACAGATCCCTTCCACAATTGAAAAAGCATACAGAAAGGAAGCTACCACAGGGCAGGCTGGAAACACGAGACCTGGGCTCTCCCCTTGGCTCCACTGAGGACCAGCACTTGCCAAACACGGGCTGTGAATTGCCAGCAGCACCGTGTTGGTTGGGCCACCCAGCTCCGGCACTGCCGAGTGACAGCCCCGCTCACCGGCTGCTCCCTAATTAGTTATTTGTTATACACCATGTTCTTAGATATTAAATTACCCAATGAGGTTGAAAGCACATTAAATACTTCCCTAATATTAATCAAAGCTGTCAACGATTATGCAATTGTTACATGCGAGCTACGGAAACATGTCAGGAAGAGGGATGGTGGATCACAAATGACAGGGTGTTTGTCTGCAAATTGCACAATTAATTAACAGAGAGCTCCTCTAAAAAGTAACGAGACAAACACCACCGTAGACTTACCCCATTACTTCGCATGTCATTTACTCAAATAATAAGAATCACTGCTGCAGACTCCCTTGCCGAGTGCCTTCCCCAAGGCGGGCCATCTCCCTGTCCGCGGGGCACAGAGAAACCTCCCACACGGTGCCCGTGGCCACCAGCAGCAGAGAGATGAGAGCAGGGGGAAGACAAGACCAAGCAGAAAGCAGGGACTTCAGTGGGACTTTAAAGTGCAATTTGACAAACTTCCACTCACACGAGCTTCAGTCTGCCTCTATTTTATTGCTCGTTATCACTCTGATATCTGAGACCAGAGTAAACCTGTTTTATATATTAACTTTATATAACAGCACACTTCTTTTATATATTATGGCAGGAACCTCACCCTCAATTTTACAGTTTTAACAATAAAAGCATTACCATTTCCATTGACTGCTTTCAGCATCAAATCACAGAACAGATCAAGGCAACAAGTGTGTAACTAACTCTGGATAAGCGGGTGCCCAACTGCAGAGCGTTTCTGCTTCTGCACCACCAGCCCCTCCAGATTTACATGCTTTGGTTCTAAATTTAACGAGGCCAAAACCTGTGTTATTTCTTGTAAAAAAAACAAGGGAAACATTTTGGTTCCAGGCAGGAATTTATATTGCCTAATCAACCTATTTTCTCCTTCGGTAACTTCAGGATTAGCAAAGAGGTTATTTTGGACACTCAGAACCACACGTACCCCTGGGGAAGCCTCGGTACGTGAAGAACTGAAGCAACTCGTGAGTAAGCTCCAATTCCCTACAACAAGACTCAGGAATTGAACCTAATCCTGAGCCACTGCTGGGCTAAAATGTATTTTAATAGAGAACTATGAACTGAACCCAATGATGAGTGAGAAGCGTAAGAGTGTTTCGATATTGTGGCCATCTAGTATTTATACAAGGGAACTGTCACCAATAATTTGTAAATTTACAAACAAGAAGGCAGTAATGTTTTAATAACATTCCTTGTCCAAGTGAGAGGCGATCACTATTCACTAATTGAAATCTAATTACACTCTTTTCTCTTTTTTTTGAAGTACTAGATAAAAAGAGAAACACCACAGCGAGGAGCACGGGTGAGAAATGGAGCCTGTGACGAGCCACGTAAGCAAAGAGGTACTTGGGGACACAAGAGAAACATGACATTGTCCTGAGCTGGTACCTGCAGTGTTCAACTGGAAACAACAAGAGACCTTGCCTTCAGATCCTGCCCACATCCATTCTCGGCAGCCCAAGGCCTGACCGTGTGCTGCTCCGAACCACCTCCAGCTCCCCACTTCCTGCATGATTTCCCTCCTCCCGTGCTGCACCGGGGATGGTTCCAGCGGCAGGGAGCAAAGTCCTGCAGCAGCAGAGTTGTCCCTTCCTGCTCCCACGTTGTGCCCAGCGGGAGCTCCCAGCAAATTCCTGCCACGCGCCCCAGCAGCCCAGGGAAACCCACTCCTTGGGAAACCGCAGTAATTCTGTAAAACTTGAAGGAAAACACGCTGAGATTGATCCCCCTCAGTCTGTAACCTCCTCTGCAGCCAGCTTCACACTCAGCTTGAAAGTTCTACGGCAGCAGGTTCCCCCTTCCCCTCTCAGATCCCTGTGTGACAGAAGCCCCCTGGGCAAGGAACAAGTGCTTTGGGCAGCTACAGCTTGCCCTCCTGAAACAGCTAATTTATTTTTTGTCCTATTGGTCTGCATTTGCAGTAAGTTGCTAGGGATGTGTGCCAGGCACACAAAGACAGGGAAAGGCAGCCAGAAGCAAACCTCAAAGCCCAGCACGCTCTGCATCCCCAAATTAGCCCAAGTGCGACGTTACCGGCTGCAGTTGGCAGCGTCCCCGCAGGACGGGCTGCAGCAAACTCAATACTAATGAGCACTGATGGGCAAACAGCAGGGAGGACATCCACCCAAGCGGTGCAGATTTAGGAGAAAACAGGCTTTTCTCAATTATGGGTATAAAACAGCTTCATAGGAAGCATTGTGTAGCCATATCACGGCAGCCGACTGGTGCCCGGGTGGCAGAGCCCAGGTCTTCCCGAGCCGCGCCGCAGCCCCACTCGGCCATGTCTCATCCAGAGCCACTCCAGTACTTTTGGCGAAGGGCTTTACACAAACCAGAGGAGTTCTCAACAGCTTTTTCAGAAGAAAAACAAAACATTTCCTTCCCCCCTTTCCTCACCAGCAAAACATGGAAGCGTTAAAGGGCATAAACATTAGAAGCCAGTTACGGGACTTTCTCCATCCGTCTGCCACATCCACAACTTGCCACTGAGTTTTAAGCCCTACAAAGTTTTTTTTCTCCACTTCTTTTTGTGGAAAATAAAATGTTCTGACCTTTTTTAAAACAGATTAAATTCCAGACAGACTCTAGGAGGCTCAGTCGTAGCAAAACACAACTACATTATAGTTGGTAGGAATAATTTGCTGTACTGATAGTAGCTTGGCAACGTTCTCAACTATGTTCTTCCTGGTTTATATAATTAGAGTAAATAAGTGACATGAGGTAGGTAGATTGTCGCTACAATTTCACCTTGCCCTTTATTTTCTTTCTGCAGTAACAAGGCCCAGGCACTGGTCACTGCTGGGGGCTGAATCCAGCTGGCCCTCATTGGGTCTGTTGGTCTCCAGAATCACATCTTTGATGGAGAAACTGATGGAGTTTCCTCCTGGTTCAACTAACTTTCAAACTTTTTGAAAAAACTGTAGGGGTTTAAAGTGCTTTTCAAGTGTATTTCTACCCCTCAGTGATAAATTCTAAGACTAATATTAAGCCTCTAAAAAACACGTTGTCTGTGAGCGTGAACACTGCCCGGCTTTCCAGGAGGCTGGGCTAACTTACAAATTCCAGAAAATATTAAGATTCTTTAACTCTCCCTGGCAAAGCTGCAATAATCAGTTTGTGTGTATACACTGGATTTGACCGTGCAGACCTATCTAAAGGTCAGGTTTACATATGCAGCCTAGATTTTCACTGCCTTAGAAATACTTTACTCTTTAATGCATCAGCCACGAGCAACCAAAGCACCCCTCGTTCCCACGCAACTGCTGCTAATTAAACGCCTGTTTTAACAATGATTTTTTGAATGAAAAGCCCTACTTACCATATGGCCACTTATTAATACTACATTGTTTATCAGTTTAAATAAAACCCCTACAGCAATGGGTACCCACGTAACGAGTACCTACAAACAGCTAGCACCCTAGAGCAGAACTGCACCTCTTGAAATGTTTGCACGGCAAATTTTAAGGCTTGACAGCAACCTGAACAGCAGTAAGTTAATGTAAAGAATTAAAATCAAAGAGAGGAAAAAGTAATAGCTTCATTACTTTTTATAAAGAAATGGAGTTACTTAATATGGTACTTAATCCTTCAGTACTTAGTTCAGTCCCTTATTGCTGCTTCCTGGAACCTGGGGACAGGGGGGAACTGAATTTTATTTTACAACAAAAATGACATTTTCTTCTATGTGAAGGAATATTCAAAAATGTTATTAACACTTCAGTGCTGGAGCCTGAAGGGCTTCATGAGAGTTTTCAGGCCAGGAGGGTGGAGAACCCAACCGCTGGCAGAGCTGGCCTCTGCGCCAGGGCTTCCCCGAAGTTTTTAAATCCTCCAGAATCTGCTGGGCTTATGTCATGGTCCTCAAACCAGGACAGCTTAAAAGGGCAAAACTATTTTGACAATTCATCCTGGAATTTCCTTTATGGAAAATAAAAGGTGACACTAACCCCCCTAAAGGAAATAGGTCTGAGAGTTTAAATCAGTTTTATGTGAGCCATTTCAGGATTTATAGGTCAAGCTCGATTACAACCAAAATAGATCATTATACAGCTGTCTTTTAAACAACAACAGAAGAAACCCCGGGCAGTTGGAGACCTGCTCCCAGAAGAGACGCTGTGTTTAACTCACAAGGAAGGGAGGACACATCCTACAGCAGCTAAGGATGAGTCCCACTGGCATCAGCCAGCTCTCCCCCTCTGCCTCACCAACAGCATTCAAACAGGAACAAGACGACTCTTACTATTATTATTACATCTTTGAATAAAAGCTGAGATGGGCAATAGGAATAAAATCTCTCCCATGTTAGCATGCAAATTTGTTCAGCATATGGCCTGGAGACAGTCAGTTCTGACTCTGAGCAAGACCCGAGAACATACCACACTGAATTTGAATGTTAATTGCCGTTATTCTCAATTTTTGTGCTTTCCATTTCGATTAGCACACCCTTCCATCCACAGTAAACCTCCCATTCAACTGCTTTTTCTGTGTAAATCTACAGATACATCAGCCAAACAAATGCACGGGCAATATCCCCACTGGTTTTAAAATATATATATATAGGAACTTTTTTAAACTTCTGCCCATACAGATGCAGTTAACATGACCTTGGTGTGAAAAGGAGAATAAAAGACTGAGTTGCTCTGACACCCACTGTCCACACGCTCAGCGACCGCCCGCTCGCGCTGCTGCGAGGTGCAGTTGGACTCAACTCCGTGTTTACGATGAGGCTTCAGAGCAAAGACAGAGGCTACAAAGTGCTGAAATGACAGCATAAAAGAAAAGACCCACTTTCTTGGGATAACACCATTGAGGAGGGTGCCCTGGAGCACTAAAACAATCTGTTTGATCATTTTAAATGAGATTCCTGAAAAAGCTCTCTTCTAAATTTGAGTGCATTCTAGAGATCAATATGCCAGTGCGGCGTATTTGTGAACCAAGACAAAGACATAATAAGACTGGAGTGCCTATGACTTTATAAGTGATCTGATGAGCTGAAATCCCTAAACCCATCAATATTTCATGGGAAATGCCGTCTGCAACTGCTGCAGCCTCTGTCTTTAATCTTAATGGTATTTTCAACTACAATGAGTGTTATAATCCAAGGCAGAAAGCAACAATTGGCTACATTTATTTTACCTTCCCCTGTATTTATTTGACAAATCCATGCAGATTTCTGTTCTCCAGGCCTGGTAACGGTTACCCAGCACATACTAACCCAGCAGTTCTCAGGGCAAAGCAAGATGTGCTGGAATGGCACTACTTATGCAAAAAGGAGAATTGCGCCAGAAATAACCTCACCCAGTGAACTATGATTTACTTTAAACTACCACGTGGTAGGTGGCATGTAAAAAGATATTATTCTGCGTGTCAGCTGTCTGTAATGAAAGTCTTCCTCTTCTCAGCAGTCCCTCCCTACAACTTCAAGTTTATTTGCATTAGAGAAAAGAATATTACATAAAAAGCAACATAAAAGGGACTGCAACCAATACATCCAGCCGAACTGCTCCTCCCACATACTCAGCACTTTCCAGGGGAAGGGTCTGTTTCCAGCTAATGTGATAAAAGTGTGTCAGATGCCTGATTCCATAGAGATCATTCCCTTGGACAAAAACTAACAGAGGTCTTACTTGTCGAGGCGGGGAGCGCTCCCAGCTCCAGCCACAGATGCTCAGATCTTTTTAAAGAGCAGATTTCATAGCTATGAGTTCACACGTATTACCCTGATTTAAATATGACAAATTCAAATTTTTTCAGTATTAGAACACTCCAGAACACGACATCGCTGGATCCAATGAATATTTCAAACAAAAAACCAAAAAAAACCCCCAAACATTCCAGCCAGCCTGGAGTTTGCAGTTCCAGCCACTCTCCAGTGAAAAGCCACTGCCTGTTTTTCCTGCAAGGCTGCAGCAGCAGCAGTGAAGGAACACAACCGCTCGATAAACACCGTGTGTGCTACTTGATGCACGGCATGTCCCAAAAGCAGGGTTTTTTCCCCGGTAACTTTTGACACTTACCTACAACTACCTATGACAGAAATGCTCATCCTGCTCCTTACGTGAGCGTAGGAAGCACCAGACCAGCATATGTTTTTGACTGCCTCATTTAAGTGATTAATAAAGATACGTTTCAGCCATAGTCCAACCACTGCTGTGGACATACCCAGCGCTCTTGTTTCAGGGCCCCAAATAGATTGAAATATTTTCCTTCTTATCAATATTCAAAATAAATAACAAACCATAATGACTCAGGGCCACCTGCTCAACAGGACTGCTATTGCCTGGCTCCTCGTATTTTCAGTCAAACAAAGTGAAAAGGCTGAGAAAGCCACGTCCACCACCTGCAGCCGCGGGCTTCGGGCAGCCCTCAGGCTTCTTTTTTTTGCTGAGTGTTACCTGCTGCCTCTCCATTACAAAAGCACTGTGGAGGGTCAGACTTTCCCCCGTCCCCACCCCAGGAACAAGGACTTTGTTCATCACAAGAAAACAAACAGCAGTTTTCAAAACATACTAAGGTCTGCTGCTGTCAGCGTCAGGATTTCCCAATCAAAAACCATGAAATATGTGCTTTCCCCGGGTTCACACCGAACCACCCCAGCTGTGCTGGAAGTGCCGGTGCAGGTAGAGCCGGTATTTCCCAACACACCACCCAGTACCTGCTGGACCACTCGCAGCAGGGCAGGAACACACATCAAAACACCAGCTTCATGTGGCCACGTTCAGATTGGCGCGGAGCTCCCCTGCCTGCTCCAGCAGCTCTGCCGTGCCCTGGGCACTGTCACCACGGGGAAAACGGGAACAGCGCGGTTGTACGGCTCACCTTTACCGAGAGGCACCGGCTGCCACGGTGCTGGGAGTGCCACCTGCAAACACTGAGGTTATAAACCCCAGAAGGATGAGTGATCAAAATCAGGGAAGGCTTCTGGTGTCCCATTTCTTCCCACACACACACCTCAGAGGATCTTCCCACAGCAGATGAATGCAATTTAAGTTTAAACACACCATTTCTGATTAGGAATGTAACACTCGGTGCCTCCTCCTTGAACACCACCCATCTTCCCACAGCCTCTTCAGCTTAATGTCATTAAATGGACTACTTTAGACAACCTTAATTATTGCAGTACTTCCAAGGGGAGAAGCGATCTCTCAGTAACCTGTTCAGAGCTTTGGAGATCAAAATGCATTTCCTATCACACCTGGAAGGGAAATGCCAGCTGTAGCTCTAGCACCAGGACAAGGTGCTCCAGCATCAATACGGGGTACCAGCAGCTGAGCAGGGATGTGCTCTCCTGACTGATGCTCCAGTGTCACCAGGGTCTGCTCAGCTTCTCCCTGCTCTCCCCTCTGTTCAGAAAGGAGCTCAGAAAATATGCAATAATTGACAAAATTATCATTATGACAGGAAAGCATGGCTATCTTCTGATAATGAGCCATTTATCTGCAGGTGGTTTCCATCAGCCAACAGACATGTAAACCCAACTCACAGGTGATGTCTCTCAAGTCACCAACACAACAAGCAGCACCAACTAGAAAACTGAAAAGAAGTGAAAACCCTAAATTTGTTGCAACAGAAATGCAGCTTGATATAAAACTTCCACAAATGCAGCCTGTTCCTTACAAATAACACTCCTTTACCACTGAGGACAGAGAGTGAATATTCCCCTACTTATCCACCACCCAGAGAAGCAGCAGGTCATGTTCTCTCCAGACACAGCAGGGAAAGCAGAAGGCATCACGTCACCTCCAGGGCAGTCCCAGCACAAGAGTGACAGAAAGACACTGCATAAGTCAGACACAGGCAGGAACTGCAGCTGCTTCTTCTCTTTACAACTCCTTCCCTCCACCAGCACTTGCACAACCGCACCGTGAGTCACAGCAAGAACTCATCTGGCTGAAAACGATATATACATTTTTCGGGACTAGCTGGGTTCCCAGCTAACAGAGCTCCCTGACTCACCTCAGCATCTAAGAGCGCAAACATCAGAGAAGGGGGACAGCGGGGTGTGCAACTGCACTTAGTCACCACGAAACCATGGCCTGAAGCTCTGGCTGCTGGAACTCCCCCTGCATCTCGCTCTACCAAGTGACACAACACGACAGGCTCCGAGTGCCGGGCAGGGCCACGCACTCACTGAGGTGTCTGGGGAAGTTGGGGTGAAACCAAACTCCCACCACGAGGTTCCAGAATGTACCTGCCTCATCCAGGAGCAGCTTTTGTCAAGCATCCTCAATTTCCTCTGCTCCTAACAACACAGGGTGAACTGGTCTCGTCAGGCACGGAACAACTACTTTACACATCGTATCACATGTAACTGGAAAAATCACTTTTTTTTTTGCACATGGAAGACTCTATCTACTGTCACCCACAGCAAATCCATGCTGACCTTGAAGAATGCTTCTTCATGGCCTGCTCTGACACCTGAGCAAAAGCAAAGCAACTCAAAGCACACATGGGTGCAGCCCCAGAGCTCACATTAAAACCATTTACTCTTGGAGCTGCTTTCAGTCCTGGAGGGATAATCTATGAAATACAAATAAACCATCATTTTTGATATACTATAACCAGATTCCTCTTAAAAATCTTACATTACTGGATCAAATGCTGTGTCAAATGCCAGGTTTACTAACTACACAGCAACCTTAAAAAGCATATTATTTGCTTTTTTAAAAAACCAAGGGTATGGCGAGGAAAAGCAGCGCTTATGCTAAGACCTTGTCTAGTTCGTGCATCAGAAGCAACCAGACATTCTGCAGAGCTTGTTTGAGTTAAAGCAAGAAATCTAAAGGAGAAAGGAAAAACCTGTATGCATCTTAAGGAATCTGTATTATTTCTTATAATACAGGATTGTGTTGCAGAGAATCAGTCAGGAGGAACACCCGGCCATGGGTTAATACAGCTGCAGTCTCCTTCCAGCCGGCAGCTACATCCTCCTTTACCCTCTCTGCACTTCAGGTACTAGGATAAAGTCCAAGGAGAAACCTGTTTGAGAGGTGCACTTCTTAGGGCATTACTTTATACCCGGAAAGCCATTTAGGAACACGAATAATCTGAAATCCTGGCTGCCACCAGGCCCCAGGACTGCAGCAAATAACAGAAAACACCTCACACAAGTTTTAGCATCTGAAGAAGACAGACTGGACCAAACCAGATAGCTCAGCAAGATTAACTTTTCTTCCCAACTTTCTAACATCCTTACTTATCTCAGCCATAAGGGGTCATGTTTCCAGGTTCAGAAGCTTCTTCAAAGTGCACACACAAATGTCTAAGTAAAAATTGACACTGGGATTTATGAGCAACCCTTTAAGACGATGCTTTCATTAAAATTCTGTTTAATTTCCTATTACCTTTTAAATAAAACAGTAAAAGCAAATCCACAACTATTTCAGAGCTCAGCATAAAACGAATTCAGGCTGTACTCTAACCACCATCCCCTCTATCTCCTCTTTAAAAACCAGAACAAACAAAACCCACCTCAAATCAAGGCCTGAAAAAACACATAAAATCCAAACACAACCCCAGGACTTGACCAAGTTCTAAAAAGGTCTCCCTCAAATCTGCTTCTGCAGAACTGACCACACAGAGCTACCAGGAGTGCTTGACATTTAACATTAGTCTGGCTCATCAGAACGGAAAAGAAGGTGGTAAATAGGAGGTCTCCCATATTATCCTCGAAGTTTAGATCCGGATCCCTGGCAGAGCCCAGCCACGCTCTCCTGAGCTGCTTCCAGAGAGGTCACAAGTAACCCCACACCAAGGGCAATTCTGAACTTCAGCTGCAAGTGAAAAACATTTCAAATACAAAGAGTAAGGATTTGAAGCTTATGTCTGTTCAAAAGATTCACTTCCTTTTCTCTTGTATACATGGATGACACATCCCTGTTCTCAGAATATTAGGATTCCTCTGCAAGATGATTTTTTTGAAGTCTCTGTGAAGTCACACAGAAGCCATCTACTCTAAACACTGAGCACAAGTTCAAAGTGCCACCCGGCACGCTGTGCATGTGCAGGGTACAAACACACTGCAACATATAGAACAAACAAATGTTTAGAGCTGTTTATGCCCAAGACTATGATTCAATATACAATTAAAACTTTTATGTTAGAGTATGTCTACATGTTACACTACTACAGTCTAATTACATCTCGATTTTTTCAAGACCAGTCCTCAGACTGGATGAACAGCCACAAAACCTATCACAAACAGGCTGTGTATGTGCAGCTTATGGTTTCAAACATAAACATTTTGATAAACTGCATAAACATCAGCCTCCAAATAAAAGCATTAACGTGTCACTGGCAATACACTGTGCTAGTAACTTACTCCGTTTGGCACACAGTCCTCTTAAAATCTTCAGCAAAGCTACTTACCCCTGAAAAGGGCCGCACCAGAGCCCAGACACGTGATGAGACACCCCTCCGCTTCCTCCCACAGCGGCAGCTCTCCACTCTGCCACCACTGCTTGGTCCCGCTCGCTGCCATCAAGGTCCCTTTGCACCCTACCGGGCCCCTTGACCAGACCAACTACACCCTCCGGGGACACTCTCCCGTGTTCAAAAAAGGCCGTAAGAAGTACTGACTTTTAAGGAGTGTAACTCACTTTTCTGTGGCTGCTCTCAGCCTGACCGAGCACACACACACTCCTCTCCTCCCGGGGCGTAGAAAACACTGCGCATGAAAACAGATTATTTTTAGCAGCGGTGTATGTGAGCCCAGCGCTTCCTGTCGACTCCACCTTGAAGAACGACATACGCGCTCTCATGTCCAAAACTAGGATTTCACAACTTCTGCTGCCCGGGACAACAGGGAGGAGGAAGGGGCGATGTGCTGAGAGCTGCCCCTGACAACTGCCCGGGTTCTAACTCGGCATCAAAAACTGTTGCTGGAGAGTGTTGTCAGTCTTCAGGCAACCACATCCAAAAATCAACGGCCTTTTTTATTGCCGCATTGATGAACAGAACATTAAATGTTTTTATTTATTACGCTGATCTTTTCCATAGCAACAGGATGTGAGCATGGCATTCCCAGCGTAATGAAGTCACTATAGCAACGTGATAATGATGTCAGAATAATCAGACAGCGTTTCGTACTTGGGACAGGGTGAACTCCACTGCTTCTATAAATTAGAATAGGTGCAGATATCACAAAGGCAAGGGAGTTCCACCTAAAACTTCCCCGTAAGTTGCCTCGTTTCAGATAACTTCTCACTAAAGGCACAGGCTTTGAGTACTAACACATTACTCTCTGTTTCTCCACAGCTTCATCCTTTACTGCCTAAAAGTCTCACCAGTTCCCACTTTAAAGCCCTTGCAGAATCCGAGGGCTCCGCTAGCGCTGGTGCGAGTTAATGACAGACCATTTCAGTAAGAAAATGCAACGATGGAACTCCCACCAGTGAAGCATTTGGCAGCAGGCAGCTCCGCTCAGCTCCACAGACACTCTCAACTCTGCAAATAGTGTGGTGTCTCTTTTTACGCCAAGCAATACTACCCCTCAGACAGAATTACAAAAGAAGTAGAAATTACAGAGTGCTGATACAATACTCCGAAGGCAGACAGGCATTTTCAAGTCAAATGACTATTTTAAGAAATATTATCTCCCTGTTAAGCTCTGAAAAGAAAAAACAAAATACAAAAACCAAAACACCCAGCAGTTTTCATAGTTTGTCCTTCCTGTTTGCAGCTCTTTCCAAGCTGTGTGCAAAGCAAAACCCAAGTGCCAGTTCCAGGTGAGGAAGCAGAAACCTTTGCACAAAAACCATCCGCATTTTAGCTCGAATATCGTAGGCAAAGATACTAATTAATGAGAAGTACCTAAATGCAAAAGTTTCCCTGCACAGAGAACAGCTTCTCTTTAAACTGCCTCTTTGAAGCGACTGAAGGAAGTGCCAAAAACCATTTCAGAGCTGAAGTGCTCGGAGACAGCTGGTCCCTGGGCCGGGAGGAGGAGGGTGGACCAGCGCCTTGCTCCACCACAGCCTGTGCTGAGAACACCAGGCTGCCCCCTCGGCCCGGCTCATCCCACCTGCCCAAACCCCTGCCCTCCACCCGGGACCGAGGAGGGGGCTCATGGCGAAGGCTGGCCCTCGCCCAGCCCATCCCGACCTCACACCCCGCTCTCCCGGTACCTCCATGGTCTCCGGGACCGGCAGCGCCCGAGCCTTCATGCCCCGTTACATCCCGGGGAGCGGCGGGACGGCGCACACCTGACCACCCCAACACCGGAGGAGCTGCGGGGATCTCCAGCGGCCCAGCGAGACCCTGCGCTGCGCCCAGGGCCGGCCACCCCCGCCTCGGCCCCGCCGGCCGCCTTCCCTCGCCCGGCCGCTCTCGCCGGCGGGGCCGCACAAGATGGACGATGTCCAGCCTGCGCCGGGGGACGGGGCAGCCCCGGCACCGCCGCGGGACGGGCGGCGAAGAGCCCCCAACCGCCCCGGCCGGGGCCCAGCGCGGGCGG
>VXBJ01007267.1:279706-314183 GCA_013400055.1 Nycticryphes semicollaris
AAGGCATAAAGAAATGTAACGTGGAATTAGAAGATCTCTGTAATCAAGGAGAAACAGAAGAAATGCAGAAAGAGGAAAGAACACACCTATATCCTGATGCTGCTTTTATGTCACTTCGGGAGTTGTGAGTGACAGCAGCTGCACACAACAGGACGGGTCCGAGGTTCGCCACAGTCCCTGCCCGGAGTCTTGTGATCTGCTACATTGCTTCCTTGCTCCTTGCACAAACTATAATTCAGCTATAAAATACATACTCGAGAAAAGCTAATGTCAACAGTTAATAAATTTCTGTAAAATTTTCTAATTTTTTTTTCTGGTTTAAAAATAAGAAAATACATGTGTGTGCCCTGTGAAGAGCTGTAATTGCTTCCATGATCTGAACGCCTGGCTCTCCATGAGCATTGCTTAAAATGCAGCGGGATCTCTCGCCTTCAACAGCAGCACGTCACCTCGATCCCCGCTGGGGACAGGGAGGACGCTGAAGGTGACGCTACAGACTGTGGCAGAGCTGTCGGCAGCAGAGCGCGCCCACTGACCTCCCCAGCTCACTGCTCGCTCCACCTGCAAAATTCAGGGACACAAGCAGGAGATTTCTCGAAACGTGAGAGGAGAACTGTAGTGTTTTCTGCGTTCTCACTGCCTTTCATCCAGAACTCCAATAAAAATGCTAAACGTTACTCATCTGCCTTTACAGATGAGGAAACTAAGACACAGAGATTAAATGACTTACCTGAAATCCCCAGCAAGTCAGTGGCCAGGAGAGGAATACAGCTCAGTCCCCACTCTCATCCCCCACACTAATTGAGAAAACCGTGCTCTAGTTCTCCCGCTCCCACTCTCTGTGCCTGCATTAGAAATACATGGTGCAGAGAATTTTGCTTCCAGGTACCACTCTTTGCTGCTGATACTCATCTATAAATCCCTGTTGTTTATGGCTCAGGTTCTAGCGAGGCATCTCCTTCTCTGGGGACCACTGTGCTGGGAGCGAGCAAGTGAATCACTGCTTCCTAATTTGTGTAGCTGGAGGCAGGATCGTCCCTGCAGAGGGATTTCCACATTTTCTGTCTCTACAGGACTTGGCCCCTCCAGCCTCAGCAGTGGGGCTCACTCCCTGCAGTGGCACATCTGGCTTCAAGGATGATTAACACCGGTGGTCAAGTGACTTGTTTCCCCTGAATACAAGCACTGTCGTGAAGTCTGTGAACTTAGGAAGTCACCAGCTCTCTGTTAAAAACATGCAGAGACAAAATACCAATAGTTACAGCTTCTAAAACAGCAGTTAAGTCAGTAAAAACCATTCATTCCTGCAGATAGAAGCTGCACAAGGAAACTCAATCTACGTGTTCACAGGAGAACGTTTTGCAAGGCTTTACCCAAGGTTTCCTTTAAAATTAAAGGTTTAGTAAACTTTGACCCCGTTATCAATGCATCTGCAGCTTTTCCCACTCAGCACAACTGCAGGATCTCTCTGTATCCAGTGACTCGCACACTTATCTATTCCATGGGTTGTGGACCATCTCCTAAATTTCAAAACAATGAGGGTCCAGGCACACTCAGGGCCTGACTCAGCAGAACAGAGCTGCTGTTTGATGGCTGTTCTGGGAAGGTTGACTTTTTTCAGCTTTCTGCAGGTCTGAGTGGAAGCTGATAACGTTTACTGCTGAGTCAGGCTGTGTGAGTACATGAAATTAGATGAACGTGAACCTGGTTATGAAACGATTAGAAGAGGAGAAAGGGGTCCAAGTTCAGCTGCAATCAGAGGGAGTTTTCCTACTGGAGCTCAACAGGGAATAAGTCTGGATTTTTGTTTCTCCCAGCCCCACAGGTTGCCCTTCTTTGGCAGGAGGGACACGGCCCCACACACAGACTGGGCAGGAGCCCCTGTCACAGCTGCACCTTATCTCTTGGGCAAGAGGCGCTCGCTCCGCAGCAAATTCAGTCTGTCAACAGGGTGTTAAATCCTGTGTCCACACCTTGTCTCTCCCTCGGTGCCTTTTCCAATTTATAACAAATCCTATTATTTCAGGGACATCTACGGTATTACTGACATCATCACTTACACCTGCTTGAAGTGGGTAAAACCTGTGGACATCCCCCAGCAGGGGATTTCTGCTCCACACGACCTCTACAACAGCACGAGGTTAAAAGGCAAAGCGAAGCGAGTCTCTGCGTCCTGTCACGTACAGGGTACAACCTGGTGTGTCCTGGACACAGCCCAAGAGACCCAGCAGCCCTATTAAAATATTGTAATTTATCATAACTCTATTTCCATGAAACAAGACGTTCTTGTGGCAACTCATTTCTGGACTCTCTGATGTCAATCCGTTGATACTGAGCATCTCACTGCCCTTCTCTGACTGTGTGGCAGCACTGGAAGACTGAAGGGAACTCACCATTACCCCCAGCACCTGCAGCAGGATTGAGATTCCTCCCTGGTTTTGCAGCTGAGTTGCAGGAGTTGCACTGAGACTTTATACAGAGAAACGAAAATTAATCATAATCCCTCAGGACATTTTTTTTTCTTATTCCAAAATAACAATTGCCCAATTGGATAAATTATCACAAGTTCAGCTGATGTAAATATCTAGCTAATGCCCATTTGCTGATTTAATGAAATCCAGAAGCAATTTGCAATCACATAATGAGCTTGGATTCCTGGCTGATAGAATCACAGGAGTAGAGAGAAGTCAGCTCAGCAACACACATCAGCAGCACATTTAAATGAAAGTGTATTTGACACTGAGCAGGCTAATAACACATTAGTATTGCTCTAGTTGTTAAAAGTAAAGGTACTGACTGCATGATGAGCATACCCTGATTATATCAACTTAAATTGCACCAAAAAAAAGGAACTGGTCCTCTCTAAACTTACAATAATAGATTTTTAACACTATAGTCATAGAAGAATCAGGAAAAAAATGTTCATTACAAATATCTCAACATGAGCTTTGGAAGCACAAACATAATATTTTCTTTACAGATGAGATTGCAGTGTATCATTAGGAACAATGAGTTAATTATGTTGTTATGGGTGCATGCACATCACTGACACCGACAGTGGCTCCTTTGCACGATAGTCACTGAGCACACTCTTCTTCATCTCCCCTCACCATCCTGCAGCTGCAGAGCTCAGAGGTGCAGTGTCCTTGCAGGGACCAGAGCATAAAGCATCATTTAACACACAGCAGCATCTGATGAGTTCTGAGGAGGGATGTGAGCTCCGAAGCCAGAGCAGATGGGACCAAAGAGACTCCTCTGGTAGAACCACCATCCCTTCTCAGGCCACAGCAGACCTGTTTTTTCTGTGCCCAGTCTGACTGGGAGAAGCTACAGGGTAATTAGGCAGATAAGCTGTGAGGTGTGGAACTGGGGAGGCAGGGCTGGTCCCAAGGCAGTGCTCCACAAAAGGTCCAGCAGGTTTGCAGAGGGAAAGCCTGGCCTTTCCATCAGCTACAGCCCTGGGGCAGGAGAGCTGCTGCTCTTCTCTCCCGACTCAGCTGGTACCACGAGAGCTGCCTGAACACACAGGAGAGACTGAACCCCAACTGATACCTGCAAACACAAAAGTACATTCAAGGTTTGAGCCCTAAAGATGTCTCCACCAGTGTGCACAGGGACTGCAGGGAGGACAAGGCAGCAGGAGCAGGGCTCCCTTTATCACCAGTACCAGCAGCCTGGTCATTCCTCCTTTGGGGACTGCCACTGGTCTCTCCGAAAGGGACATAGGATGGAGGCTTCTTATGCAGCTTCCCAAACATTATCCTACCTTGCAAACATGCCAGGAAAGCCCAGTGTCAGTCTGGTGTCTGCTCGTTGTGATTCTGCAGAGTAGGGAGAAAGGCAGAGACTGATACAGGGTTCTGGGTCAAGGGTTTTATAGATAAGTATCATAGGAGGCTGTGAAACCTGCTGGGGAAGGAAGCACAAATCACACTCCCCACTGCTCAGGTATGGCAAAGAACTGCTTATTATCACACATGGAGCTTCCCATTTTTTAGTCTAATGGCAACATAATGGGCTGCTTTTACTCTTTGCTTTCTGCAAGCAAGAATTTACTTGTCCAAAACTGTAGCAGCCTGGCATTTACTGCCAGGGGAGACTGTTGGCAAAGATATGACCCCAAGAGCACTAAAACAGGAGCCAAGACAGCCTGTGTACCTCTCTCATCTTTGATTACTGGTGGTGGTTGTGAAGCTGTATTTGAACTGGTCTTCCAAGCAATCTGTTAGCCATACACCTCCCCACTCCGTAGCCGGTCTACTCAGGGCAGAGAGCTGCTACTGAGCAGTTGGCTGTGGCTGGTTTCGGACAGAAAGGTGATTTTGTGTTTCAGAAGCTGGGAGACATAACAGGAGATGGTCCCAGTTTAGGGTGGGATCTCCCCCAGCAACAGTTCATACTGTAAATCACCCAGCCAAGCAGAAACACAGGTGTAAAGGTGATGTAGGGTCTGTATAATATTTATGGCAGCAGCCTGGAGGCTCAGGAGGAAACAGCCTGCAGTTGGAAGCTTGGCTCTTCTCTGGTAAGGAAGCTGGAGGATGCATTGCCTGCAGTTCTTTTACCCTGGGACTTTCTCCAGCTGCTGCTGTTTCATCTGTCCTCCCAGCCAGGTGGTAAACACGGGTGTCTGCAAGGGGGAAAACACCAGAGCAGTCCCAGCCCACTGTGACAGAGCCACTGCCTCCTGTGTGTGCTGGCCAGTGAAAGTGAAAACAACAACGTGTCACTCATCCACGAAAAGGAAAGTTATTTGTCCCAGGTGAGGGCTGCACAAGGCCACGCAGGACTCACTCACACAACAGCAGCTGATGAGAACCGAGGGGCAACACATGATTGTAGGACACTCCAACAAGTGTCCCTGTGCAGAGACCACCCCTTAATACAGCACAGCCCGGGGCCTGTTTCTGCCCTCACTTATCCCACGTACAAATTGGGTAGTGGCTCAATCAAAGCTGCTGGATTTGCAGGAGACAAAGCCCAACTGAGGAGGTTGAAGCTCCCGGAGCCCCACACAGCAATGGCCGGCAGAGGCCCCGTCTCCAGCACAAATGGCTGGGACAGCAGGGTTCAAAATGCACAATAATTAGTGTTATTCTTTCAGCTCAGAGCCGTGCTCTTTGCTCAAAGGTAATGCCAACCACATGCTTTCAGTTATTACCCAACTTCTTCCTGTAGAAGCCTTTGGAGCCAAGCACCCGCTCACCCCACACGAGTAGGTGGTGCCTTGGTGTGTCACCCGGGTACCAAACCTCAGCCTCCCCGACAGCTCCCAGCTGGTCTCACCTGCTTCTAGGACAGGGGCAGCTCCCATTTTTCTAATTCCATTCTGTAGAATCAGGCAGCACAGGGAAGGGGCCAGAAGCATTGAGAAAAGCAAAAAAAAAGAACAGTTACAACAAAAATTAAATTTGAGGTTTTAAGTACTAGAGGAAGTCAGAGACATTCCTTTGACTTTGTAGGTGTGCTGGTAACCACACACAACGAGGCAAACTTTGCCTTGAGATTAAGTGTCATGTGTAATCAAAAGAGGAGAAAGTTTAACTCAAGTGCTTGCTCCCATGTTTCCTTTCATGGGGTTTAAACTCTTTGTTTAAACAGTCACACACTGGCTGTAGCATAGTCAGGGTAATTTTTGATTAGTAGATAAAAGCAGCAATTCAGCTACTTGTCTACAAGCAGCTGTAAACCCCTCAAGCTCTATGAGATTTCTTCATTACCTGTTCCTGATGTCTCCCAGTTGACAGCTGGTCTCTTCCAGGATCAGTCCTGGTGATTGTCACCATCCAGGCATCGGACATGGTGGGAACCACAAGTCCTCAGACAGTCCTTCTTCCACTCTCCCCTGTAGCAGGTCACCAGTTACCCCAGGCCACCAGCAGCCAGTCAGGGCAGGCCTAGGGCTGCAGGATGGGGTTTATAAAGACATCAGTGAGTTAATAATGAACTCACCTGTACCTGGATCAGAGATGTGTGTTTTCAGTTAGTGCTGCTATGCTTTCCTAAGTGGACTTAATCATCCCATAGCCTTGGAGACCCTCTGGCAGTCTCCAGTCTCTCACTCCTCCTGCTCTCAGCTATTAGTGGGAGCTTGTCTTAAAACAGCTGTTTCAGGAAAGGCTCTTTCCCAGCCCTTTTTATTTGTAGCTCCACTATAATTACCATTACAATAACACTTAGCCTTGTGATAGCGCTCTTCATTTTCTGATTGCTTCCTGAACACAAGCTAATAATACTGGCTTTATGCTTCTTACTCGGCAAAGAGTGTTTTCCTACAGAAAGGCTGTTACTTTATGTTAACAGCAAAGCAAACACTGAACAAGAGGGAGCACGAGGCACCTGTGTCTCCTCACAGCCTGTACCGAAAAGAAAGTGTTCTATTCCCAGGTACAGTAGCCCTTCACCTTTTTGGGCAGAAGCAGCGTTTCCTGGTCACCATCCAACTGGCAACACGACCATGAATTCCTCTCTGAAATCAGCTGTTGCCTCCTCACCAGGTCATGAGTAATTTCCACTCCAGTTATGACTCAGTTGACTGGAAACTTTGCCTGAGTAAGAACGGGGTGTCTTGCTCATGGTTCTCCACCCCCATGGAGTCTCTGCCCGTGGTGCCTATGGGCAGGCAGGATGGGGCTGGGGGGCTGGCAGGGTCACCCTGGGGTGTCCAGCCACAGGCAGCAGCACACACCAATCGGCCTTTCCCCATCTAAACATCATAGAAAGTGGTAAACTCTTCAAAAGATGAGCCATTGTGCCTGTCACTAGCGAGCAGCAGGCGAGTCTGCATCGCCAGCAGAAAAGCAGCCCAATTACATCCTAGAAACATTTGGGGGTGCTTTGGTTTTCAACACTTTCCTCTGTTGCCCTTTGAAAAGCAAGTGTTTGTATAAATAACAGCAGATGCACTTTAAAATAGCTCATCTCCCAGCCAGTGTTTAGCAATAGAAATGAGCAAAGACAAAACAGTTGCATATGATGTGAGAAACTCAGCAGATGGGTTTGCTGGGAGACGGGGCCAGCCTGCGCCGTGCCAGCGCGTTCGGCCTCTGCTGCTCTCCACCCGCACAGGCTGTGGGACAGGGGGGTGTCTGGGGCTGAGCATCACCCGCCCGGGGCTCAGCACCCCCAGACACCTGCTCTTTGGGCTGCAGATGCTCTCCCCGCTGGTGTCAGCGTTAGCGAGGGCGTCTGCGTGAGGTGCTGGCTCAATACAGTGAGAGCCCAGTAAGAGCATCTCAGGGCTCTCTGTGGTGGCTCTGCCTGGAGAGCAGGGCTGTGTGGCAAGTGCTGGTCCCCTGGTCCTGAGTGCTCCTTGCAAAGCACAGCCAGCCCAGCGGCATGGCTGCAGCTTTCCCCATTCCCTTCCCTGGTCACCTGAGCTTGGGTTTGCAAAACTAATAACTCAGCCCAGACGGTGGGAAACGGAGCATTTCCTAAAAACACTGGTAATAATTTCCATATTACAAGGAAATGTGCGATGGCTCTGAACTCCCACTGAGGCAGGGCTCTTTTAATGGACATCTGCGAGAAGAGAAGCTTTACCTGAGGACAGGCTTATGGGTGGCACTGCTTCATCACCAACTGCACGGAACGGCGGCTCCTCTCCCCTCGTTTACATGCAAAACCTTCCAGATCCTTTCCTTCAGCTCACAAGCCTTCCAGACAAATGCAGCCATTTGTTCCTGTACACAGTGCTTTGGTTTCCTTCTCTATTTGCCACCAAAAACTCTTGCTTTCCCAAGGTGTGTCCACTGGGATTAACAAGCTCTTGTACATGACATGGTGTTGGTACGGGTGTAGGACTGACAGCGGGGAAGATTAAGGTCTCATAGGCAGAAGTTGTATCCACATTTATGCCAGGTAATGTCAAGTACTGGAAAACAAGCTGAACCCTCTGCCCTTCCAGCACATAGCCCAGCAGTGACCCAAACGGTGTGAGGACAAACTACTGGCTTTTGGGGCACCTGGTTTCTTGGCTTCCCACTAAAATGGACGGGTGGACGTCAGACTGAGCCCTGCTCTGGGTAGGGCCAGGAGGGGGAAGTCCCCTGGCGTTGTCCCTGCGTGGTGGGGAGGGCTGGAGCAAAGCTGCCCTCCCAGGGCTGTTTTCTGCAGGAAGCAGCGTGCCAGGAAGGGGGGCATTTATCTGCCAGGAGATCTCACATTTACTCAAAACAGGCAGGAAGTCTCCCCAGAACTGCTGTCATACCAGAATATGTACCCAGCTTGTGGGGTGACCGCGGCCAGTTCTTGGAGTTACCTTAATAACAGAAAACTCCACTCGTATTTCCAGAGTTACAGAAACCACAAAGATATCAGCCCATTTAATCACTTGTTTTACTGCCTGCGCCGTGTGTTGTGGTGAGGTGCCGCATACCAGCCTGACGGGTTCTCACTGATGGCTCCTGTCACCACCTTGTGCTGCTGCTGGGGCACGTCCCTGGGAGAGAGCTGAGGCTCTGATACTTCTCCACTCTGCTTTGTGCCCCCCAACACTCCAAAGGGTGGCTCAGTGTGGGCTCCAGCCCCTCTACGCTGCCCCTGGACCAGGTAGGTGACTTCTGTGACCTCTTTGTGTCTCCAACCAGGATCTTCTAGGCAGAGTGCTGCAATTGCTTCAATGTCAGCAGGACTTCAGCGCTGGATCTGCTGGGGCTTGGTCGTTTCTGCTGCTTTACCAGGAGTCTTTCCACTGGCAGGTGTCCTGGCAGCCTGCACATGGGGTTTTCCATTGAGGATTGATGTAGAATGAGAATAACTAGTATCTTGCAACTGCTAAGAAATGTCCTCATTGTGGTTCTTCCAGTGTCACCACGTCTCCTCTGTGAATGGTGACTTGTGCTGTGACCTGCACATCCCTTTGGAGCCAGACTCTGTGCTGCCTGCTGTCACCCTGTCCAATCTGTGAGGCTTTCAGCTGAGCACTCCTGGTGACAAGGACATCAGTTACAGAGGACAAGAGGCGGGTTGGGGTCTGGAGCATCTGATTTGGAGCTGTTTCTCCTCCAGCCCAGCTAATACTGCCCCAGTGCTGGTGACAGCCTATGGCCCTGACCCCAGTGTAGCAGTGAGGAAGAGGAGGAGGAGAGGAGCTTCCTGCTTGCCCGGCCATGGACGAGCCCAGGGCAGGTAGAGCTGCCTCGGAGAGCTGGCACACAGGGATGGAGCGGGTCCGTGCTGCTTCCCGAAGGCAGCGTGGTGGGAGGACGATGCAGGGCTGTGGCCACGGCTGCCTGATCGCTGGTGGCCCCGGCTGCCTGATCACTGGTGGCCCCATGCTTTGCCAGGCGGCTGGGAGGGGTGTTTGTCTTGGGCCGTGTGTGAGCAAGAGGTGCCAGCAGACAAACTTCATCACCCCGGAGCAAAGCGAGTGCCGCTCCCTCAGACTCATCTCTCCCACGTCTCACGGAGCAGTAGCTGCTCAGTCACTGTCCCCCCCCAGCTCCCAGCTGAGCTCCTGTGCCATCTCAGCAGAGGGCACCCACCAGTCCCCCAGCCCGGGCAGGGCAGCCAGTTCCCCCCATACAAAGCTGGGTTTGGAGCGGGTACGTTTCCACCAACAGCCCCTGAATGACATCTCTGAGCCCCTGCTCCCCGGGGACGGCAGAGCCTGTCAGGCTGCAGCTCAAGGCGGCCATAAATTGCCCGTTTGTCAGTGGCCTTGCTATTTTGAGAGCCAATTACAATGTTTGCTGTGGGTATCCAAGGAACCTGAAATGCTGCCATTTATCCTCACACGGCATTATCTGCCGTGGACCCTTGGTCGGGTGCTCGTCAGGGCGGCAGTAACGGGGCTGCCCTGAAGATCCTTCCTGCCTTAATGATTGCGGAGCACGGCCTGAGGCCACGGTGATGCCAGGCAGGCAAAGGGGGGGGACAGGATTTCCTCCCCAAATTAAACTTCCACAAGATAAGGAAATCAAACACTCGCCGGTGTGCAGCAAACAAAGGGGCAGCGCCTGGCGATGGGTCTGCCCGCTCCAGGCACAGCTCTTGTCCCCACTCCGGCCCAGCGCTGAGTTTTGAGGATGAGGACCAGCTCAGGAGACACAATGGCCATCCCTCCTGGAGGTGGCACTTGTTCGCAGCTGAGGCTGGGGCAATGCAAACCCCACGCTGCCTGGACTCCGTCCTGCCAGCTAATAACAGTGGGTTTGTGCATATATAAATCTGTCTCTCCATCCATATCTGTGTGTCCAACCCATCTCTTTTGCTCAGGTGCCCTCCCCACACAGGTCCTTCTCCTGCTGGCGAGGTCCTGAGTCCTTCCCACTCCATCCTTGCACCAAAACCCCAAACAAACTCAATTTGCTTTTCTCAAATGAGCAAAGGCCAGCTCAGCAGTGTCACCCCCGGCCCCACACGTTTGAAGTGGAGAGGAAACAGCGAGGAGCTGAGGAGGTGGAAACACTGATGCTTCATCTCACCGTGCTTCCAGACATGCACTTCCCATATTTCTTCTTCAGCAAAACAATGTACTGGTTTTGGCATCCAATGTCCCATAAAGGCAACCATCCCATCCCTTCGCAGCTCCTTTGGCAGCTCTGAGGTGTTGTAAAGCTGTACAAAATAGGCACTAAATCTTACTCTTGGGCCACTAACAAATATTGCTTTATTATTATTATTATTATTNCATTGTGATTCCTCCATCGCTAACCTGTCTTAGGGCCAAAATCCAGATACACCCACCGTTATGAGACACCGAAACTGTCTTGAAGCAGGTGTTTAAGAACAGTCTATTTCCCTAAAAATCTGGGCAGTGATCTTGGCAATGGGTGTCATTAGAAAAGCTGGTTTTTACTACACGGATCTGTGGGTGTTTTGCTGCAAGTAGGCAGCAAAGAAAAATAAATTCTTTTTTTCTTTTTCCCCTAAGGAACCAAATCACATCTCTGAGTTAATTGCAGAATAAAAGAGGCCTCAATTTCTGCCGTACATCATGGAAAGGGCTGGATCCAAATATATATAAAAATTAAAAATAAAAAGGTATAAACAGCGCTTCCTTCCTAAAGAGCCTCCCTGCTTGGGCTGGGCCTTGGGAGCCTCCTGAGCCCGGCTGCCTCCGGAGCATCTTCCTGTTTGTGGAGATTGCTCCGGCGCAGAGCCAAGCTCCCAGGAAGGCTCTGGCTACTTGGGACTCTCTCAGGACCACTCCCCTGGGAAATGGGCAGTGGTTTCAGTAGCATCTCTGACCAAATAAAGACCAAAAGCTTTTCCTTCCTCCCCAGCACCTTCATTTGTGACTCTCTTGTCACAGGAAGCTGTTGCTGCAGGAGATGGGCACAGCATCCTCGTGCCGTCTCCGCTCTAATTCAGCAGGATTTATGGCAAAACAGGATGGAATTTCCCAGCAGAGCCCAAGCTGAGGGACCAGCAAATGCTGCTGCTGTGGGAGTCAGCATGGGGACACCGCAGGGGCTCGGGGACACCAGGGCAGCAGGGCACCTGCACTTCTCTTGGTTTGGAGCCATCAGCTCCTTAAGCCTTCAGAAAGGGCCTTTGGGGCTTCATTTGTTCATTTTCATGTCAATCCCTGTTCCTCAGGGGAAAGCCTCTGCTTCCACCTCGGAGAGGATTACTGCAGCCACAGGACCAAATCCCCCTGTTCGTTACACCCCTGTAAATCTACAATAAATCCTTTTAAGCCATTGGGGCCACTCTAGGCTTACCCAGACATAAATGGCCGTACTATAAATAAGACCTTGGTTTGATTAGAGAACTAAAGGCAGGAAAAAAGCACTTAAAAGATATCCAGGGGAAACACAAGCTCCTCCCATAAGTAGTTATGCTGACAATGATGAGTTAGTCCATGAATGGCAGTCAGGGAGTGAGTCATGTTTCATAAATCAATTACACGGAGATATTCCCGTCCCGGAGTACTCACCCACAGGATTCAGTAGCAGGATTTCCACAAAACACAGCAAGTGTGGCAACCGAATTCCAGCTGGTCCTGACCCAGGAATCCCCAGTTCCAGAGGTGGGCGACATCCTGCTGCACTCCCTGTGGCTGCATGGCAGGAGGGGGCTCGGGGAGTGGCCGGGGCGATGGAGGGGATGGATAGAGATGGGAAAGGGGCAATGGGACTCAGTTCAACCAAAACCACTCATCAGTGGCCCCTGGGGACTCCAGCAGCACCCAGCCCCACCTGCCACATGGCTCAGAGGAGGCAGAGGTGGCACAGTGTGGCACCAGACCCCCTGGGAGCTGGTGTCCTTGCCTGGGCAGAGACCGAGCACTGCACCTTTCTCATGCTGCTGCTCCTGCTCCCCTGTTCATGTAGCCATGAGGCCCCACTGCCTTCCAGAGGTCTTTCCTGGGGCAGAAACCAGGCATTGTCACCTTTGTTACTAGCAGTAATAAAACTAACATTCTGCATACAGTAAGCTCCTTTCATCCTGAGAAACAGAGGTGCTTCACACGCTGCAGCGCTATCGTTTCTCTCAGAAGCTGCCCGGGATGAAGGTGACCGTCCCCATCCAGGCCAGGGCACGGGTGGGGGCAGAAGGGAGGGTGGGCTCAGCTCAAGTGTGCAGAGAGTTTGGAGAGGCTGAAAATAATTGTTGGACTCAAAAGGCAGCCAGGGCAAAGGAACCAGCAGTGCTATTTGGAATGTGTTAATGGGCTTTTAAATGACAAGAAATGGCCATGCCTTCAGCTTGAGGCTGGATGGAAGAGGCCGCATCTTCAATCATTTGTCTAAATTTTGGATTTTCACTCAGGATAAAGGAAAGAAGGCACGTATTGTTCAAAAGAGAGAGAATGCTTTGCAGACCTCTGCTGGAGCACCACGAAGACAGCTTGTTTCTGAAGGGCTTTTCGGTGCCCACCTGCAGCCTTTGTGCACACCTGGGTGATGTTCATCTGACCCGGGACACGTGTCGGCTGAGACACAGCTAAACATTCAAAACAAAGACTAATTCAGCGTCCCTGTAATTAAGCACATCTATTTGTTGGGATTGATGTTAGAGCCACACACTCTGTGCAGGGTCAGCATAGCCCTTCTTGGAGACAAATCCATTTGGAGAAACTGCTAAATGGGGTTTCTGCCCCCACCCCGTGTTCTCCATTCCCTGTCCCCGGGCCAGGACAGTGGAGCTGCCTGTGCCCAGTGACAGCATGAATCCTCCAGTGGCCACTCACCGGCAGAGCAACGGCACTTCCCTCCCTCTCCCTCTTGTGAGGAAGTGGCTACTGTAAATTCCAGTCCGCTGCAGTTAAATAATCTGATGGTGGTCAAAAAATAAATGCTGGGAAGAAAACTCAGGCCCTTGGCTCTGCTGTTTCGCCCCACTCCGCCTCCCTCAGCCTTGCCATACTTAGATATGAAATTATCAGCAGAAGAGTTTATAAAATGTCAAAACAGTTTCTTTCACATCAGCTAGACAATTTGTATAAATAGTGCCTCTCTAAAGAGCCTCCTGCCAGCTCAAACCTCCCTTTCATCTCCCTGGGATTTATTCCATGCTGTTTTTATGGGAATTTAAAACAATCCCTAATGAAGAGTGAGGATGGAAAGCTCTGTGCTGCGCAGAAGAGCCCTGGGGTGATGGCAGGGACGGAGCCCCAGCAGGGTCCCCTGTTTGCTGCCACCCAGAACTGCCTTCAGAGAGAAACGGGGAGGTAATTTCCTCCTGTTATGTGGGAGGTGAATGCTCAAAACTGCTGTGGCTCGATGGGTGATGCCCCTGTATCGCTGTGCAAGAAGTCGGGGCAGAACCCCTGGGAGAAAAATAGTTCAAAAAGCTGCATTTCCCGAGTATTGCAAAGTCACTTGGAGGAGCAGAGGAAACCACCTCAGTCCTGTTTGTTCTGCAAAGTAAACAGGGAAGCACCGTGCCAGGAGGAACCATGGAAGGGCTCCAGCTGCTGCACAAACAGCAGCTCTCAGCAGCCCCCAAAGCCTTTTGGTCCACAAGGAGCGGGTCAGCGGGAAAAGCACAGTGACACAGCTCACGCATGGGCCCGGGTACTTTGGGAGAAAGGAGCAGCTTTGGGCAGGGAGAAGGGGGGGATAACGGGGGGAATCACTGCTCCCAGAGGCTGGACAATATTCTTGCCATGTGGGTGAGCGGATTTGGCATCAGATGGGGTCCTGTGCCAGCTGGTCTGCCCTGGCTGTGGCTTCCCTCACCCCCTAGCCACACCGGAAGAGAACAGTAAAAAACTCCAATTATAACTCAATTAATTGTGAAATGCACAAAAATATCAATCACCCCAGCCCCCGTCCCCCACGTTCCTGCCCTGTTTGTACTGGGAGTCCCAGGGGCTGACACCCAGGAGCCGTTCCAAAGCCACAGCAGCCCCATCCCTGGGCAGACCCAGGGAGCTGTACTGGTTTGACAGCCCGGGCTCCCTCCCACACGGGCGCTGCGCTCCCCAAGGAGCCGAGCCAGAAAAGCAAACACATGTGCTCACTCCCAGGTTTCGGGAGCTTTAAAAATCCAAAGCCACACAATCCAGCTGAGCAAAACCACACAGGGAGGATAAGTATCGCCCCAGTTCTTGCTTTTTTTTATTCCTGAAGGACAGGTTGCACTTCTGCTGCAGGACAGCGAGACCCCGGCCCCCCTTCAGTGGGACCCCTCTGAGGAGGTGGCCGTGCCTGGGGGGGCAGAGGCTGGAGGGGTCCCATGCTGCTGGACTCTGGCACCAGTGCATCCCACAGCATCTTCTGCCACCGCTGAGCTCACCGGGCCCGCGTTTCCCTCACCTTCCAGCGCTACTGCTCTGCTTGAAGTAACACCCCGGAGCAGCCAGGACCGAGCCGCTGTCCTGCTGTCACACTGGGGAGCCCTCTGCAGCAAATACACATTTGCAGCCTTTTCTGGCCCTTCACAACACGGCGGGTGAGTCACTGGGAGAACTCCCCCCCATTTCCAGCACAGTTCAAGCTCAGGGAACGGGATGTGGAGAGGAAGAAGAGCTTTCCAGGTCTGATTCTCCACTGACAATTTGCTTTTGACAGTGGTTGAAATCATCTTTGGAACAAAATGTGGATTCTAAGGAAAGTGAACTTTGTCTTCCAGTAGAGCTGGGTGTGTAGAGGGGGGAGAGTTTTCTTCAGGCATTCCCATCTGTGAGAAATACTGACAGTGGTCTGACGTCGCTGTGCCCCCACATCCATGGGGGGCAGTGAAACAATGCCCAAATTGGAAGTTTTGGAAGGAAACCCGAAGATCCTGCTTTTGTCCAGCCCTTCCCAGCTCACAGAGCACCGCGTCAGGACCAGATTGACCCTCTTCTTTACACAGATGGGGAAACTGAGGCACAGAGCAGTGACATGATGTCAGTCACCATCGCCAGGCTCCAGACTCTCATTCCAGCTCGTTCTTCACCAGACCACAACCACTCTCTGTTACACCAGATGTGACCCTGCTTCACACTCACATCCTCTCCCTCTTTGCTTTCACTTCCTTCCAAGGCAGGGAAGAGCCAGGACAGCACTCGCCACTCGCTGCCTCTTCATTTATGAGCTCCAGCTTGGGTTGGGTTTTTTTTCCTTTAAGGTAAACCTTAAATGCTAAAGTCTCAGAATAAAGCACTCCTCCACACCTCCTGGCACGAGAACAGCAGCTGCCAGAAGGTAAGGGAAGAGGCTGAGAGCGGGTACATTGATGTCTCAAAGCGACAAGGCTCAGCTGTGGGGGCACAGGCTCTGGGAGGGGGGTGGCCGGGAGCCCTGGCCTGAGTGGGGAGCACAGGCAGAGCTGCCTTTTGCTGCCTGCAAGTGTTTTACAGCCCCACCAGGACAGAGGTGGCTGTCACTGCTGGTGACTCACACCGTAAGATCATTGTTGTTGGATTGTTATTTTTTTTTCCTGAGTCTGTGTGTCACTAAAAAATACTATTTTTTCTAGAAAATCTGCTGTCCTCCCCTCCACCCCCAACATGGAAAGGGAATCTGTGCTCAAAGCTGCAGCTGAGGTTGCAGATAGACCTTCCCTTCCTGATCCTTATCTCACCAGGATGTAGGAGGATCCTTGGGGAATAGCTGGAAGCCTTTCGCTGGAGCCATCCAAGAAGTGAGCAAGCTGACTTACAGCCTTTAAATGGCAAATCCATCGAGTGCTGGGGGACCAGGATCCAAAATGCTGATTAACCCCATTGAACTGCATCATCCCAGGGCTCTGCCTCGTGGGAACTGCCCCGCGCTGAGCCCAACCTGCCCCAGACTCCTTGAGCCACCTTCTCCACAGAGCTCTGCGGGCACCTCCGCGTCAGCTAAATAACACCAGCTAAAAATACACCTTCCAATCCTAATCTAAACCAAAGCCTTACATTGCTGGCTCACAAACTTATTCCAGCTGCAGCCCGCTCATGGGCAGGGAGTTTTGTGTGGTAGCAAATCCATTGCTGGGCTTCTCTCAGGCTGCGGGCGCTCCGGGGGTGGCCCCAGCTCCAAGAGCCCAGTCTGCAGCCTGGCAGGAGCAGGGGATGGGGGAGCTGGCTGGGTGCCCCGAAGCTGGTGGGGACCAAAGAGGGCTCTGGTCCTTTCCTCCACCTTTCCTGGGTCATACCAGCTCCCCTGGACGTAGCTCTGAGTTACAGCCAGGAGCTCTGATGACACGGCAGCTGTGGGGAAGGACAGAGCCACCTTAGGAGACTGGAGAAGGCTGGAGGTTGGCGGGTCCTGAAGCTCCCAGTGACATCCATGAAGCCAGGGGCTGACAAAGACCATAGCATCCACCTCAGCATCATCCTCTCACTTGTCCAGAGCAGACTGCTGAGATGTCCAACAGAATCTCTACCTTTTCTCCATGGCTGATCCTACTGATACCGTGGAGGAAAGGAAAAATGAATCCTGGACACCCAGGAAGCCGAGCTTGATCCTTCTTACTCACTGTCCCTCCAGCTGCCAGACTGATCAGCCTGCACAAGGTGTCCTGCTTCAAATCACAACTGTTTTTATGAAAAAAATACTACTGTATGAGGCAGGAAAGGCCTCCAAATACTCTAACCATACCAGCACATCTAGCAGAAGGATTATATATTATAGCAGCACATATATATATCTACACACACACACACACACAGAGAGCACAGCCACCAGCAGCCGTGAGCAGAGGATTGTTAGCACCAATACGAGCTCTGCTCCCTGAGCTCAGCCATATGTTTCCCTAAGCCTCTTGGCGGGAGCACATGCTTCCAGGAGAACAAATAAGTAGAGAAGTAGCAAAGGGAGCCCTTGGGTCAGGGGCTGGATGCTGTAAGGAAAGAGTGAGAAGGGGAGGGCAGAGCTGATTTCCACACCAAGACCCTCCCCGATCCCACGCTTCAGCCCCATTTGGCTCCTCTGTGCAGGGAGTGTTTAATCACTTTGCAAGCCATAAAAACCTCCAACCCAGTGTTTCCTGATGCTGAGGCTGAAGGGGGGTGGTGGCAGAGGAGCCAAGTACCCACGGAAGGAGGATGTGGGGGCGTGAGGAGGATGCAGCACCCACAGACCCCACAGGGCATCCCGGGCTAGGGGCAAAGTGTGGGGCAGAGACAGCAGAAGGGCACAGGCTTGGCCTCCACTGGTGACAGAGGAATTGCAGCAACCCAGCAACCCAGTTCTCTCATATTTAGGGCAGGAAACAGGTGCTGCCTGGCGGAGGAAACATCTGAAGAAAATAAGTGCACCTTGTGCCTCTCCCGGCAGGAACCTGGTGGGAACAGGGGTGCAGGGCGGAAATGTCCCAATTCAGCCCCAGCCAGGGCAGGTGCAGTTCAGCTGGGACTGATGGCATCACCCTGGGCTGCACCAGCAGGGATGGGGTTCCAAAGGTCCTCTTTTCTTTGGGTCTTTTATTTCTCCTTGGAAGCACAGGGAGCCAGGCAGCAGAAGTGTGGGTTGGTTATGTACCTGTGGGCAAGGCTGTGGTCTCCTCCTTTTTGGCCTGAGGGTCATGGAAAGAGACGATGAGGCACTTCTCGCTCTCCAGCAGCTCAGGAAACGTGGGCTTCCCTCTCCTCGGTGGCAGGTTTCCAGTCCTGGGTCACACACTGACACAGGCTCACGGGCACAGGTTTACTGAAGACAGGCATTTTTCTGAACCCATCTCCCCTCCACAGCTGCTAAAAAGGACAGACAAAGAGAAAACCACCAGCCTGTGCCCTGGCAGGACCAGTGGTGTTGTGGGCAGTGTTTAGACAAGAGTCTGTCCCCGTGGGGAAGCACCTGCCTCCTAAGAAGGAGCTGGGGGTGATGGAACACTGGCACACTTCATGGGCTGGTGCAAAAAAAGTCTTGCACAAATGCTGCTCGGTCTCCTTCCCTTCCAAAGCACCTTTTCACAAGTGGATGCTGCTGCCCCATTGAGCCAGCTCAGAGCATTTTCAGGCCATGAAGCATCCTCCTGCCAGCACCTTCCTGGGTCTCTGGGCATCCCTCCCCCAAGGCCGGGGTCCCCTTGGCTGCATTTCGCTGCGCTGCCCTTTGTGCAACCAGAAATCTGGCAGCTTCTCCTTCCCTCCTGCGGTACCTCAGCATTTATAGAGACGTTTGTGCGGTGGCGACTTGCCCAGAGCATTTCATAGACTCGCTTCTTGCGAGGCTCCGGAGCCGCAGGGAAGCGCTGCCACCTCCCGGCGGCCGCCGAGATCTGCCACCTCCTCCCGGACCCCCCCGGGGCGCAGCGATGCCGTCGGTACGGCGTGGGGAACCCGCAATTTATTGTCCTTTAGACAATTATTCTCTCACTCGATGACCCCTCCTCACCCGGGACAAGGAATTGGGGAAAAAAAACCCAAGTAAACTCAAGGGATGATATATTTAATAGAATGAGGCTAAATAATTACCATTAATAATTCTAACGAACCAATATAGATCCCAACAGGTGTATAAAATACACAAGAATTACTCCCATCCCAGGAAGCTGTGCATTCCCAGCAGAACAGCCAACATGGGATGCTGCGAGCGCTGCGGCTCCAGGAGAGGAAGGGCTCAGGGCCCTGGCTCTGGGGCAAGGAGTTCCCAGGGTGGCAGCCATCAAGAGGGAGACAGAGATCTCAGCAAACTTTCTAATTTCTATTGAATGTGACCTTCACGGGCCATGTGCTGGACCCACCAGAGAGGAGCCAGCAGAGCCCCAGGACCACACAAATCCTTTTCTTGGTGCCAGCTGCCCCACACCCGGGTGGGCTGGGAGCACCAGCCACGTTAGATGTGATTCTTCAGAAAAAAAAGAACTACAGTATCTAGGAACTTGTGCTTTTAAGCACTCATTTCTGGTTGCTCTAATTCAAGTCAAGCACAGGTCTCTGCACTTGGTCCTTGGCCGCTTCTGATGTTTAAAGCGTGTTTTGAAACTACAGCAAAACCTCCAACCAGTCAGTGTTCCCGTTTAAACAGGAACCCACAGGCACAGAGTCAAACCCTTTCCTCAGAAATACTGTTTTATTTTGACTCACATCAGTAGATCCATGTGGTTGCCCCTCAGGGGAAAATCTAAAACCCACAACCTTATCCAGACTTCAAGCACGTACACATTTATAAGCAACCTTCCCTGACTCTCCAAGAGTTTCAGGCATTGCTGAATTTCCAGGAGTGCCCAGGCTCCTGGTGCTTCTTTGCCTACAATTTGGGAACCTCTTCTTTGTGTGAGTTTCTCTCAGAGAACCAGCAATGCCCAGGAAGCCCTGTGATGCTGCAAATAAGGCAGAAGGAAAATAGAAGGGAGAAGAGAAATGCTGAAAAGTTGATAAAATGGGGCCTTCATCCAGACTCACCAGGTCAGCAGCTTCACTGGCAGGTACCTGTCGACTGCAATGGCCAGGAAAGCCAGGATGGAGGAGTGAGAACAGATCATCATCAGGCAGCACGTGAAGAGGCAGGACTAGAAATGGATGTGGACTCCTAGGGTCACCACGATGGCCAGCGGCGTGACAAGGATCCCTGTGGCAGTGTCAGCGAGTGCCAGGGAAACGATGTACAAGAAGGTGGTCTTCTGAAGAGCTGGGTTCAGCCTCACTGCCCACATCACCAAGGCATTGCCCACCACTGCAAGTATCCCCAGTGACAAGCTCCCTCACAATACAGATCACGTCCAGGCTGCCTAACTGACATTTTGGACATCTGAGGCCCTTTACATCCAAAATTAGGAAATGCTGTGCTGAATTCTTTCTATAACCCCACCAGCCAGGTGAGAAGCCAGCTCCTCCCCAGTCTGCTCGAAATTTAGCCCCTCCCTCAGAACTTTGCACCCTTTCTGGTCTGCAAACACAACTCCCCCTGTAGAGGTGAGCAGAGCAAACTGGTCATGAAGATCTGTTTATCAGATCTTCTACACCAAGCCCTTTGACATCTCTCTTTTTGTCTCCTTGAGGTTTCAGCACATTTTTGTACAAGTGTCAATGTAATGCAGCAGCAGCATCACACTGTGAACAAACCACTGGGGCTAGAGCAGGCTACGCTGGGGCAGGGAGGTTGCTCCTTCTCAGAGCTTCTTTAAAGCATTGATTTCAAGAACGTAGAATTTGTCCAACTCTTTTGAGAGCAGAGAATAAAGAAGTCTCATTTATTTCTGTCTCTGTTTCCTCCCAGGGCTGATTTCACTTCCTCAGTTTTGCCAGAAGATTGGGTAGAAGAGCTGGAGGACTCAGTCAGTGTCCAGGATACAGAATAGCACCCGTGTTTGCTCAAGGCTTCATTACACTGACACAGCACCATCCACCCAATTGCTTAATTACTATTTGCTTGTTCCTGGAAAGTCTGCATGTCTACTTACCCAAGGGCCAGGTTACCCTGAGAGCCACGAGCTGACACGAGCTCACAGGTTTGCATCTCTCCCCAGTTCCATCTGAAACGGGAGCAGCTCTTTCACTGTAAGACACGTCAAGGAGTGAGGACCATGCGCTGCTGGGCTCACCCACAGCAAAGGGGTCACAGCTTTTACACCCTCTCCCTGCTACTTCACTCCTTTCCTCGGTTTCTCCCTCTTCCCTAAACCAAGCACAGGACAGTATGCCACTCTCTGAACTCTGGCTGTCATACCAATTTCCAGCAGAAATTAGGGCTGTCACTGACAACATCAAGTGCATTACAAGAGAACTTTTCTGCCACCTCAGGGCCTTAACTGAAATATTATGCCCAAGTATTCAAGTACTGGAATATAATGAGACACCCTTCTAACGCCCCCTGAACTGTCTCATTTCCTATAGTGACTGCAGAGTGATTATCTGCATTGATAAGTGGCAGCTTTGCACAGTCAGTGCTGGTTACAGTTCTTCCACTTCTGAAGCTACAGTCTGGAAGAGGAAACAGTTAAAGTATTTGTTTATAGGTTTCTGGTAAGCAGGCTGGTGGAAGCTTTTCTGTTCATTTCCTTCAAAATAGCTTTCCCAAGTACTTTACCAGTACCAGGCTGCTGAAGGAATGCTGTGACCTTCAGGAGATGTGTCCAGAGCAGGGAAAGTTTCCTGGATGCTGAGGCATTTGCAGCTCTGTGGAAAGGCAACCGCTGATTTGCTGCCCGAGGGTGGAGGACACGAGATGCTGGAAGAGGTTTGCACGCCCCAGAGTCACTGGAACCACTGAGCTTCAGACACTGAGGGCGAATCCCACGCAGGGTCATCGGTGCCCATGCTTCCTTCTGCTGCTCAGACTGGGGTGGGAGCGTCTCCAGCAACTGGCCATGGCCAACCAGAGCCTGGTGCTGAGCAGCCTGGATGGGATTTACATCGGTACCGAGTGCTTGGTTGCTTTGTTCGCCACTTTGGGTAACATCCTGGTCATCTGGGTGGTAAAGCTGAACTTGACGTTTCAGAACACGACTCTCTACTTCATCGTTTCCCTGGCACTGGCTGATATTGCAGTGGGGGTCCTCGTCATGCCCCTGGCCATCGTGGTGAGCCTGGGCATCAGCCTCCACTTCTACTCCTGCCTGTTTATGTGCTGCCTGATGGTGGTTTTCACCAACGCCTCCATCCTCTCCCTCCTGGCCATCGCCGTCGACCGGTACCTGCGAGTGAAGGTGCCAACCAGGTGAGTGCTGGGCCACCACGGGCCCCTCCATTGCCCAGCCTCTGCCCCACGGGTGCCACCTCCTCTCTCTTCCTTAACTTGGCCCTTTTCTAACAAATCTTTGCTCTAAATGCCTGTTTGTGCACGGAGAACATACCTGTGCCTAAAAGCCCACCTGAGACACGCTTTCTAGAGCAGGACCCGCTCCCTGCGGTTCCTAACGCAGCACAGAGGGACCCCAGGGGTATTTGTGTGGGGCCTGGAGCTCAGTGTCATCACTGATCAGGATCTGGCCACAGCATGAGTCTGCGGCCAAACAGTTGAATTCTTTGGACATTTGGTAATTACACAGGATGCAGAGTACTACAGATCTCTTTGGGTTTCTGAGGATAGACTTGTATAGAATTCCTTCTAGTCTTTGCTGAAAACACAAAAAGAAGGGACAGACTTATTAAGGGCAAACTTAAGAAGCCATTCACTTTTTATATCTGAAAAGTACATCAGTTAGAAATCCAAAGCATAACCTCAGGCATGAAGGTTGTCATTTTTTTTTAATGGGAAAAGGACCTATAAAATTGAAGAATGAAAGAACAGTTTGGTCCTACAAATGGCATAAACCAAATATAAAAGTAAAGCACACCCAAGGAGGCTGAGAAATAAGACAGGACCGCTAACAGTCGAAGGGCAGCGTCTAGACAAGAGGAGCACTGAGATCATAATGAAACACGAAGTGAAGTAGCTGAAAACATCCAATTATAGAGAGAGGAACTTGAGCATATTCCTTTGTATGGGTGCTGCAAAGTAACTGTTACATGTGAAGAGTTAGGGCACGTCTCAAAATAAGATTTTGTCTTTCCCCTCAAAGAACTGTTAATGTTCCATTTTGTGACAACGAACCTGTAGCATTTGAACACACGAGTTCTCAAAACCATCTGTAACTACTTAAAAACCTTGTTTGACACAACCCGGGTTTTCTTCCCCAACAGATATAAAATAATCACTAGAGAGAGAAGAGTTTGGTGGGCGCTGGGATTGTGCTGGTCTGTGTCCCTGCTGGTAGGATTAGTCCCCCTGCTTGGATGGAGCAAGACAAAACCAAGAAACTCTGACTTTCTCACCTGTCAATTTACCTCTGTGATGAGGATGGATTACATGGTTTATTTTGGCTTCTTCATATGGACCCTCGTTCCTCTGCTCATCATGTCTGCTCTGTACATGGAAATCTTTTACATTGTCCGGACAAAGCTAAGTCAAGGTACAACCAACGTGAGAGGGGCAGGAACTTTTTATGGACAGGAGTTCAGGACAGCCAAATCTCTAGCCCTTGTTCTCTTCCTGTTTGCAATATCCTGGTTGCCTCTGTGCATTATAAACTTAATTTCTTACTTTTACCCAGAGTGGCAGATCCCAAAGTCATTGATGTACTTGGGAATCCTGTTATCCCATGCCAATTCTGCCATGAACCCCATTGTCTATGCTTGCAAGATAAAGAAGTTCAAAACCACCTACCTTTTAATTTTAAGGACCCATATCCTGTGCAAAAAACCAGACGCAGTTCTTACAGAGCAAACAACAGACCAACAGTCTTAAATAAAGAACGACCGTTGACCTGCCAGTACACACCAGACCATTGATAAAACCACTTTGCTTTGGTAAGAAACTCTTGGGAAAACGCATGTTCTGTTTTATCAACTCCCACTCTTCCACAAACCGTTTTCTGATAAGGGCCAGCTCCTCTTACTCCATCTGATGCACATTTGACATTAAACTCCCAAGGATCATTTATGATCTTCTGCACTATCGTACCCCGGGGAATTCTGCTGGGTGATCGCTGTACCAAGCCCAGATCTTCCAGGCAAACATCTTCATTTAACCAGCCCTTCCAGTTGCTATTTACTGGTTTGAGCATTATGTGGCAGCCCAGCGACCCAAAGCACTGTTAACAAGGCAGACTCCTTGCTCCTGGCTCCCCAGCTCAGACCCAGCGATGGCTGGTAAAAGCTGCTGCTTGTTCCTTTCTAGTTTTAACTCAAGACTGGTAACTTTGTCATAACTTCGATTTCTCTTTTTGCCCAGTTATGGGCCCTTTGCTTACACACAGCTGGACTAACCCTGATTTTTTGGTGTGTCCAGTAGCACTTATCCAGTAGAACTACAGCATGTCCTGGGACACCTCCTCCCACATTCAAGCTCTGGGAAACAGCCCTCACCTCTGCTGACCACCTCAGCTGAAAAGCCAGACCCTGCCCTGACTTGGGGGACCCTCCTCTTCTTTGGGCAGGATCCTGCCAGCGGGAGACTTTCATTGCTTTTAAACCAAGAAAGCGCTGACCCCAAAAGGCTGCAAAATTGCCCTCAGACACAGAACACCAGGCAAGAGCCCAAGTGCTGGGCACACAGACTGTTCACCAAGGAGATAAGCTGGGGTTGGGCAAGTGCTCCAGCTAAAACAGCGACTGTCAGAAAATAAACCAACGATATATTGAAGTTCTTTCCTCCTTCCCCAGCTCCTTAACCAAGGAGAGAATAATCAACTATCTCTAAACCATCAAGAATGCATTGTCCTGATTTTTTACTAAAAATCATGCATTTTGGCACTTCTTCCTGCACAGCATAATCCCCCAGGTAATTCTCCCTACAGTCACAGACTCTTTTCCTAACACCCGATGTAAGTGGGATTTGCTGCAAGTCTTCTCTGTAAACTTGTAGAGCTGTAGCAGCCTGTTACAGGTCTGAGGACTACTCCAGCAGTGGATGTAAATGTGTGTCTGTATTAAATCATTTCAAAATACTTAAGAGATACTTAAGACAAAGTTTGTCCAGTGGTTTGGTTTTTTTTCCATGGGGATTGGTCGAATCTACTGAAAAACAGTGTTGATAATGCAAGAGTTGCAATCCAGGCATGTCCTCACTGACTCTTCTTACACCCTTTGTCTTCCCTGTGAATTTAGACTGTAATTTGAGTCTGGCCAGCTTGCGCTGCAATCAGTGTTGTCACATTTTAATGAATAATAATACTAAATATTAGGTAGCTTTTATGTTTAGAGTGTGCTCTTCTCCATGACAATCAAAAAAGCAGCCTGAGGGAAATCTGCACAGTTTCAGTGGTGTCCTGACTGGGACAGCACAGAAATTGCAGTGAATACTGCAGCACAGTTCACACAGTCTGGTTTTGGGGCACATCAGTCAAGCTGAAAACAGGCCATTAAAGGCCAGGCTCTTTTTGCTCTGTCTTTAAATAGTAAGAGTGATCTAGAAAAAGCAGAGAAGGGAATGCATCATTCTGCTGTTTATCTCGGAAACTGTTGGCATCTGCTCCTTCAGCTGACATCAGACATCTCCATTTGTTATCTGATGTGACCCTCGTTACAAAGCTCTGCCCTGTTCACAGTTCAACTCTATTATAAACAGGCCACCAAAGGAAGTCACTGCATAAGTATATCAGAATTTTGCTACTTGATCTCTCACTGTAGAGACAGAGGTTGACCAAACTGATTGCTTTCAGCAGAAAAACAGGCCTGACCTAAACAACAGGAAATTATTCACTATAATGATGTACGACAAACTTCGCCTATGGATTTTTGAGAAATACCTACTGGGTTCTGCCCGTGGTGGTACTGGCTGGAAAATGCTTGTGCAGGTCCCTGGTTCCCACTTCAGCACTTACTCTGGAAGTAGCCGTGGCATTCAGTCCCAGAGATCAAACAGGCCAGATAATGCTTCAACTAGATGTGGAGATGGGTGAAGGCACGTATCAACAGCCCATGGGTGTACAAATACCACTCAGGGAGAGAGAAGGACTCGGCTCCCCCGCAAGAGCCAACTCACTGCTGGCTGAGGGAGATGCAGCCCAACAGCCATGTTAGCATCATCACTGTAGCTCTATAATCCACCCTTTAACAGTGCAACCAGGTGTCAATCCCAAACTGTCAGGGAATACCATGGGCCACTGCTGTCCTTGCACCCTTCAAAGCACCACATAACCCGTAAGCTGTTCCCAGTCACCCTCCCAGGGCTGGACAATCCGTGCCAGACTTCCCCATACCCGTGTATTTTGCCTTGCACGTTCCTGCTGTGAAAGGCTCTCATTAGGGAGGCCACAAGTTCAAACACCTCTAGCAGAAACCTACTGAAATAGGAAAAAGGGGGAGCCAGAATAGCAAAACAGCCAACACACCACCTCCTCTGTTGGGATTAGCAGGCTCCGTTGTCCCAAATTCCTCTAGCTGTCTATAAACAAAGAGCTGGCTGGTGGCTACCACAAAGAGCTGTGCATGACTACAGAGGGCTCTTGGGGTGAGAAAGGGAGGGACAGACGGATGCTGTGGGATGCGCCTGGGACTTGTAAGCAGCCATGCAACACAACTCTGTCACCCTCTGTCCCCGAGGGCTGTACCGCGCTCGGCTCTGCAGGCAGGGACACGCAATCACCGCGCTCTGGCTGGCAACGTTTCACAAAGAAACAGAACGGTTGTGCCCAGTCTCAGTACAATTCATGGTGAAAAACCCTACACCCTAACTGGTCTTGGGAGTGGGGACAGCCTGTGCTGAGTCACCTCTTCTTGCACTTTAACACAGGAAGGCAGCATTCTTATTGGGATGCTGAACTAATGTTTGTGCTAAACAGGTAAATTATCAGATGTTCTTATTTCTCAGCTGCTGTCAGGCAACAGACTAATGTTATTAATTTCAAGCCAAAAAAGAAGAATTGTGAACCAACTACAATCATCTCTCATGAACCTCCCAGCAGCTGCACATTTTGAGGAGTAATAGAATATTTTCTCTATTAAATAGCACTTGAAGAAACTGCCATGGCTGAGATGAGAGCAGATACAGCAGAACAAAGATGACAAGTTCTACTCCTGACCCTGTAGAATGCTCAGCTGCCTTACCCACAACACCCTCCCCGCCAAATTTCAGAATATAATGGTGTCTGTGCACCTGCTTTTCAGTGGTCCCTCCAAATTCCACCAGCTGCTGCGGGCAGAGCAGCAGGACAACCCAAGGAGCTGGCAAAGATGGAGCTGCTGCTCCTCTTAACTGCTTGTTGGAAAGACACCAAAGGCACCAGGGTTGAGCCGGGCTGGGTCCAGCTGCTCATCCACAGCCTGGTGCTGCCATCAGGTGGCACATCCCACCCCGCTCCTCTGAAGCCTCCCAGATGTCAGACTTGTGTCTTCAGCTGCAGCGCATGGGAGGCTGTAGGACTCGAGGCACTTGTCCTGCCCCAGACATTCCTCCAGAGAGGCATTTACAACAGCATGCACACAATCATCCACGTTTTCAGAAATGAGAAAAACCTGCCAGGACCCACCGCTCCCTGGTGACCAGAAACAAGGCAGCTCCTGAAGCCCCGATGGCCGAGGCAGCCCAAAAACCTCACTCCGACAGAGATCAGAGCACTTCCTCAGACAACAAACCACCCATCTGAGAGCACAGGAACATGCAAAGCAGCTTCTCTGTGGCTGTTCAGGCTGAGTCACTCCTGGGAACTTTCCCCCAGTTTATGAAAAGTGAATGTTTTTAATGTTTTTGGGTGTACTTAGAGCAATAGTACTTGGGGTGTACCATGGGCAGGAATGCATGAATGAACATTGCCACAAATTTGAGGGTCACACTGTGATTGCGCATTTCTTTTATGTGACCCAATCAGGAAGCGGGCATTTCCATACAAATATTTCATTACCATAACTTCAACAAGCAAAAAAACAACTAACCAGAGCACTTGGCAATCATAAAACCCAAGAAAAATAGCATGCTCAGTAACAGAAAAGAGAAACATAATGGCACAGACATGAACAGATGGAGAAACATTTCCATTTTTCACTTCTTTTTGGTAGTTCAAAGCAATTGCAAACACACAAGTGGAAACTTTACAAGGGCACTGCAAGGACTCACAAGGATTTCTACAGATGAGCAACTACTATATAAAACGGAGTTTGCTCACAACTTTTGGCAAACAGCTTGGAATAGGAGACGTTAATTTCCTTTTATAACTCTAAAATGAGCTGATGTTACATACATTTCTCAGAGCAGCGTTGGCATTTCTCAGAGCACTACAGGCCTCGCTATAATGTTCTGGCAGCATTTGATGTGCAGGAAGTGCAAGCGTCTTCGTTTCACCCAAAACTTCACCATCACACAGCCACCGGTGCCCGTCGGAAGACCAGAGTAGTGTAAGCAACATCATTCTGGGGGTGTGAAAGCAGCCACAGACATTAGAGAGAGTGCAAGCATCACACCTCAGCATGAATTCCCTGCAGTTCATCTGCCCCCAGTCCTACACACCGTACGTGGTCACAGTCTGTCCCTACACATGGGAAATCTAGTAAAGGCTAAGCTGGATCAAATCAGTTGTTAACCTGGCTCAGGATCCTGATTATTCCAAAGAAACAATATCAGGAATCAAAGCTGCAGAAATCCTTGCCATTTAAAAAGACTTTTCCCCTAAGCCACCCAATTAGTGGTTTTATTTAGCTTCAGAACCCTTAAAAGATGTGGGGAGTCTGGCTTTTGAGCCCTGTGCTATCAGAGAAGGAATAGCTTTCCTTCTGCTGTCCAGTTACCTCCTCAGGTAACTACAAACAAAGGCTGAAGCCTTGGATGCACAAACAAAAGCAATTTTCCTCAGTCAAAAGAACCATCAGTTAACATTTGAGTCTTGCAAGAGCAAATCCCCTTCCCCTACCAAAAAAAATTTACCATTTTATGAGAATCTGAAGTCTCTCCATAAAGTATCAGAAATTAATTTTGACCTTTACCTCAACGTTCTTAGCAGGTTCCTCAGTCACTGTCTGGGAGGGAGCTTGCTCTTGTGTGTTCTGGTGGGATCTCTTGTACCCTGGGAAGGAGAGGGAGACCCGGCTGAGCCGTCTGCCCCATGTCTGGGGACAGCAGGGTGAGGGGCACGAGAACGGGGTGACCGAGTGGCACCAGAGAGCACAGGGCTCAGACATGGCTTGTAAAATCTGCCCCAGCCTGGCAGCCCCAGCCCCTGCCCACCCACTGGAAGTGCCTGGGATGAAACCAATTATGAATCTGGTGAATATTCCACATGGCCATTGTTAAGATGAAAAAATGCACCAAAACCTGCCACAACTCATCAGTGTTAGAGTTAATTCCTCCATGAAAACAGCCTCTGGGATGATTTGTGAGGAGTTACTGCTGGAATGACCTGTTTATCAATATGTTAGTCATTCAAGGGAGACATAATTTGAGCCTCTTTTGAAATATCTTGTGCAAAAATGGCTTTGAGACCCTAGTGCTGTAAGATGCAGCCTGAAGAGCATGGAAACTCAGCACCAGCCATGGCGAGATGTGCAGCACCCAAAGTAAAGCACTTCTCTGCCGCCGGGTCCAGACCATCCTGCTGCCATCACTGCCCTCAGCTGAGCCACTCACTTCTTCTGATGAGGTAGATGATTCCAAAAACCACAGCAGTCGACAGGACGCCGGAGAGAAAGGCTAGTGATATGTAGAGGATTTCACAGCTGTTGATACATAGAACACTCTGTAAGAATCCCCAGTTTTAACAGAGGTGTTAAATAATCAGTAGTGCCCAAATTCACCAAACTGCATGAAATGTACTATGTTATTTATCCAAATCCCCGTGAGATTAAAAGAAGTGCACCTGCATTAAGCATCACTATGAATTAAATAGTGCGCAGACAAGGAAATTCTAAGCAGCCGTTTAAACCCCAAAACATCAGATATATCAGACATATCTCCCCCCTTACAGGAGGGAGGAAACTGCATTTCCAGCGAACTCTGTGTTTAAGGTCAGGAAATAAAGGTGGAGCATTTACTTATTGATCCAGCACCAGACTTCTGAAGCTTGTAGGTTGGCTGCAGTGGTATGCACAGTGGTGGTAGGTACAGTAACGGTAGTGGAAATGGGTTCTGGTGTAACTAGAAAGGAATAGGAATAAAGGTATCAAAAGCAGGATTTAAAACTTGTTACTTTCTTCACTAACATTACCAGCACCAAGAACTACACCCAGGCATGCACCTGGTCAAGCAGGGATAGCTGTCAATACAGCATTCCTCTGCCAGAAGGCTGAAAGTGGCAACACCAGGCAGAAAAAATTCTTGCCATTATTTCTGTCCCACAGCAGCCTTTGGCAGCCACACGGTTCTCCCCCAAACACACACCTCCAGCTGTGCCCCAGCAGCAGCCCCTGGTGAGACAGGACATCAATCACCAACTCTGTCAAGGAGACCCCATCTAGCACATCCTCCAAGAAGGAAATACCTGCATTTCGTTTTGAGGAACCACCTCCCATTCTCTCCAAACACCAACGAACAGTAAGAGAAGCTAAGGGAGAAGAAAAAACCAAAAAGCAGCTGTATTTATGTGTGTGTGTATATATCTATATATCTATATATCTACTCACACACTAGAGCAAAACAAACCATAGACTTTATTTAGGTTTTAATCGACATTTCAGATGTCTGATACCAACCGGCACAAAGCCCCAGCACAACCCCCTGCTCCTGTGCACACACGTGTGTGCTCACTGCGCTTCTGTGATCCCGCTGCCTTCTCTCCTGAGGGTGGGACACGTTTCACAGCCAACAAAAATCACCCACAGAATGACTTTTGCAGCAGCTGGAACTGAACGAGCTTTGTGAACGTTTTCCCAGTCAGAAACAGCTTTGACAGAATGCCCCTTCAAGCTTTTCTTTCTTGTTACACCGACTAAAATGGGAACAGGAACTTCTCGAATCTTGAGGTGGCATCTTCAGTAGGGAAATACCAGGGAAACAGCTGCCCACTACAAAATTTCTGCTGTTTCTCACCAAACAGCTTGCGAACTGCACAGCGGGAATGAGGTGAAAGCAAACGTCCCGTTTCCTCTGCTGCCCACCCACGTCCCAGTCAGACACTGGGACCTCCCGGTTCCCTGGGCCACCAGCACCTTATTTGCAGCACTAAAAGCAGCACCAAAGCCATTCAGCTCCAGCCTCTTACCTGGTGCTGTGGGGCTGCAGCCCGAGAGCTCCGGAGGCGCCGGTGCAGCGGCTCAACCGTCTACTTGGCGAGAAGCATCTCTTCCAGGTCGAGTCATTCAGACGTGGGGACTACCCACACGTGGAAGTTGGGCAACCTCTTTTTCTTTTTTTAAGTAAAAAAAACAGGAAACTATGAAAGACACCTGCCTTCTCAGGAACTGCCGATCTAAAAAAAGTAAGGCAGTTTCAGCCCAGCCCAGCCCAGCTGACTTCACTTCTCACCTCTGACCACCACCACCTTGGGCTTTTTTGTTGTATTCAAAACTGTAGAAAACCGTGTTATTTTATTAATGCCACTAAACCCAAGCGTTTCCCAACTCCAGTCCCAGCCCATCTAAAAGGCAGGTGAGCAGAGCCTGTCCTGCTGAGTGGAGTTGAGTTCACACCAGTCACTCCCCAACGCAGAACGGGTGAATTACCCACGGGTGAGGGGACACCTGAGATGGAACCACCACCTCTGGGGGAAAAAAAGTTTCCTATAGAAAGAAAATGGAAAGGCTTATACTGTGTATGGCCATAATGCACATAAATCTATTTGCCTTGTATAAAGAGTAACCTTTGAAAATCCAGAAAAAACCCACCCTCTCAAGGAGACTCATCCATTTCACTGCTTTAAACTTAATGCGGGTGATTTCAGTTGCAGACAAGTTTTCCGGTAGCTTTTGGCAAGTTTCCTGCCACCTACATCCTCTTTTCCCCAGAACAGGAAGGCACTTTCATCACTGTTTGCATCTTTGTTATGAAAATTTTATTTTTCAGTTTGTTTTTATGCTGACATCCTCCCTCCAAGGACTGGACAGGGTGAGTGGGAGCACTGGCACTCACTTTGATTTTAGAACACGTTTACAATTAGAGTGGGGATCTAGAGGTCATTATTAAACAGAATTCTACACCAAAAGCTGATCACTGTCAGCACCACAACGTTTGCCTGCGAAGTTCTGCATCTTATCTCTGGAACTGGTCATGATCAAAGAGGGAATCAAACAGAACCCCCCTGTAAAATAACGGCAGCGGTTTGTGTGTCTGATTCAGCTACTTCAAGCACAAAAAACAAATCATTGTTGCTACTGTAGTGACAGACAGCGAAGGGCTTGGTTTCTGTGTTTGTTTAATTCCAGGTTAGAATCATACAGTTTCCAACATAAGCAGTGAGACACGGCAGTGGCACTCGTGGTTACACCGCTGCCTGCGCACTCTTCGATAGCGCCTTCAGGTCCAAAATGCACTTTGAGATACTCTCCTTCTGCTGCAAAAGAAAGGAAAATGGCTTTCAGACTTTGAGACAGACATTTAGACACACAAATTACACTACTGCATTTTAGAGACTCTTTTTGGACCCATAAAATGGGATATAATTATAGCTCACAAAGTCAGAGATTCAAACCCAAACAACGACCTGCATTACAGCACCCCCATGCAGTACTAGCAATACTTTTTTCTTTTTTTTCCAGCCTCATTCCTTAAAACAAAGGAGATCTGGAGCCCAGCTGCCATGGTCTTACAGAGAGAATTTAACAAGTCAGTTCCCTGCTGTGGTAGCTACACACCTCATCATGAGTTTAGCTCTATGCTGCAACAACAATCACCGCATCGGACTCCAGCTTAAATCCCCAGCAACACCTAGTAGCCAGGCTCGTCAGCTCTTACAGGAGGAATGCATTGTACCCACGTGTGGAAGCCACCCAAAGGTGTCCTAACATCTTCTGGCTTAAGGCAAAATCACCCAACAGCAAGGATATGTACAGACTAAAGTGTAAGGAGGATGGAAGCAAGTACCTGTTGAGGCGTAATGCTCTGAATGACATTTTTCTCCACCCACTGAATCATGTGATCTTGTTCCTTCTGACGCTTTAAATTCTGCATTGCCACTTGATAGTCCAGCCTCTTCTTTACTTCATTGTACACCATCAGTAATCTTTCCCGATAATTAGTCTCCAGCAGCATCGCAATATTGTTCTAGACACAGAAGGCGGAATCAAATGGTTAACGTTTGGGAAGAACACAGAAGAGCAGCAAAAGTCACTGGATGAGGCCCTGGAACTGATCCTGTCTGCAACACTCGTTAGCATTAGCAGGTGAAAGCACCCAGAGTAGGTAGCACCGACCGCAGTGGAATGGACAGTGGAGCTGGACCCACGTACCCGCTTCGCATCGAAAAGGTAACTGCGGCCTTCAACCCGCCATTGCTCCTTCTTCTCCATCTCAATAGCAGTCTCAAGATCTTTAATTGCCTCGTTTTTCACAGCTAAAGCTCTAGCAACTTTCTCCTGAGAAAAAGAAACAAAAAAAGATGCTTTAGAACATAAGTAAGATGCAAAGAAAACAAGTGATCCCTAATTAACTTCTGGAATTCTGCATTAAGATTTGAGAAACATCTGCATTAACTGGCTCATGACAGAGTCGAGGTTAAATGATGACAACACAGGAGAATTAGAGTTCACAATCAACTGTGCTTTAAAAGAATATCACAAGGTGTTTTCTTTTTAAAGACTTGTGTAACAATACCCATGTAGGATCTAAATCATACCTTATTGAAGCAAAATTCTGAAGATATTAGAGTCAGATTTTTACGCCAGCCTGGACACAGTATTGTTTTAAATATTTAAGCAGATTATTTAGAATAGTTATTAACGACTACAAAGTTAGATTGTGGATACTTTTGTTACCTCATTAAGTTTGTCAGCAAAAGCTGCTACGTCAGACCCAAATTTTTTAACGCCATAAATGATGACTGATAAGATGCAGGCAGCTGCAACTGTCTCGTGGTTAACTACATAGATTTCCTTAGAGAGAAGGTAAAGCAGGAGTCCAGTTCCCAACATATAAGGACCTAAAGGACCAATAAAGCAGTGTTAATTGTACAAAGCATGAAGAAGCTCACTAAAGTCAAACACTTAAGAGAGAGCTGGTTTAAGGCATATGATAGAATCAGGAAGTGTTGTTTTTCACCATGACAATGAGAAAACCTCTGTACCACCAAGGGGAAGGAAAGGTGCCACACCAGAAGCAACTTACATAGGACCTGCTGCTTCTGGCCATTCAGCAACAGGCAAAATCTCTGTTTAAAGGTTTTGAAGATTAGCAGGCAAATAAGCCTTCCTGCAAGATGGAGTTTGTGACATTCTTTGGGCCTTTATTTAAAGCCCCAGTGCTGAGCTTTAGAGCCACTAATTGCTGCACTAGCTCACTCTTCACAACCTCCTCCTGCAAAAGTAGTCTTCTCAAATATCTTAGCTTTTCAGCAAGCAGAAGTGGTGGACAGAACTAAATACTCATAATCAAACACACATCTGAAAAAAAATATAAGAGTATATATTAACCTGTAACTCCTGTTTTAGGATAGAGAAACTGGAAAAACTCCTCAGGGATCAAACCATGACGGACCTCTCCTCCTTTCTCAGGCAGAGGTGGCAAAGGAGCCAAAGACTGCTGAGTCGTATGCAGTGGTCTTGTGACATGCAATACACTATAAATATGGAGAAAGTTTCCGTTAAGCTTCTTTAAAAAAAAAAAAAAAAAAA
>VXBJ01007267.1:314498-365393 GCA_013400055.1 Nycticryphes semicollaris
CGCGGAGGAGGAGGCGGGAGAGCATGGCGGGCGGGACTGGGCAGTTAGCAACGCGACCCTCTTCGTCCCGGTGACCGCCGGCCGCCTCCGCACCAAGATGGCGGCGGAGAAGTTCTCGCGAGACGCGCGGGGCGGGGACGGGGCGAGCGCTCTCGCGAGAGGCAGCAGCAGCGGCGGCGGCGGCGGCGCGCGCGGTGCGGGAGCACGTGGGGGCGCCGCTGGCCCCGGTCCCGTCGCTGCCGCCATGGAGGAGCCTCCGCCCGAGCAGCCCCCGCCGGCGCCGTCGGTGGGCGAAGAGGCCGCGGATGCATCCGGCCCGGAGTGGAACATCCCGCCCAACGCTCCCGCCTGCATGGAGCGGCACCTGGAGGGCGCGCACTACCGCGCAGGTNGGAAAAAGTTTCCCGTAAGTTTCTTTAAAAAAAAAAAAAAAAAAAAAACCCATCAAACAAAACCAAAGCAATCCTTAGAAGAAACTCAATCATACTTCCAATTAAATAGGCAGGCGCTCATTAGACACGCCTCCTTTGAGGAAATGGGCGGGACTAGATAACCTCCAGAGGCTCCTTCCCACCGTAACTGTTCCTATTCTATAAGCCCACAACAGTAAATACAAAAATAGAGACAAATCCCCGGAATAACGTTATTCACAAACAACGATCAGTGTGTTTCTGAGGCGCTGCCAGGCCTCCTCAGGTATCCCATCGCCGGGCAGGGCCAGCAGCCGGCCGGGCCACCCGGCTCTCCCGAGGCGCCGCTAGACCTCAGCCGGAGGCCCAAGCCCCCGGTGCTGCCCTCCTAGGCCCCCAAGTCTCTCCGGTACTCACCCCACGGCTGCGGGAGGCGGCAGGCTCCTCAATGCGGCCGGGGCTGAGGGAAGAAGAGGGTCAGACAGCGCGTCAGGACAGAGCTCAGTCAGGACAGCGCCCCAGCACCCCCCCACNGCGCGGTGCGGGAGCACGTGGGGGCGCCGCTGGCCCCGGTCCCGTCGCTGCCGCCATGGAGGAGCCTCCGCCCGAGCAGCCCCCGCCGGCGCCGTCGGTGGGCGAAGAGGCCGCGGATGCATCCGGCCCGGAGTGGAACATCCCGCCCAACGCTCCCGCCTGCATGGAGCGGCACCTGGAGGGCGCGCACTACCGCGCAGGTAACGGGGCCGCTGGCTGGGCCGCCGGCACAGGGGAGGCGGCGGGAGGAGGCCGCGCCGGGCTGTCTGGTCCCTCAGGTCCCTCCGCTCACTGGGCTTCTTCCTTCGCCTCTCCTACAGACGGGGTCCTGCTGCTGGGCGCCTCGGGGCTGAGTGGCCGCTGCTGGACCGGCTCCCTCTGGGTCTTCGCCGACCCCCGCCGCGCTCCCAGCGAGGGCTTCTGCACCGCCGGCGTCCAGACGGAGGCGGGGGTCGCCGACCTGCGCTGGGTGGCTGACAGGGGCATCCTGGTGGCCTCCGACTCCGGTAAGCAACGGGGAGTCCCATCCTGGGACCACCACTGAGGTGGGGGCCACCTCCCCGTCCATTGCTAAGGTGAGTGCGGGGGATCCCCACACTGAGATGGGTGTCCCCTCTANCTGGATGAGAACGAAACCCTCATCGTCAACAAGTTCTGTAAATACGAGCACGATGACATCGTGACGACAGTGACCGTCCTGGCCAGCAGCACCCAGGCTGTCAGCGGTGGCAGGGACTTCTGGTGAGTGTCCCCAGCCCGGCTGCCCTGCGGCAGAGCCGGGGCCGGGCACTGACTGCTTGCTCTTGTCCATAGTGTGAAGGTCTGGGACCTCCCAGAGCAAACGGTGCTGCACTCCTACAGAGGTGAGTGTCACCCCACTGCCCCGCGCCTCCGAGCCCTTTGCTGGTTGCTGCAGGCTCCACTCAGTCCTGTAGCATCCCTGGTTATCTCCTGGATGCCAAACATGCTTGGGGCCGTGATCTGATGTTTAGCAGTCTGTGAAGTTTCTAGCACAACCTTATTTCTTTGTCTGTTATTAATTTCTCCCCATAAAACAAATAGTCTAAGGCTTAGTTTGTCTTATATCTCTAGGCTTCCTTTAGAGTATTTATTTTTCACTCTGTCTCCCACCCGCACATGAGCTTGTGATCTTCTAACCGTTCTCTCACTGGAGATGCCCATCTCTGGAGATCTGGTATTGTGATCTCTAGCCACGGCAAAGGACATATTTTGTTTGATTTTGTCCCTCCTGGCCCCTCTGTAATGGACTCTTGGCTGGAGAGGCTTCCTCGAGTTTACAACACATCACAGGGACCTGACTGCGGTGACTCTGGTTGGATTTGGCAGCTCATCAGCTTGGTAGGAAGCAGTTGGCTATTGCTGAGTAGAAGTTAACCTTGTATCTGGGCTTAAACTAGTCTTTATTGCCCTGCTGTGCCTTCAGAGGTCCTTGGGAATAGGTGGGAAAGTTGGATACAATCTTTGAGGCTCTTTATCCTTTTGTGCTTTTGGTAGCTCACTCCGCTTCAGTGACATGTGTGGCTTCCTGTCCTGGTAAGGACACTGTGTTCCTGTCCTGTGGTGAGGTAATGCTTACTTTCTGTCTAAATCTACAAATGATATTTAATTGTAATTATTTACAGTTAAATGCACTTACTGAGAAACCACTTAATTGTGCTACAAGCTGCATGCCTGTGTTATTTAAATGCTACAGTCTGATAAGTTGCCAGTCAGCTTACCAAGATGATTTCTATGGATTTCTATTAAAACATGTGAAATATGTGAGTTCCCAGCTCAGTCCTGGGGATGACTGAAGGAAGTAACACAATTAATGTCAGCATCATTTTATCACAGCGAAGGAGGTGGTGTGGGTTTGGATGTGGGTCAGTAGCAGTTCTGCAGCAAAGCTGAATTTATGCCTCCCCTTTGCCACACAGAAATTATAAAACCCTTCTCGTTCACTTTGGATTTGTAGGACAACAGAACGTTACTCTGGGACACCAGATGCCCCAAACCAGCTACTCGAATCGGTATGTTTCTGTGTGCAGTCACTGCTTGTGTATGAGTCTTTGTTGGAAGACGTATTTTATGCCTGACTTCACTATGTTTAATTTCAAATCTAGTGATGCAGCCATTTGGGCAGAAAAGCCTGTTACAACCTCAGGGAGTCTAATACTGGCACAGAAGTAGATAAGCTTTTAAATACTTGTCTTGGTGCAGTAGCAGTGCTAACTGAGATAGCGTAGGGATATCTTTGCACTGACTCTTTGCACACTCACCCCAACTTCTGTACTTGCAGTTTGCAGTGCCTGTAATCACCTGCCTACCTCACTCATGTGGCATCCACAGAAAAGTGACATCTTTGCTTTGGGTAAGAAGTGAGCTTATCGGCATTTGACTTTCACCAGACAAATCAAGGTCTGTCTTTTCATGTGACAATTTTGCTAATAACCTCATTCTTCCTTCCTCTTTAAAGGTGATGAAAATGGAACAGTTGCACTAGTAGACACAAAGAATCCGGATTCTGCTCTCAGCTCCACTGTGCATACCCGAAGCATCACAGGGTTTGCGTTTTCTACCCATAGGTACAGTCTGATGCATTGGCATAGAACATGTGACTATATACACCTGACAGCTGTATTTGGTTTTAGAGTAAAACTTCTGAGTACTAGTTTTGGTCTCTATCAAGAAGATTGGTAGTGAAGAATAGATTAAACCGAAGGACGTCTCACTTTTGACACGTTGAATATAGACAAGAACCCTTTTGCAGTATTCAAAATTACTGACCCACTCATTGTGGGGATTTTTCTAGTTCCAGTCACCTCTGCTTGAGGATGGATCACTTACTTTCTGATGCTCATAGAATATTCTAGTTTAGTGTGCTGGCAACCTGCCAAATGATGATGCAGACATTTCTGTGAGATTTGGTGTCTGTTACAGAATCACAAAATGGTAGGGGTTTGGAAGGGACCTTGAGATCATCTGGTCCAACCCCCATTAACTGTAATTCAGTAACTTAGTTCACTGTACCAGGGTCAGGCTCCCTGAGCAGTGTGCTTTTCACACCTTGATCCCTGAGGTGGTTTTCTCTATTTGATTGTTCTAACCGGCCTCATCTCTCTCCTCCAGTTCACCCTTACTGGCTTCAATCAGTGAAGACTGTTCAGTAGCTGTTCTCGACTCAGACCTCTCAGAGGTGTAAGTACCAGACCTAACATACTACTAGAGCTGTTTGGCTTGTTGACTTCTCATTAAGTTAATTATTTATCTGTACTGAGTGGAAGATGAAAATACTCCTTAAACAGGGGAGCATTATCCCTATGAACTGGCAGTTAGCAATTGCCTGAGCCCATGAACTCCCAGGGCCAGTGCTTTATGGCTGATGGAGGGTTTGTGTTTTCCAGGTTCAGAAACCGTTCTCACCGAGACTTCGTAAAAGGGTTATCGTGGTCTCCTTCAGACAACACCTTGCTCACTACAGTGGGATGGGATCATCAGGTTTTACATCACACTGTCCCTGTACCAACTGGTGAAGCTTCTGGAGTCAACTGTGTAAAAGAATAGGTTGGTTTTTTTTAAACTCATTGTCCAAATCCCTTCCTGGCATGACTCTGATTCTGCTGAAGTCAAAGGTGTGTGTGAACCGGAGCGGGGATGGTCTGGCTGCCTTCAACTTTAGGACTAAGAAGGTTCCTGTAGTAATTTTAAGTTAGGCATAAGTTAGTTACAAACCAAGCTTTACTCTCCCCTCAGGAGCTGGCTTCACCTGTGATAAGACTTCAGTATTTTACTTGGAAAAAAATTGACTTCAGGCACAGAGGAGACTTAGAGAGACAGGAAATTAGGTATAATTAAAAAATAAATAAATCAATTAAATCCCATTCCTCCCTCAGTGATCTAAGCCATTTATGGGATTAATAGAAACATTTTTGGGGGGGAGGTTAAAAACAACATCTCTTTAGTTGGATGCAAGAACCTCACCCTTGAGCAAAGGTCTTAGTTTTGTACAGCAGTTCTTCCAACTGGATGGGAAGACGCGTTCCATGTCAAGGCTGGAAGGGGCAGCACTGGGTGCCCACTCCTGCTCCCTTGGTGGGTACCACAACACCAGTGCTTGGTGAGAGGGGTCCTGAGTGCTGTGTGATAGGGATCCCAGCAGTAGCCCTGTAGTTACACACAGTCATGACAGTGCAGGGTGTGCTGGAACACTGGGACTGGTGGTGCTCAGCGCTGGCTGGCGGCTGAGGCCAGCTCCAGGGGGTGGTTACTGTCACACACAGCAAGCCTGGGGAAGGTAGTGGTTGCTGCACTGTTTGACACCATGTTTCATCTCCTCTGTGCTGAAGACAACTTACTCAAAGATAAGACCTGTGAACAAAAGTTAATGAAAGAGAAAGACTGGACTAAAGACTTGAGGTTTCATTTGCTTGCTCCTCTAACCAGGCTCTGCTTAGTGACAGGCGGGACGTGTACGCTCTTGTCATGAGTGACTTTGTGCTGGAGACCGAAGGGACCAAGCAGTCCCACAATCCCCAAAACAGACACCACATCATCTTAGAGGTGGTTTTTTTTGTAATGTACCACACACTTTTCAAACTAAACTGCTGCCCTGGGACTTAATTAACTGAAGAAAAAAAAATAAATCATTGCTGTGCATGCATTGCCACTGCTCTAGGTGTGGCCTGGTCTGGCCAAGTATTTCCTAGACAGAATAAAGCAGGTCCTGACTAACCAAACAAAAAGTAATACTGAAATGAGTTCTCGTGTTTCTTTAGCGTGATAGCAACAGTGAAGTGTGCTCCACCTCCCGTGGGCTTTTCCCTGCATAAACATAGGCTTGAGCTGATCCAAAATTTACAGAGCCCACCATTAACTTTTAGGCAGACCAAGCTCTCCCAGGCTCTGGCCTTTTCTCACTCTTTAAGCTTCATTTGCTGCCTTTATTTTGTTTGTTTGTTTTGTTGTTTTGGTTTTTTAATTCCTGTGTCATGTGTCTCCAGAGCAAACCTGATCTAGAGCAGTGTATGACAAGGAAAAGGTAAACAATTATAAAAAACTGACAAGTTTCCTTAAAAGTTACCCCTCGAACAACCAAAAGTGTTACCTGCTGTGGACTTGTGGTGTATGGAAACTGAAACAGGTCTCGTGCTGCTTGTCGAAAAGTTGTCGTGGAAAAAGTGGAAGACAGTTTTTAAATAAATCATACTTTTCATTTGTACGTGGGTGTAAGTTTCATTGGGCCACTTCTGTGGTGTTGAGGAGCCAGCTGTGATCGGTCACCCAGGCGAGTGGGGATTTCAGTCCCTGACATTAAAACTGTTGTTAAATAAAGGTGCACTGGTTGATGCCAGGGTGCCCCCGTTCTTCAGCACAGGTGCTGGGCAGGCAGCAAGTCCTGCTGGTTTTCAGGCAGCTTTTCTTTCCAAAACTTGAAATAGGGTTTCCATCGTGCAGAGCTAGAAAGAAAAACTTTGAGTGTCAAGTATTAAACCACATCAAGTTCCTTTAGTTGCCACCCTGTGAGCAAACCGCACCCGCCCGTGGGAGGTGAAGCCTGTATGGACACAGGGCACTTCTGAGAGATGAATCCTCTTCTTACAGCTGCTTAAAGGCTTTGAGCGCGGCAGCGTGAAAAGAAGAAATGCCAATCTGTGGGTGAGGATTTGTGTCGTGCCACAGGAGGGCAGCAGGTGCCGTCCAACGAGGGGCAAAGGGGCTTTTCCCTCCCCCAACCCCCCCAAAGGTTTGCACTTGGCTTTTAGGAGCATCTGGTCTGTTTTTACCACTTACACGTGGGGCTTTTCACCAGCAGAAGAGTGACAGTTTGTCAAGCAGTCACTGCTGCTGCATTGGCTCCTCGCTGACTGCCGTTGCTGGCCGGGCTAAGGGAGAGGTATCTTCAGTCAATGCCAACGTGCAGAAACTGGCGATACCACATCAATGCTCGTTGGCTTCACACCTCTGTGTGAGGGGATGGGAGACTTCTCTGGGCTTTGGTCACGCTGCCTGGATTACTTCACACTGCTCCGGTTTGGGGACACTTCTATAAATACACTGTGGCCACAGCAAAAGCTTCAAGATGCCACTGCACAGCTCCCTGATGGAGAGCTGGGTTCTGTAACCAGGGCTGGATTAAAGAGAGGAAAATGCAAATAAATAGAATTTTGAGGAGCAGAGAGAATAAGCCACTACGAAGACGAGCCAAGCCCGTCTTTTATGTTGGTGCTTGCATTGCTCACGCTGCGTTTTCAGTTTTAAGTACAGCAGTTCTAGTTAGGACTTGCCAATAACTGCAGGTTTCATCACTCGTGAAAAGCTGAAAACCAGTTGCTATTTATAGAAGCGGCCCAGGCTGAGCTGCACAAGCTCCTCTCCAGCTGGACACCAGGGTGTTTGCAGGGGGGCAGCTCCCCCGTCACTCCTTGATCAGCCCCCTAAAAAACCACTTAAAGTGCCGCAGGATTTATATCAGTGACTGGTAAATAGAAATTGGACTCACCCTGTTGCCGAGGCCAGTAGTTTGAGCTGTTTTCTTGTCCTTTGACGTGCAAAGACCTTCATCTTACAGTAGCCGGACAACTTACTACTAAATAAAGTCAGACCACACGTAGAATAATATCATACATCCAGACACATTTAATGCAAGAAGGTTGGTGTTCAGTGGCAGTCAGAAATAAAGAGACTTTGTTCAAGACTTGACAGTAAAGCTATGGGTTACACTACATTAGTGGGTACTCGTGAGGAAGAGGTGGCTGCAGGGGATAATTTCACTTGCCTGGAGTGACCAAAGAGCAGGTTGGAGTGAGAGCAATTCCATCCTGGGGCTCAGGGATTGCTTTCAGCATTAAGACTGGGCTTTGCCCTGTTACTACCCCTCAGTTCCCTCTATTGCTAAATTCCTCAAGTGAAGCAGAGCTGGGAGAAGGCGCAGGCAGAGGAATCAGACCCCAGTTTATCTGTGCTGTCCTGACAGAGCAACCAAGAGGGAGCAGCTCCCCACAGCCCAGCCATCTGCCCTCTTCATCAGGATTTAACTCTCCCCAGGAGCTCTGGCAGCCAACAGCTCCGACAGTGGGTTCTTTGTGACACCAACAGTTCCCAGTGGCCCTGACACAAATGGCTAGTTGTTACCGAAATACTAGAATTTTGCTTAATGCATTCAAACGAAGCAGGGAGAGCCCAAAGTGTTTAAAGAATAGAATAGTTCCACTGCTTAGAACATTCACACTAACCAGTTCCACAACTGTGAGCAGGGTCCTCCCTGATTTAGTTACAGCTTGGCCCACTCTGCGTTGCCAGAATGGGTGTTCTTTGAATGAATAATGGCTCTATTTCATAAAACCGACTTACATTACCATGCTTCTAACATTTCATATAAACAAATACCCGTCTGCTAGAAACAAGATGCTCCCTGCTCTGTAACACCACATTACAACTACATACAAGTTGCGTGTCTGGGTGAAATAGCAACTGTGAAAGTCAAAGCAAGTGCCACAATTGGAGTTTCGCATTTTGCTCTTAAAAAAAAAGAAAAAAACAACCTAAAAAAACCCCCACCAAACAAACTTGTGTTGGGAATATGCTCAAATTTAGGAGAATTTTTGAGGGCAACCTCTCCCCCCCCTGCTTTCTGGGCAAAGTCAATCTTAAATTGAAGTCTCACAACAGGCCTTTAAATTTAAAGCTACTTTTTAGAATTAATTTGAAGTTATAACTTAATATTTGGGGGGAAAAAGAAGTACAAGTAAGAAAAATCAATTAGGTTGGAACATTATCAGAGAGGGTTCTTGGTTTTGTTTCAAGTTGGAACTGGTGAAACCTCACCCAATACTAAAACAGGACCCTGCAGCCACTCAAACAGTGTCACAGCTCTATTTCTACTGCTAAATAAGCATCCTCCAGCTGCTGCTCGCATGTTTTAAGGAGTAGGGGGGGGCTATTCTACATGACACTGGCACAGTTAAATACCCAAATTATATTTTAATTTTTTTTTTTTTTTTAATTAACACCCAAGTATTTAAAGGTGCTACTCCAATACTGGCTGGGGAGAGCATGAATGGAAATCTTCCAAGTCACTGTGACTTGCTGGCATAAAACTGCCCTTTGAATTAGCTATTAGACTGGTTACGGTATTTGCATTTTCCTTTTATTCACAGCAGAGTAAAGTTCAGAGCAGTTTGAAGCTGCTGCAATATTTGAAACAGCTGTTAAATTATTAGGTAAGGTTGGAAATAACATGAAACACAGAATGCCAAAGACATGACATTAACATCAAGATAACTCTTCTGTAAATTCCACTGCAAAGGAAGATTTATCACTGGATTTTTGAGTTGAATTGTAGAGCCAAGTCTGGTTGGGTGCCCCCACCCACACCCACAGCGTGGGGAAAGCTGGAGTGGAACCAACGATACTGTAGGACTGAAAGTAGAAAGTGCTTTCCATAAAAGTAGACCAATGTCTCAAAGTGCTTTCAGTTTGTCAGCGATTACAAAACATTCTCCACAAGTTTTTACACTTATTTTACAGTGATTTTCAGCAAGTTGACCTATGAGGAAGACTATATATTCCTAATTTCAGTTCAAACCTTTGGTGGGCTAGCGTGAGACTGTACCGCTCGCTCTGCAGGGTAGAGCCCCCCAGCATCTCCCACCCCAGCACATGGCCCTCACTCGTTCCCAGGGGCGCTGGCAGGAGGCAGGGACAGGCTTGCTTCAGTGTCACCGCAAACATTCCACACACCAGGAATGTCAAATGCTCCACAATCACACCGAAATTAACCTCTCAGTCCCCCAAATCAGGCAAACTAAAGCCAAGTCTTAGGCTAAGAGTTTATAACATTTTTACGTGGCTTAGCTTTTGGAGGTGGGGTTTTACACAGGCATGAAGTGGCAAGAGACCCCTTGAGAAAAGGGCCATGTTGTGGTGGGTCCCTGATACCCACCAGGTGACACAGGAAAAGGATTGTTCAATGTCTTAAGGCTCCAAAGCGCTTTGCAGCCACCCATCCAGGCCTTGCAGCCTTCTTCCATGAGGAAGAGTCACCAACAGAAACATTTCCAGTGGCCAGAAGGGGCAGGAAAGACCCACACTCCCAGAGCCCGCCGTGGTCACTCCCTGGAGGTCTCAGACCTTGGTGGTGGAGTTGCCCCTGGATCAGCAGGACTGGCACCAAGAGCCGGGAGCTGGCTTTAAGGCATCAGCATAATTAATTTGCTCAAGGCTGGCGAAGGAGTGGGGACAGAAGAGGTTAGGATCTGGACATCCTAAACTCTATTTCTATACCATTGGGCCTAACATTCTTATTTTAAATCCCCTACATTTAACTATACACTGGTTTGCTTCCATTATCCATCTCCCAGCTTGTCTCTCCCCACTCCCAAGCATGCTGGATTTAAACCCATTTATAAAACAAAACAAAAAACAAACCACAAACTGAAAACAATCTCTCCAGTGGTGATGCTCTTTCAAGAGAGCTAAGGATGCTTTTTGTCTTTCTTAGATGAACCATCAGGCTGCAATTTCAAAAGCGAAACAGGGGAAATAGGAGAAGGAAAACCATGCTTGCTCACGTAACAAGACAGCAGCCGCTCCGCTGTGGTAACTACTCTCCATGACAGTCTTTTGCCAAGAGTCCAAGTCCCAGGTTCACTCCCTCCCTTCTCCATCAGCAGTTTCAAGCAACACGTTTGCTGGATGGGCTGGGACCATCCCTGGTGCCCACGGAGGAGATGACAACCCACCCAGGCACCTTCTCTCCCTCTCCCAGCTGAAGGTGATGGAACAGCCCTGTGGAGAAGCCTATCGGTGGCCGCTCTGGTAGGAGATGGGCTGCCGTGCTCCGGGTCTGACTGTGAAGGTGTTGGTGGGTCTGCCGTACTGCGGGCTGCTGTGGGCAGGTCTGGAGGGAAAAGAGAGGGAAAGTCACTGAAAGCTGAGGAAATTCTTTGTTTTTATTCAAAAACTGCGTATTTTTTTTTTTGTCTGCTGTTGGAGCAGGGTGACTTTCACATTGCCTTGTGCCTCTGTTCAGGACCACAGCAAGTAGCCAGGGATATGGCTGGGAGTGGGGAGGCACCACAGGACAGTGACAGCCTGGGATCCAGGCAGTGGGGACAGAGAGGACAGGGAAGGGGTGAGCTCCGGGGGACACATACCTGCTGGCTGCCACCGTGCTGGCAGGTGAGAAATCCCCGTTCTGCCCCTTGTACTTGGTGTCAGCCCCGGCACTGCCGTACGGTGCAGCTTTCCCGGCGGCATCCATGGATGTGCGCCTGCCCTGCACGCCCGTGGGGCCGTTCCTCTGGGCAGGGCCCAGGCGGCGGACCCCCTCCCCAGCCGGGGAGCTGTAGGAGAGGGTGCCAGTGGTCCTGGGGGCTGCGGCTGCCCGGGGGTAGGAGCTGTCAGGCTCTGAGACGTACAGGCGCTTCTTGATCAGTGGCCGGGGGTTCGGGCAGAGGCCAAAGTAACCGGCGGAGCTGCTGTAGTCTGTGTACTGGGGTGTGAAGTCACCATTCCTCCGGCTCTTCTCTGAGGGCAGCGGGGCTGGGGGCTCACGGTTGCCCCCGTAGCCACGGCCGTAGCCAGGCCACCTGAAGTACCGTGGCGCCTCCGAGCCCCGGCTGCAGTCAGGGAAGCTGGGGCACTTGTGGTTCTCCTCCCGACTCCTGAGGGATCCCTCAGCCTCATCCGTCTCATTGCTGAATTCGGGGGGTGGGGGGATAATCCCGTAGTCCAGCGCTGTCTCCCCATTCTCCTCCTCCCTGGTCACGCCATGGCGGGCTGGGCCAGGCTGGGTGGGTTGTCCAGACTCAAGGAGGCCCCGTAGCAGGCTGGAGGCAGTGGCCCGTTGGTGGCCAGCGAGGCTTGGGGGCTGTGCTTCGGCCACTGTCCGCACATCCCGGCCCTGCTCCGAGGAGCTGGAGAAGGATGGAGGTTTGCTCCATCCTGACCCTGCTATACCCACCACGGGTGGCCGGGGCACCACAGTGAAGGAGTAGGGCTTGGATTCATGGCGGTAGAAGCTGGTGGAGGTGGTGTCTGAGGAGGCACTGTTAAGTTTCAGGGGTGGCTTGGTCCGCAGTGCAGCTCCCACCTCACCACCCTGCCGGCTCCGCTGGGCACGCTGCCGGGCAGCCAGGAGCAATGCCATGGGGGAGCCCCGCTCCACCCGCTCACCCGTCACTGGGTGGATCAGCACCTCCTCCTGCCCTGCTCCTGAGGTGGCTGGTGGGCTCCTGGCCATGCTGGTGGAGCAGGGTGGTTCTGCTGACCCAGAGGCACAAGGTGTTTCGGCTGAGCTGGCCCCAGCCCGGTGCACTTTGTACTGGAAGATGGCCATGCTGGGCTGCGGTGCTGGGCTCTCTGTGGGAGAAGTGGGGGTTAAGGGGGAGGTGAGAGCAGAGGGCTCCTTGGCTGGTCCTCGAGGTGGGTCTGGGGGGCTCATGCTGCTGTCGAGGGACCTGAGAGCAGGGGTCAAGTTCTCTGTGGCTTTGCCAGCAGCAGGAGTGGGATGGTCCTCGTGCCCCATCTCATCCTTCTCCATTGCAGCTGCTGGTGCTGAGGGGAAGCTTGGGGTTGGTTTCGGCAGCACCAAGTCGCCTGGGTCAAGGAGGCTCTTCTTTGGGTCAGGTGGGCTCTTCCTCATACAAGGGGTGCTGCTGCCATCATCGGTGCCCTGCTTCTGGCTGCCAAGCCCCGCAGCAGGTTTCCCTTCTTTCTTCATGTTCAGCACAGCCTCCAGCTCATTCCTGATCTTCATCACACTGTGGGTCTGCAGCGCAGGGCTGCCCTCTGGAACAGGGAGCGCTGTGCTGGGAGAGCCCCCCTTGGCACCGGGGGTGTCACTGGGCACCTCTTTCTTCTCACTCTCTCCTCTCGCATCCCGAGCATCCTTCCCGGTAGGTCCAGCCAGTTGGGGCCCATTAAGACTGGGCTCGTGGTTGCCAGGGCGGTCAGTGCCGCCATCCATGGGCTGGGGAGCAGCCGGCTTCTCTACCGGCCTCTCCTCCCTGCGTGGGGAGCGCAGGAGGGCCGAGAGCTCGTGCCGCAGCCTGCTCAGGTTGCTGGCGTCCCTCCAGTCATCCTCACAGGTGGGGTAGTCTGGAGGGGGGAGCTCCAGGTCGTTTGCAGAGAGCACTTCGGATTTTGGAGGAGGGTCTCTCTCAGCTGTTTTAGGCTGGGGAACCTTCTCCATCTTGGTGCCTGGCAGTGGGGAACAGCGCCCAGCAGGATTCGTGCCTTGGCTGAGCCCTGAACCCGGCTTGGGGCTCAGTGGTGGGGGTGTGGGCACAGACGGCTTCGCGACGGCCTGGAGCGGGGAATTTCTCTGCTCAGTTTCTCCTCCAGCATGAGCCTTGGCTGCAGGTCTTATGGTGAAGCATGGCGGGAGGGGAGGCCGGGTATGAGGCTGCTTGGGGAAGGGCTCCTTGTGGGCGGGCTGGCTCTCCTGCACAGGGATGGAGGAGGACCGGGCTGGGGCTGGGGGGGGCACCTTGAAGGACCTGGGGAAGGTGAGGTGGGGCTCAGGACAGTGCTTGGGCTGCAGACTCTCCTTTGGGCTGGGGGCAGCTGGCATCCCAGCCTCGGCTGGGCAGAGAGGCCCCTCAGCATCCGCCTGCCGTGTGTTCAGCACAGTCTCAGACTTCCACTTGGAGATGCCGGTGGTGAAGGGTGCAGAGGCCTGGCCAAGCTGCGAGACACCTGGTGGAGCTGGTGGGATGAAGTCTGGAGGAGCTGGTGTGCCAGGGGAGGACAGAGCAGAGGCTGGAGGTGGCGGAGGTGCCATGTCAGGAGGTGGTGGCACCATCTCAGGTGGTGGTGGCGGAGGCAGCATATCGGGTGGTGGAGGGACCGGCAAGGCTGGAGGCGGTGGTGCAGGTGCTGGTGCAGTTGGAGGGGGCGGTGGGGGTACAGATGGTGGCGGAGGGATGTCTTCATCCAGGTCATCCCCCTCAAGAGCATGTGAGCGCAGGTCCCCCACGGAGCTGTACATTCGGTAGTTCCCATTGACCTGGGAGCCAGAGCCTGCAAGGAAGAGCGAGAGCACAGGGGTGTGAGCACCTTCTCCATCAGCACTGCGACGGCCAGCACCATCCCTGCCCAGCTGGCCTCCTAGGAAGCCAGTTTACTTTGCTCAGCAGCTGTCTAAAGCTTGCTGAACTGTAACAGCCCCTGTGCCTCACCCCGTAGAAATGAATTCATTTTCAATAACTTCAAAAATAATTAATAGCAGGCTCTTTTAGCATGAAAATCTCATGACCAGACTGTCTGCTCCGGGGCTTGGTACACGCTTCCTCCCTTGAGGGCACAGTACTGCTGAGCACTCAGCACCGTCCCAGACTCAGCAGAAGAGATTCCTTACCAAGACCTGCTTTTTCCTCAAAGTCTTCTGGCACCGACGGCGTTGGCACAGCCACCCCATGGGATTCTTGGGCATTCTGCAATAGTTGAGAGAAGAGAGCTGTTAGTTTTACACTCAGGGTATCAGAGCAAAGTGCTGACAAGCAGGCCCTAGCGTGTATAGCTGGTAATTTGTCTGCACCACAGGAGCCTGATGGGATCCAGGGCTGTTTCTTTGACACGTGGGTCCCTGCAGTAGTTGCTGTTGACACGGCTGAAGGGGATGAGTTTGCACTCAGGATCAGACACAGCTCCCCTGTGCTACTGAGGGGCAGAGGGGCTGGCAAGGAGCACAGCTTCCTCACACTCAGGCTCAGGGTTCCCCAGCATGAGTTTCTCACTATTCACCTACCAAACAGATTTAATAGCTCCTGTGGGTTTTGTGGGTTCTGCTCTCCAGCCACATACACACCGCACCGAAGTCCCAGACAGACTTCCAGCTTTTTGGGAACCAGTCACCAGCATATCTGAACACTCCAGGGAAAACTCCTTGTGTGGTTTGTGTTTCGCTCTCAATTATTCCCTTTGCATTCACGCTGAAAACTCAGCAGTGCATTTAGATGGTGCAGGACCATGCAATTTAGCAGCCTACGCATCTGCGAGGATGCTCACAGCCAGGGTGCTTCAGCTAATTACAGCCACCCATGGGGAGATATTCATGGGACGCTGACTCACCCGCAGTGCTGACCAGGGCTGCCAGAAGCAGAAAGCCTCTCCTTCCCTCCTGTGACTCACTGCTCTGCTCACACAACGTACACTTACGCGCCCATGTCCCAAACGCAAACTGATGCTGAATCAGGCTGGCAGCACGGACGTCATTGCCCGGGGCAGTGGCCTGGGCTTTCACATACCAGCACTGGGAGAGACCCCTAGCAAGGGAGTAACACCCCACGAGCAGCAGGAGCTCACAGACCCCACGGGCAGCGGTCAGGGACACACCACCCCATTCCCAGGCTCCGGGACCCACCCTCTTGCACTCCTGCTCACCCCGGCAGCTGTTTGCATTAGCTGTTAACAGCCCCTCCTGCAAGGGAAACGTTATCCTGCCTTCAGCCTGCACCCTCAGTGCAGGTTCTCTGCATACAAAAGCCTAGATAATGATTGAGCCCCTGCCCTTTGCCTTTCACTGGCATTATCACGATTTTTACAAGAGTGCTGGAGGATTCCAAAGTCTCCTTGCTCAAAGGTCAAGCTGGGTTTACGAAGCCAGCCCCATCCAGGGCTCAACAGCTCGTTAACTGCTGGGTACAGGGAGTGCAGGAGCTGCTGGGGTAGAGCTGACCTGAACTGCAGGAGAGCCCTGGAATCCCCCAGCTTTTGGCAGAATAATAACAAAATGCTTATGCTTTGCTGGCAAGGTCCATCACCCTGCAGATGACTAAAGATTCTCTATATCCACAAGGGATTGAGCCAGGAGAGAGAGAGGGAATTCACATCCCTGGGACTGCACAACTGATCAGAGAACTTGGTGCTGATGGAGAAGCCAAGGTCTGCTCAGGCATTAGGACCAATCTCTTAGTATCGGACCAGGTAAGCCTCATAGCCTCATCTAAGACCTCCTTCCTGGTCCCAAAGATACTGTGAAATGCAAAGGAAAGATCCTTAACTTCAGCTGAAAGCCAGAGGGAAGACAAAGGCTAATACAGGCACTTCCACAGCCAATAATAAATTGTCCAGAGCAACGAGATACTAAAAAACCACAAAGGAAAAAATCCCCAGCAGTTCTCATTTGCTATGGAAATTCATTGCTGCCAGTCTCCAGAGCACACCAAGGATACCTGCTCATTTACAGGGAAACAAAGATGTCTGGGCACTGAATTAAAAGCAACATATGCATCACATGTCTGGATGGGAGCAGCAAGGGAATGGCAGTCGGAAGAGATCTATGCAAAGCTGGAGGAAACGAGTCCACATTTCATAAATGAGCAGTAATTTTGGACATGTCATTCCAACAGGTCCTAAAAACTGGGCAAGCCTGTTTCACACCAAGAATTTCTGTTGCAGTTGCTAATGCTCAGCATCTTTCTTAAAACCCACCCATCCTCACACGTCACAAGCTGGCCTCTAAAATGGAAAGCATCTCCAGTACACTGCCAGCCTCCAGAGATGACGGGAAAGATTGTTCCCCTCTGCTGTGTTTGCCAGGGTGGGACCAGCCCAGCAAAGCTCCAGCTGATTCAGAGCAGGCTGCTGGGCTGGGGTGGTGAGCCAGGAACCGGCATTTCCAGTTTGTGGTACCTGCATCAGATTTATTTTGTGCCGAGGATCCCGTTGAGGAGAGCTTTCACTGAAACCACCAAAGAATCGCTTTTCAGTGCTGGAAGAGTTAGATGTCCTCTATCCCCAGGGAAGGGGAGCCTGCCCATCCTGATCTCTCAGGAGCCCATGCTTCCTACCCATTAAATCATTGAATTCCCACCTTGGAAGGGACCTCAAGAATCATCTGTTTCAACCTTTGTTGGCAAAAGCACGTCCTAGACCCAGCATCCTGTCCAGCCAAATCCTACCCATGTCCAGCATCAGAGAATCCACCGCTTCCCTGGGGAGATTATTCCAGTGGCTGGTTGTCCTCATTGGGAAAAATTTTCCTCATGTCCAATCGAGACCCATTACTCCTCGTCTTTTCTATGTGGCTCGTTGTAAAAAGGGAGTGTTCATCTTCTCTGTAGCCACCCTTTCAATACTGGAACATGGTGGTAAGGTCTCCCCTGAGTCTCCTCAAGCCTGAACAAACACAATTCTCTCAGTCTTTCCTCATATGAGGGAAAATGAGCCACGTTTGAGGCCACCCCTTACAAAAAGGTGTCAAAATATAATTGCTTTGCACCCTGGGATCTCAGAGAGGCCAAGTATTTCTCCAAATTTGAAGCGCTGCCCCCAGACTCCTTGTTTTGAAGCAGAACTAGGGAAGTTTGGTGATTAACTCCAGGAATTTATTCCCCCAAGATGCCAAACCTCTGCTTGTGCCTGGGAAGTGGGGAGGACACAGGGAGGTGGTGGTACCTGAGAGGCAGCCAACTAAGTTCCCTCTCCTGTAATGCCTCAGGGTGGCTGAGGGCCATGCAGTTCAGGGGGCAGAACACTGATCTGGGGCACAAAACACTGATCTGTGTGGGGAGAGCTGCCAGGCAGGGTGTGTGCATCCTCCTGACTCACTGTGATGCCAGCGGCTGCTCCTGAGCCTCCCTCTGTGCCCGAGAGCGGGTGGGTGGAAAGAAAGGGTTAAGGCAGGAGCTGCAGAACAGCCCAGTGCAAATATGTATGTGGCAGCAGAAGCACCTGTGCCAAATCACATCATAATCAAACTTCAAAATAATGCAAATACACAACAGAGACCGGTCCTTAAAAAAAAAATGTGTCTCATTCCTTCTAATTTCCCCAGCTAAACCTGTTACTCTCAGGAGAGAAGCACAGCAAGGGACCCTTACAAGCACAACTGAGGAGAAAAAGCCCCAGGGCTGGCTGTGCTTCTGCGGGCAGCAGGAAAGCACCATGGCTGAGTGACAGCCCTTCCTACTTCTCCCAGGGACATCTGGGATGTATATTCCTCTACCACATACACTTCCACTAGTAAAACCTTTGAAAGCTCAGAAAAAAATACACAAAAGGCCTGTTAGACTCAAAAAACCCAGAAATATGGGGTGCCAACTGTGGTTCAGCACCCAAGCCTGTGCTACCAGAGAGTAGTTTCTCAGTCACCAGTCCTATGGTTACTCGACTGGGAGCCCAGGTGAGATTTTTCACCCGCTGTGATCTTTTGGAAGGCATCAGAGGGCACAACTCCTTTGTAGAACCCGGGTAACGCCATAACTTCCTAATGACACTCTCCAATAGATAAATAAACTCCCTCTCCTGCCCAGCTGTCCTCCAAATGACACCTGTACAACCCCATTGACTCCTAATTGCACCCAGGTGACACCAGCCCAGCCCATTTTCTGCTGTAGGTGATGGCCGCTCTAAAGGACAAGGATATACGAGGAAACACATCCCCTGCTCTCAGGGAGGATTTTCTTGTCAAGACCAAAGGCTTTTAAGTGTTTTACTGCCTCCACTGACCTTTAACGACCTGCATGCATCCCTGCAGCTTCAGCCATCTCCAAAGCATCCCTGAGCAATCAGCACTCTGCTCTGCTCCTTAGGGGATAAGACCTTTGCAAAGCTGTGCTGTGTGGAGGAGCAAAGCTTGCTCAGCACACACGGCACCAGAGCCTCCAAGCCAGCAATGAGCACGTGTGGCTTCTGGAGTCCCAGCTGGGTTAAAGCCACCTCTGGGTCCAGCTGAGCTGGCACTTGCTGCTTCAGTCCCTGCGCCTGGCTGCTGCTGGAGCATCGGCAGCTCCGCAGGGAATGGGTTCCCTCCTACCGAGATTGGGGAAAAAAAATAAAATAAAAAAAAATAATAAAAAAATGAGGCTCCACACAGGCATCTGCTGCATCAGCTCCTCCTCCCCTGCTGCTAACAGGGCACAGCTTTGCTACTGCTCTCCCCAGCAACTCTCCTGATCCAGGGAGAGATACCGCCAGTAGCGGTTGGATAAAACGCAGCGCAGGCCAGATCTATCATCTACACACTCAGCAAATTTTTTAATTGAAAACACAAGACCGATGATGCTGACGTCTCCTGCCCGAGCATCTTGCCTTTGTCCAACACAAGCCTTGAACTCAGATCACCTCCTAATCCCTCATATCCAGCATCATTACAGAGTGGTTTTACTTTTCATTTAATTTCTCCCCTGAGGTAGAGGAGGGGAGCAGCAGCCAGCTCGGCTGGTTCTGGGCACCAGTTACACGGGCTGCTGTACCGAATCCTAGCGGCGAGACGGATACTCACAAGGGGTAAAAACGTCAGCAGAGGCCGGACTCTCGGACGAGGTTTAAGCGTTGCTGTGCCAGAGTCAGTCATCGTCCCAAAGCGATTGTCTCCATAGTACACTTCAATCACATCACCTGAGGGGAAGAGAAGACTATTAGCAGCAGCACTGCATTCGAGGCAAAAGGAACTGGACACCACCTGATTTTAAAAAGCTCTGAGAAGAATTTGCTGTATCACCTCCAGGGACAGGCAAAGCCCATCAGATTCTGAGGAGTATCTGGGCGTTTTGGAGCCAAGTAGATGATGAGAGGAGAAAGGTCCCAGGTGAGCGGGACCCCCAGGCAGGTGCTCCAGCCCTGGCATATGGCCATGAGGTGCAGAGACCCTTCCTGGAGTTCAGAGAGCACAAATGTCAAGTCTATTCTGAAAGGCTTATTTCTAGTTGTAGCTAACAAATTTACCTCAGGAGGGTCAGAAGTCAGCACAAGCACTCAATTCACTCCCCACTAAGTTCAGGGAAGGAAAGCACATCAGGATCAGTTCTCTACAGTGCCAGGAGGCTCTGACCTGCAGGAGAACAGGAGGTGGGTCCAGGGCCAGTACCCACAGAGGTGACACAAACCAGCTTGTACACACGGGCAGGATCTGGCCTCGGGATGATCCCTCAGTGGCTGGAGTCGAGGGGGAGGTGGCAGCGGGGTCTGACCACCAGCCACACAACCGGAGGCAGAGCTCCTGCCCTTCCTCCCCTGCTGACCACTCTGTGGACAGAGCAGTTGCCATCAAAGCCCAGAGCTAATTACAGGTTCTTCTCTCTGCCCTATCACGACAATGGGTCCCTGTCACACAGTGGAAAGGGACAGTGAGGGCATCCCTGACCCCTGACTTGTGCTGAATGGAGGGGAAGGGCTCACTGCTGCACCCAGACACCGAGATGGATGGAGGACACACAGGGGTTTCCCCAAGGAGGAGTTTTCCCTCCACCTTCTGCTGCCAGCAGCTGAGGGAGATGCCACAGCTGTGGACAGACACCCCCCAGCACCATTCCCATTGCTGTGGGGGCAATTTGTCCCTGATCCTGCTGTGACCAGCACTGCAGGACAAGTCACCCTGGCCACTGCACTGTCACACTTCAGCCTGCCTTGCGGAGAAAGGCTCTTCCCACAAAATACTACTATGAACAGAGACGCTACGACAGAAAGTGTCCACTGAGCCCCAGCGTTACACAAAGGAGGAGCCACCAGGTACTTCCAGTTCCCAGCCCTGTACTTCTACCTTGAGCCACACCTTTTTGGGCCAGTTTATTTCTGACAGTGAATAAAGCTCATAAAATTAGTTTAATTACGTTCTTTGTGTCTGATTAACAGCATGAATTAACAAGCAGAAGCACTGAAGCACATAAACCCCACCTTGGCTGGAAGGAGATACACAAATAATTCGTAGCCAAGGAGACCAACATTAAAGAAAAAGTGAGAGTTTGAGGAAAAGGGGGAATTGGTGCAAAACGGCTGTGATCAGAGAGAAAACTCTGCAGGAATGTTCCCACCTAACAGAATTCCAGAGTGGTTTCAGTGCGAAAGAAGAAGCAAACAACCTCTCCTCCGCCCCAAAACACAAACACCAAGAAGTAAATAGCTTTTTTTTCCCTTTTTCTTCCCCCCTCACCCCTTTTAAAAATTTGGAAGCAGCCCTGGAGCCTGAGCCCGTGCTACGGTGTGAAGCACAGACCGAGTTTCAGCAACTGTCAGGCGCGGAGCAGGAGCTGAGGTTGTGTAAGCTCCGCACACGGGCAGAGGGGCTGGGCTGCATTTCCAAACCTCCGAAACCTGGGGACAGCGCTCACCCAAGGAGTCCCCAGGACTCTGCAAACAACCAGCTGTTGCCACGGCCCCAGCCAGTGTCCCTGCTCCCCCTTGCACGTCCCCTCGCTGCCTCGAGGGACGGCCTGTGCCTTCCAAACGCTGGGGTACCCAACCCACAATGGGCTGCCATGGCATCGTGGTCTCTGCCCTCCTTGGATGGGCAAAGATCAGGCAAGAAGCTCCCTTTGAAACAGAGTTTAGTATAAAAAAAAAAAAATAAAAAAAATAGAGAGCAAAGGCTTGTGTACGTGTATTCCCACAGCAAAAAACCACTTGCATGAACACCTGGAATGAAGAACCTGACCACGCCAGGGGCTGGGCATGAGCTACCTCAGCCTCTGCTGAAGTTACAGGTTTGGAGGCAGATGAATTCCACACAGCCCTGAAACGTGCCACGAGTCCAGCAAACACGTCAGCTCTTCCTCTCTCCCACCATCTACATCACAAGTTGCCCTGGGATACACCCCAGAGTATCCATCGTCCTACTGCTGTCCTTACAGTCATGACTTCCTCTCCCGTATCCCAAACTTCTTCCACTACAAGGGCTTCTTTACAAAAACAGACAGTTTCTTCCACTTTCAATACACTAATCAGCTGTACTTCAGTTAGCATGGTCCTACCAACAGTTTAACACCTCCCTGCCCCCGGAGGGGCCCAAGCTGGAGGAGGAGCTGGTGGAGTCCCAAGGACAGCCCGGATGCCAGCAAAGTATTCCTATTTTTGTATAACCCCTTGGGTGACCCCCACATTTGGCGAGTAATGCAACAGAGTTTGGATTTGGACAGTTTGGTGGAGCAGAGATAGAGTAATTCAGAGACCTGACATGATGAGAGTTTAATATAAAACTAGACACCAGGTAAACTCAGTGAGAAACTGTATTAAAGATCACAAGGTCTTTGATCCTAGATTACTAAGCATCACTAACCCGAATGCATTTAATTAAAGTAAAATGAAGTGCTTGTAGTTGTGTTTTCTTTGCTAGATAAACAGGACTTGCCTGCTATGAGCCTGTCACCAGTAAGACCTGTGCTCTGCCAGCTTGGTTTCCTAGAAGGAGGGATGGGGAAACACACCTTCGGAGGCTGTCGGAAGTGGCTGGCCCCAACTACGCTTTGGCCATTTTTTTTATATTCAACCTGTTCTGGAGACATTTGCGTCCTCTCAGCCATGGGAAATAAAATAAACAACCTACAACACATGCAATGGAACGTCTTCCTCCTTCAGGATTGCATCACCTGGAGTAGGCGTAGCAGGTTTGACGCTGGGGTATCCACAGCTCACAGCGAGGAGGCGGCATCAGTCACTGTATTCAGGAATCTCTGAGTCAGTGACATGCAAACCTACACCCATTCCACATTGCTTAACGTGTGTTTACCTTGTATGAAGAACTAAGGTGGGGATTAGCAGAAGCAGTGGACTCCTTTTGGCAGCAGCCCTGGCATGAAGCTATGCAGCAAATATTCAAGAGACAGGGCCAGGGATGGGGCTTCCCTGGGAAAGACGGTGGCACCGGGGAAGTCAGGGTACGACAGAATCTGCCCTTGGACTGTTTAGCTGTGACCACGCCATTCCTCATGATGAGGACCACGGTCACCCAGCTTCTGTGTGTCACACTACCCTACACAAATTACATATAAACATAAATAAATGCCGAAAGGATGCTAAGGAGCGATTCAACAGCTTTTATTTGCGCTCAGATTTCAAGGGCTCCTGGCTTTTACTTTGCAAGCTGATGTGCACAGCAGTTCCCCACACCTGAAAGCAATGCCTTTGTACTGCAATTGCAGCCACGGAAATCAGGCTTGTAATAAGCAGACACAGTAACTTTTTTATTTTTTTTAAATCCAAACCACATCAGAGGGAAGCTTGAATCCTCCTCAGATTTACGACAGTTAGAAATCAGCAATTTTCCTTTCGTGTTTAGGAGTTGCATGAAACTCTCTGTCACATTTTCATTTTATCTTAGTTTCACCCGCGTGGCCTGCGGGGTGTAACCACCTTGCGATGGCTGTCACGGACACTGCTCCACAGCTCAACAAGCACCACTTCCATTTTCAAGCTTGGAAGCGTCTGTTGGAATCTTACAGCCACCAAACTTCATCCATGAACTGCTATCTTTTATCTCCCTGGCTCCATTACTATTAACTTGGCTGCCTCCTACATGAGCCTCCAGGGCACAGTATTGCAATTAAACCCACAAAGAAATACAAATAAATCCTGGAGGAATATGCAACCCTCAACTCCCCCCTCGCACAGAGTCAGGAAACAGGTTTACAGGTAAATAACTAGACCCTGGGAAGGAGCAGCTCAAACATGGCGTGGGAAAGATGTGGAAGCAATAAAACAGATTCCCAACTCTTTATCAGCTTTGGTCAAGTTTAACTTCCCGGAGCGGATTACGGCCCGGGGAGAGCACCGGGCCGGTCCCAGCCCGCGGGTGCGGAGCCTCCGCGCCCTCCCCGGCGCCCGGAGCGCTCCCCAGCCCGCAGAGCGCAGGCTGGAACTCGCCCGTCGGTGGCCCAGCCCTGCCAAACGCCTCCCGCAGTTGCCCAACCGGGCGGCGAACGAGCCACCGCCGCTCGCCGGCCCCGTCAGACCCCTTGGCCCGCCGGCCCCGTCCCGTTGCCGGAGCCTCATCACCCCCGGGCTCCTACCGGCCGCCCCGGGGGAGGAGAGGGGACACTGACCGGTGCCACCCGCGCTGTCCGAGGTCACCTCCTGCGTGAAGATCCACGGCGGGTTGGTGGCGAAGAGGGAAGCGGCGGTGGGGCTGGCGTGTCGCTTGCCGAAGAGGCGGCTGAAGGTGCCCTGCACCGAGTGCTGGTGCTTCTTCATCCTGGCGGAGCTGCCGCTGCCCCGCGCTCCCAGCCGGGCATCCCCGCCACNCCCGAGGGGCTTCTGCAGCCGGGGGGGTCCCGGGCCGCTGGTTGCCGGCCCCTTCCTGCTGGTGGGGAGTGCGGGTGAGACCAGGCGGGATAAAATACAACTGGGGGGTCAGCGGGGTCTGCAGCATCAATGAGCCCGTAGACCCCCGTACACCCTTTGGGTTGGCAAAAGGGGTTGGCTGGCACAGGCCACTTTCAAGTTGCCACACAAATACGCCTTCCTGAGTGGTGAGACAAGGCGGTCACCAATATTGTCACGGTCCACAAGAAACGGGTGGCTGATTACTGGTATCATGACACTGACTGGGTGACAGGAGGGACTGGGTGGATGGGTCACCTTAACTAACCTGGGAAAGGAGCGTATATCTGACATTAAATAGCTGAACACCTGATTCCCCTTAAAAATTTCTGTTACAAACTATCAATCTTCTCAAGCTGGCTGTGTGCTGAGCATTTAGGTGTGAGAGTTTTGATCTCTCTCGCACTGTCTCCTGTGTTTATCTGCTTGTTCTCCTGCTGCTGTCACCCCGACCCGAGGGCTGGGCTCCCCTGCCCCACGACTTTTAGCTCATGCGGTGCCTGAAGTCGCTGTGCGAGATCTGCAGTTGTCCTTGCAGCACAAGGAAATGTCAGCCAGAGCCAGGGGAAACCCAAGAATGGTCCTTCCCCTCTGCTGTGCGTACGCCAGGAAGCCAATTAGCACTGAGTTTTTTTGGGAGCACCTTACTAAGCATTAACACCCCTCAATCCCCCCATCCTCTGCACGTATGAGCCCCTCTGCAGATCCCTACGGGCCTCGCTGGGACTGTGCCCCACCAGAAACACCTCCCTGTCCAACGTGACCCGGGTGTTACTAGGGTTTGGGTATTTTTGATACAAAGGCTTAAAGACAGCGGGACTTGACGCCAAATATTTACTTGTTTGAGGTACAAAAGCAAGACGCTAGCATTGCTAACAAGTAAAAATTGGGAGTTAATGGCTAACATCGGGTATTAATAAATGCTGTGATTTCTGGAGAACTTTAAACCCAAAATAGCTGTGGAAACATTAACTCTGAAACACAGGGTAATGTCCTGCTCTCTTACATCTATTTCTGTTTCCATCACATTTTGAGAGTCAAAGTTACACAGTTTTCATTTTTCAGTGATAAATATAACTTATTTAACCACTTTAAAATTATACTTTTCACAACCTCTTCTTGCCACAAAGTACAAATTAGGGCAGCACATTCAGTCACCCGTGAACAATGAAAAATGAGCACTGTTAGGATATTTCGAAAGGAAAATCTAATCACAGCATAAGTTATCAGGCAGGACTTAAATAAAGAGAATTAAGATGAAGGGCAAACAGGGGGAAAGAAAAGGAGAGTTAAAATGTGGTACCGTGTGGATTCAAGACTGTGGTTGTGATCTGGGGGTTACAATTATTTAGGAGAGTTTCCAGAGCCTTTAGTCTGCTCCTCAGACGGGCTGCTCTGTCCCGGAGCTGCTCCCGAGATCTGCTGGAGGAGCAGTGGGGGATGCTCGGTGCACAAGGCCTGCAATTAGTGGGACTCGTGCCCTTCCCGACAGTTGCCTTTACTCCTGTTTGTGCCAGACAGGGGAGGGAAACAGCCCTGCAAAGGTCTGCAGGAGGGAGACACCTGCAGACCTGGAGCTGGGGACAGGAGGCGGTAGGGAAGGGCAATCCTGCCTGCAGATAAGAGCGTAATAGGATGGAAACGGTGAGACAACTTTCCTCCTGAGAGCGGTGCTGGAGCCAGGTCTCTGCAGGGACTCACCTATCTGAGCCCCAGACATTTAAAGACAATTCCCAGGCACCTTTCAAAAGCAGAAATCAGATGAAATGAAGGACCTGCTCGCTATTGGAAAGACAAAGGAGACAATATCTTTGCAAGACAGACAAGGCGTTATGTGCTCGCTGCCATTCACAGTCCTTGGCTGAACACAGTGAGCAGGATATACAGGGAGACAGAGTCAAGGGGAAGGAGAAGGAGAAGAGGAACTATTTTAAGAAGAGAAGCCAATAAAATCCCATGGAATGAGAAAGCCTGGGCTGGCACACGAAGGCGTCCCACAAAATGTCGTTTAAACAAAGAGACTTCAAAGGGGCGATGCTCGGCGGGAAGGGGAGAGAGTGATTCAGCTCCGTGGTGTTCCTCTGCCCCGGGGCAGGGGCAGGGGGATGCGGAGCAGCTCTGGGGGCGGTGAGCTGTACCCTGGTGCCACCCCACCAGCAGTGGGTTTGCCTCACCCTGGGTGGTGAGCATAGGAAAACAAACTCCTTACAACATGAAGGGATGCGTGTTTTGAGGTGAATTTATTATCCCAGTGAACAGAAGCTGCTAAACAAGTCTGCGAGAGCTCATGTGCACACTCCCTATATTCGTTCTGGCTGAAAAAAAGTTCACACCTCCCAGTAAAGCATAGAGCTCCCCCCAGAAGACCAGAGGAAGCTCAGGACCAGCAAGAAGAGCATGTGAGGTGTGCTGCTGGGCAGGCTGGCTTCTACAAAGTGTGAACCCCAGAGATGCAGAAAAGGTGCCAGGTTTGGTGGCAGGGCTGTGTGTTCAAGAGAGGACAGCTGCCACCCGCCATGATCTGAGCAATAGAGGCCACCCAGTGAAGGGACAAGGTGAGCTGGGCACAGAGCACAGGAAAGCACTGGGAAGATTGCCAGAGGATTTCATGGCATAGAAATAGCCGTGTGAGCCTTGCTCTGATGTAACGCACTGCAGTGTGAGGCTGCCTTTGATCCCCACACGGGTAAACACCCCCCAAACAGTCTGCCTCTGCGGCAGCGTGAGGAGCCTTTGGATGCCACGCTCATAGGGGGGCAAAGGACCCAAACCAGGGAACAGGGGACAGGAGAAGGGACAGAGTGTATGGCTGCAGAATAGCAAACTGCACCTGCAGAAAGAGCAAGAGCTCATGTCTGTGGGGGAGTGGGTCCAAGCTGCCACAGCCACATTTCGGTGGGGGTGGAAGGGCTAGCCCAGAGTGTCCTGGCTGGATGGGCAGCAGTGAGGATTCCCATCGGGGTGCAACCCTTCCCTGGTCTCATCAGCCCGGGAGAAACAGCACCCTCCTAATCTCCATGGCTGAGCCTCTGCACCCCTCTGCATCCTCTGCCCGAGGGACACCCCTGTGACAGTCACCACCCGGTGACACCCTAGTGGTCACAATGGCCACTAGTGGTCCTGATGGCCCTGACAACCAGCACTGCCCTCCCCAGCAGTACTGCCTCCAGCCTCTGCCCTACATGGCCCCACATGCCAGGGTGCCTGCCGGGAAGATGACATCGCAGGTGAGAGCTCATGGTTTGGCAGGAGGGACTCTGACTCGCCCTGTCCCCCTCCCATGGGCAGGGGGCTGGAAGACCCTTGCCCCGAGGGTGGCCATGACAAAAGGGTGCTGGTGGTGTCCATGTGATTCATTGTCCCTCCCCTGCTGTGCTAATCCTGGCATCAGCTGGCATTGCCCTGGTGGCCACCAAGGGCTCAGAGCAAACAGCACACTGGGACCACTCTGATAGCCCTGGGTTAGCTCCATGGGGACGAGTGAGGAGCTGCTGGTGTGGGGACACCCTGGTGCAGAGTGAGGGGGTTGGGGGGGTAGAGCCATGGCCATCCAGGGGATCCCTTTGCCTGGGGTGGGTGGCTGAACCCTTCCTGCTTTCCCAATTAGTGCCATCCATCACCTGCCCATCATCTATTTGGGAGGGATCAGGGATCTCTGAAGGTGTCAGTGGATGCCACAGCCTCACACAGGACTCTTTATTCAGGCACAGAGCTCTGGCAGCGCTGTAAATAGCACGGGGGACATTGACCTGGTGCTTCCCCTTGGAGACAGCGATCACATAAGCTTTAGATGCCCCAAAGGATGAGCAGGAACCCCCAGGGCAGACAGACCCCATTGCAGGAGCAAAGCCCCAAAGCTCAGCCCTCCCTGGGAGGGAGCTTGTGTCCTCCCAGTGACTGGAGGTGACTGGCAGCCCTGGATAGCCGGGTGCATGCAAGGCTTGCACATCTCCACAGCATCTGCGTGACTTAGCAGCTGGGTTTTCAAATAACGACGGCCTCAGCTCCACACCCCAAGCGCGCTGCTCTGCCGGCGTTAGTGCCTCCCTGCTGGGTGGGGGCAGCCGCAGCAGCGCAGTCGTGTGTGTACTTGTCTCTTATCTTCCTCAGCGAGGAAGGGACGAGCTATAATCGTGCACCCGTGTGAATGGAATCATTTCTGAACAAGTGTGTTCAGAGCAGGGATGCACAAACCACGCTGAAGTGACTGTCACGGTGCAAAATCTGCTCTTCAGGGGTCAAAATCCTATTGTTTTATCCCCTGTGGAAAGAACGGACTGGCATTTCCTTGCGGCAGTGACTGCTGAAGAAGGATTTGTCCTGAGCTCCAGCAGTGGAGCCTTTCAGGCATCTGGCTTTACTGGGGAATCCCGTGACAAAAAGAGGTGGTAAACCTGTGAGGATCTGGTAATTTCCCTCAAAGGCTTTAAGGAGATTTCTGAACAATTTGTGGGTGTCCCCCTCCTAATAAGTTTAGGAGCCACGGTCAGAGCCAGTTACAGGGAACAGAAATAGAGTACCGAGTAAGCCAGGGCGTCACGGAAACTAGGAAACCTCTTTACAAGGTTAAAAATAAAGCCAGACAGCAAAGCGCTTATTTAGGACGCCCAGGAGTAAAGCGGATAATTGCTGGGGGAAGAGCCAGTTTCCATTAACACCGAGGTGTCATCAATGAAAACAAGATAACTGAGTCACGGTTAAATAACAGCAGCAAAAATACCTTCCCAGTCAAGCACAGCCTTGGAGCAGCCACGCTCCAAACCAGCCCCATGTGTGTCCTGGGGCCCACGTCCCCACCACCTCCTCGGCGAAGGCTCCCTGCAAATGAACGGGTAAAATGGGCTGTTCCTGTGGCCCTGGGCACCCCACGCTGTGCGAACGCCTGGTGGCCCTGCCTCTGCTCCCAGGCTTCAGAAATGTGACCCGACCCATGACAGGGAACAGTTTGCACCACAGGAGTCAACAACCCTGTTTTTCCCTTCACGTTTCTGGGGGGAAAACCCACGGAGAGCTGTGGTGAGAGCAACCAGCCCGGCCCTACGAGGGTTCTTGTGGAGGGACACGGAGCCGCCCGAGCTGGTGCCCCAGGCTGTGTTTGCAAAGGATGCTGCTGTGGTTCTGCCATCGCTGATTTGCCCCATTGCCTCTCGTGGGTCAGACCGGGTTGAAATGTTTTCCTGGCTGGTTTGCCATGGCTGTGATTTGGTGAAGACTTTACAAGGAACGTGTGCCTCTGTCCCTTACAGCCGTTATAACTGAGATCCTGGTCTGGGACCGGGGCTCCCCTATGCCAAACGCAGAAGGAAAAAGTAGTATCTCCCCAAAAGTGATGAAAGGCTGAGCCAGGTCAGACTGACAGAGGGAACATCAGAAACTGGGTAGCACCTTATATTCACTCTGGGCTGTTACAAACAACCAGCTGAAATGTAAATCAAGAGAGAATCAAGTCCTTCGAGTCCCGTCATGTGCATTCCCTCAGTATCCTTTGGTTTATTTTCACTAAGTCGCTTCCGTATTTCCAGTACAGCATTTGTTTTTCAACTCACTTTCTCTTTATGTAACACCACCTGAGATTTTTAGCTAAAAAAATTGTAACTACCTGACTTCTCAGTATTTATAGTGTGTATTGGCTGCCTTTACAGTGAGTGTCAGTGGGCAGGCACTCCCTAGGCTCTCCCGGAGTGTTTAGCTTGCCCATACACAGCTCTTCCATCAGGACATTCAGCACAGATAAGGATGGCAAAGTGTGGGGGCAATTGCAATGCATTTGTCTGGCTTTTTTTCTCCACAGGTGAGTAAAACAGCAGAAGTTGCTGGCAGAGACCAGAAGACACCAGAGGGAATGGAGGAGACCAAGGTGAAGCAGGAGGTCTCTCACGAGCTGGCCATCCCAAGGAGCCAGGAGTCTCCAGCCTGTCACCAGCCACTGGCCACTCGCTTCGTTCCTTTTGTTGCCCATTTTGGGGGCCGTCAGCCCGACTCCTTCAAGTTTCTTTTCTACCAACCAACTTGCTCCAACTCGTACAGCCCCTTCTACACTGCGCAGAAGCCAACCTGTGGGTACCGCTACCGCTATGACACCGATCACACCAGGAAGGTGATGGACGTTTCGAGTGTGAACATTGTGAAATGGAGCCCCACCATGGGCAGAAGGCCATAGCAGAGAGCAATAAAACCCAAGCAATGAAACCAGCAACCAGTGTGACTTCTGCTTCCTCTTGAGTGTCTGAGTTATGGCCGGCACTGAACACGTGAGCTGAGGAATGGGTGGTGAGGCCCTGCCACTGCTCCCCAGAAAAACATGCGGTGAGGATTTTGCTCTAAAAACCCGGTCTGACTTGTCCTGTCATTTATTGCCACCTGCTTGCACAGAGTCACTGGGTGTCAGCAGCACAGCAGGGCAGGAATGGCCACCAGCCAGGCTCCTCCACACCAGCCTGGCCTTGGCACAAGCTGCAGGACCCAGGAAGGTTTCACCAGGTTCCTCCGCTGAGCCTAAGCTCTGCTGCTTCTTTGGAAGGACACCTTCCTACATTAGGCTTTCCTAGACACAGGGAAGGTATCGTTCTTATTGATCGGGAAAGCAGTTTCCTTTGTGGTGCTCAGAAATGCGCAGGTGACGCTGAGCTGGGTCCCCACAGCCCCCCCTCCAAAAGGCAGCACAAAGCAGTTCAGCGTTTGCAGTGCCTCTTCTGGGGAACTGGGTGCCCAGTTAGCAAATACTACACATCCACATTGAATACACAGCTTGTCTGCTATTAATGAATGCCTCAGTGTTGCAGCCCCTCACTCCACCTCAGGGCGGGCTGTCCCAGCCGTGCTCCCCTGGGTGGGGGGTCAGAGCCCGGGGTCCCCACTGAAGCTCCCCTTGCTCACAGGTGCTGGGCACAGTGGGGGCCTGTGCCTGCTGCTGCTGGCGGGGGCAGGATTAGCACATCCAATTAGTGTTCCTCAATCTAATTCCTTTTTGCTAACTGTTTAATGGCACCCGCTTTAGCAGAGTTACTCCCCATTTACTTCAGTGCAGACACAGCATCAAGCTCTGCAACAAGTTGGGCTCTTTTTCTTAGAGTCATCAGATAGGAAAATCTAAGTGTTACAGGACAGACTCTGCTGGTAGAGAGCCAGTGGTCACTGATTTCATTATCAGTGGAGGATCTGGCTCATGCTCCTTTCTGAGGATGCACTTTTTTACCTCCCAGGGCTGCAGTTTGGTAGCGCAGTGGCCAGGACACGCTCCGGGGTGTGTGGGGTGGTTCTGTGGGAGAAACGCTCAGCAAGCAGGAACAGAGACTGCAGAGGGGACCCAGCAGCTGGTGGAGAGGGAGCTCCCCAGGAGAAGACCATCATAGCATCTGCTCTCCACATCTAAAGCACTTAAGGCTTTACCATTCAAAGCAATTATGTTTCTACATGGGTCTCAGCACACCGAATTTACCCTCACAGAGCATGTCTTGCAGGAGCTGAAGTGGTTCTTCCTTCTCCCTGAATTTCAGGCCCAAGTTGAAGTTGACAGCCCTGTCTGGAAATCCTCCAGCCAGAGTGAGACTAAGGGAGACTGAAAAGACAGTAAGAGCACTGAGACGCCCAAGAGGTGTTCTCTCTTTCTTCTTACCCTGATTTTGGTGCAAAAGTTGTTGCTTATGTCACCCCCCCCAAAATCATAAATGAAGTGGATTAGGAGATTACACCATCACAGAGAACATTCCACCCTCATAATCTCCTGCTGGGCCTGTAATCTGTAAGATTTCCCCATTTTACCTTCATTCTATTTTAACCCTGAACTCTTAATGCCTGGCAGGAGCCCAGCACACACACACACACACACACCCCCTTTAGCCTCATTGGTCAGAGAGGGATTTGCTGGGTACTTAAATGTCACACTTTTGTCCAAAGAGGGTTTTGTGCTTTTGATTTTTCCTGGAGGGAGGTGCCTTTTGCATCCATCACCACCAACACTGAAGCGGGACAGCACAAGGCAGTTTGTTTTTTCCTGACACTGTGATCCCTGCAGTGCTGGGGACGTTTGGACTTTAAAGGCAAGAAGCAGAGTTTAAAAGAAAGCCCTCAGATTTCAGAAAACATCAGTTTTTGGCTGCGAAGTGACCAGTGCTTGGTGCGGAGATGGGGAACATGGATGGGAAAACCGTGGAGGAGCTGAGCACCACCGAGTGCCACCAGTGGTACAAGAAGTTCATGACGGAGTGTCCTTCTGGCCAGCTCACCCTCTATGAGTTCAAACAGTTTTTTGGCTTGAAAAACCTGAGTCCGGCAGCGAACAAATACGTTGAGCAAATGTTTGAGACGTTTGACTTTAATAAGGTAAATATTGTCCTTCCCGCTCAGCCTGCGCGGGATCAGCTGGGCTCTGCTCCCTGGGTGCGATCGTCTGTGGTGTGTTCGGGTGTATGCAATGGAGATATGTATCTAAGAATGTATGGGTTTATTCTCCATGGCCTCAGAAATTGTAAAATCAGTTACTTAAGGTGAAAAATGTCCACAAAAACTCCTCACTCGCTGACTGTTCTGATAGGAAACAGGCTTCTCCCAGAATTTCTATTTCCCTTTTAAGTTATTAAACGAGTGGGGGTTTATCTGCTAGTCTGCGATCCCTTTGAAATGAAGTGCCCTTTAACCCTTAAATATCAATGTTGTGATGGTGAGGAACAAGCGAGCAGTGTGAGAACAGGCGCTGCATCCCGGCAGAAACAGCGCGTTCCCGAGCCGTGCAGTGTCCCATGAGCCCTGGGCGACGGAACAGCTCGGGTTTGCTTTGTTATTGTTTTAAATTATAAATGGATTACAGTTTCATTGATTTTATTGCATGTGCTCAGCCCCATACGATAAGGAGCTTGGGCCCTCTGTTCCCTGCGGAGAGGCTTTGCTGCTGGAGCTGGGGCTGTGCTGGAGCCAGAGCCGGAGTCAGGCACGGGACAGTCCCAGAGCCATCCTGGAGCTGTCCCAGAGCTCTGGAATGCATTCAGCAGCGCAGTCTCCCTGGCACAGGAGCAGCTCCAGGGCAGCAGATGGACGCTGTGTCTCTGGGGGGAAACACCACCCACCTTTACTTGCAAATGATTTGAAATTGCGCCTTGTGTGAGATGAGGAATACATTTTATGGCAACCCAAAGGGCTTAGTGGGCTCAATCCTACTGAAAATAATACAGTTCAGCCCCTAAATACTTTAAGTATTTTGTTTGTGCCTTGGCCTTTACCTTGCTCGCTGCCCGTGTTTGAATTCATGCCTGGAAAGGGAATTGATGCACAGGAAATCCTGCTGGGAATGGGGCTCAGTAGCTATTTAGAGCTAATCTGGCTCTGGCAGCAGTGGGATAAAACAGATGATCTCTTCTTGAACCTGCCCCATGCTGTGGGGGGGCTTTGCTCATTGACAAAACTCTGGCTTATTCCCTCCCAAAGACTTTCCATGGTTTATAGCATGTACCATTTTCCTTCAACGTGCTTTGTGTCTCAGGGGTTTGTGCTGTCTGAGTATGTGCTTGAGCAGGTCTCCTGGGAGCAGGGAATGTCCTGGGCAGTGCCTGGAGGCTGGTGGGACAGGAGCTCAGCCCAACACAGCTTTGTACTGGAACCATAACCCTGGCTGGGAGCCGTCTGCAGGCCCAGGTGAACCTCTGGCACACCATGGCGTGAGCTGGTGGCGGGCAAACACCGCGGAGGAAAGTCAAAGATAAAGCTCTTTGTGCTTTGGACGTGACCAAATGTGAAGCAGATACAGAAACATCTAAGGGACAGGACAGCGCCTTCCCCTCCCGAGCTGTCAGTGACTCCTGGGGTAGTTCCCGGGTTCCTTTCCCAAAGCTTTGCCCCTCGCAGCAGCGAAGAGCTGAGGGTGTGTGCAGACGGGATAACATTAGGTGATCCACCGGGGCTCATCTCCATAAGCCCGATCCTCTTTGACCTCTGAATTATCACTGCTCTGCATAAAGAGGCTCCTTCAGCACATGCAAGCTCTCCAGGCTTCGTTAGTCCCCAAGCTGGGTGCACGCACCGAGTTTGTTCGTCATCAGCACATAATGAGCGTGGGATCAGCACGGAGCCCTCCCCGTTCGGTGCATCACCTTTAACGCCTGGTGTGTGGGGGACAACCCCCTGCCCTGTGCTCCCCAAGTCCCTGCTCTCAAGGTGGTGGCCACACACAGAATCCTTCTCATGGGGACTTCCAGAAGTGACCAGGAGAATCACATCCTCCCTGACTCTTGGCTCTTAACCTCATTTAGTTTCTAACCTTCTGCTTTCAGGATGGCTACATAGATTTTATGGAGTATGTGGCAGCTCTGAGTCTGGTCCTGAAAGGGAAGGTGGATCAGAAGCTGCGATGGTATTTCAAGCTCTATGACGTGGATGGGAACGGCTGCATTGACCGGGGGGAATTGCTAAACATCATCAAAGTGAGTGGGCTCAGCAGCTTTTCCCCTTTCCTTCACAGCCCATGGTTGTTACACTCGGGTAGGCAGGAAGGTTGTCACAGGAATATTCCAACCCAAAAGACAACTCCCTGCTAAATTAGTAGGCAGTGTCCAAACCTGCTGCCTGTCCTCTGCCAGTCCTCCCACCGGGCTGCCTCCTCGGCTGGACTTGTCCCCAGCACCTCGTGGCTCCTGTGGGCTCTGACAGCAGCCCCCACTCCCTTTGCAGGGTCTTTAACCACGGCCACTGAAACCCAGGCTGAGATAAGCACTTCAATTTAATCTAAGGATTTTCAGAGGTGAACGGCTCCTGGTTTATCCCAGTACAGCCGCTTAATCTCTTAATGCACTGATTGCCTTTTTAAGTGGTTTTAATCCCCCAGTTTTTTAGAAAGGACTTACTCCTTTTAGAACTTAACTGCCTGCAAAAAAAGTTTGGCCTTTCGTGTCCGGTCACTTGGCCACTTGTACTGAAGGATAAATAACTCTGTCCCCTGTGTCCTCCTCTCCCTCCAGGCCATCCGAGCAATCAACCGGTGCAATGAAACGATGACGGCTGAGGAATTCACAAACATGGTGTTTGACAAAATCGATATAAATGGAGATGGTGAGGAACTTTCTTATGCAGTGCCAAACACTGCTCCCACTCCCCTGACCCCCAGCTCACTCTGCCAGAGCAATCCCAGGTGCTGGATGTCCCAAAACCCCAGGACGTGGGGAGAGCTGGCAGAGAGCTGCTTTCTGGAAAGGTTTAGCTCCCTGTCCCTTCCCTGGGCTGACCCAAGGGGACTCTGCAAACTGTCCCTTGTTATACTGGCAGGGAGGGGGTCTGCATGGGAATTAGCTGTGATGAGGTCTGGGGTGTTCAATACACAGACCCAGGACCCCAGGAAGGGCCCAGTTTTATGGTCTGTGAGCTCCTGGAGGGCTGCTCGGAGGCTGCCAGTGGAGGGAGGAGAAAGGCTACAGGATTTAACAGACCTTTTCTGAACGTGCTCTCACAGGTGAGCTCTCCCTGGAGGAGTTCATGGAGGGTGTGCAAAAGGATGAGGTGCTGCTCGAGATCCTCACCCGCAGCCTGGACCTGACACACATCGTCCGGTTGATCCAGAACGACGGGAAGAACCCACATGAGCAGGAGCAGGCGACGGAGGCTGCCCCATAGGCTCCCAGGACACCTTCTCTTCACCTCCACTTCCCTCCCCCCACCCCCAGCTTTATTAAAATGAATGGGGTTGTGGTGGTGGGAGCTGGTGAGCTGTCCCAGTGCCAGTGTGACAAGCGATAGACTATCCCACTGGCACAGGGACTAAGATCTGCTCCAAAGGCACCACTTCCCTGGGAGGGGGTTTGCGGGTGACTGGAGCTCCCCAGGCACTGCCCTGGCTTCAGCCCCCCCCCCCCCACCCCTTAACAGGAAAATTGAGAGGAAAAGCTGCCACAAAGAGGGGGTGCTGCGAGGGCTGCTCCTCACCTGGAAGCACAGAGCCACCCCCAGGACTGCCACTGGGGCGAGCGGGGCCACCGCTTTGTGGGGGCCTCTGGACGTTGCTGCTAAGGGGAGAGGGGGGAGAGAGTCACCTCCCTGCAAAGGGGAGACACACCACGCCATGTGGCTTGAAAACGCACCAAAAGAGCCTCCAAATTCACCCCGAGGCCGTGGCCCACGCCAGCGTCTGCAGCTGCTGCAGGGGATGAGCCCCAGGGCTGTGTGACACTTGGCCCCGGTGAGAGGGGTCCCCCCAAGGACACACATAGAAAACCTAGAAAGTAGACTGGAGCCTTCTCTTTCCATATATAATTCCAGAGCACGAGATCGGCAGTTTTGGTCGCTTGCTCTTTGATTTGTTATTTTAGCAATCATTAGTGATAATGTGAGATAAAAACACCTACGACCTAGAGAAAGGAGAGCTGTGGAGTGGTGAATGCAGTGGCTTTTTTTTTGTTTGTTTGAAAGCACTAACAACACAGAATGGTGCCTTTTTTTTTTGTTGTTTAACAACTGTCTGAGCTGTAAGGGCATGTTTCCCTTTGAAATACCTGAAAGGGCTGCAATGGCAGTAACCTGAGAGGGAAAACTGGGAAGTTTATGAATGTAGGAATATTCCTGCACAACAAACCCAAACTCTCCTGCAAGTTACACTCTGTGGCACCCCCGAATACCAGGCGGTGGTAACTCTAGTGGCAGCGAATGGGCCACACGCAGGTGGGAGGGGTGTGCTGCCAGAGACACAGCCTTGTGCACTGAGCATCCCTGAGTATTCCCGAGCAGGGGATGGGAACCACCAGCTTCACAGAACAGTGGGCTTAAGCACCCTCACTCATGGAATAAAACCCACTCACCTCTTATTATAGAGTGTTGGGTACAGCAACCTCGTCTACCAGTGCTAATTACCAGTGCCACGAGCAGGGGCTGCACCCAGGACCCAGCACACGCACAAGGACCTTGCCCCACGCACTGGCCAATGTCCCTGTGCCTCCGCTGCTCCTGCCGAGAGGTTTCCCCATCTGATGGGAGCAAGTTTCAGGCGCGGTGAGGCAATAGGGGACACCAGGAGGGATTTCCTGCCTAACTGAAAGACTTGTTATTTAACACTGCATGTTTGCAGTTCATAAAAAACTTTTTGACTGTTTTCCCTGTGCATTTTTTTCATTTGACAGTGTTTCACCTGGAAGCTTTTGTACTTCCAATCTTACAGTGAACTAATAAACATATTTTACAAGATTATTTCAGGTTGTACCTTTTCTTCTTTCAGTCATTCATTCTATTTCCAGCAGGACAGATTCACTCTCTCGAGTAAGTGCAGAATAAGTCCTTTTTCTTGGGCTTCATTAAAATAGCTCCTTTGCAAGAACAGCATGAGCATGGGGAGAAGTCTGCTTTCTTCAGAATCAGTGTAAAAAAGGGGCTGCTCCTGGGTTCTGGCACCCCGTGAGTGCTGCCTGCTCTTCTGGACCTCGTCTGCATTGAGCAAGCACAGTTTGCTTCATTAAAACCTCACCCCCTGGGTAGTCCTACAACTCTTTCTTCCAGAGCTCTTCTTCATCCACCCACAGCTCTAGGCACCTCCTCTCTGCTCCTTCGTCTCCACAACAGCAGCAGCAAGGAGGGAGAAAATCCAGCGTGGGCTTTCTGCTCACCCTCCCTCAGTGGACACAGTCAGTCCCAGCCGCGCTTCCCTCAGCCTCTCTCCTCCGCCTGCCCAAGAAGCCACAAGAAGCAGCCCTGAAAAGCCAAATTTCTATTTGTAAAGACAAAGTCATTCTCAAAGGGCTGTCTCAGAATTGCCAGCTGGCCAAAGGCACCTTTCAAACCTCAGCGTCTCTCTCCAGAGGATGTTTTTTCAGCCTCTAAGAAAGCAAATTAAAAATAATTAAAAACTAATATTGTGACTCTCTTTGCCCTAACTCATGCATAATTAATTTGTTTGCAAATAGTTCAGGTGCCAGCCCTGGACTCATTGCTCACTCTTGTGACAAAATCACTGGTGAAGGAGGGGCAGCGCAGCGGGAGCAGGAGGGGCTCGTTTGGGGAGCTGCCATCATGTTGTCCCAAAGGGAGAGGGGCCACAGTGCCGTGAGGCTGCACAGCCCCATGGCTGGTGTGGGGTCGGTGACCTGGGACAAATCCCTGGGGCCAGGTTTCTTAAGAGGAGTTGAAGCTCCTCTTAAACCACCCAACAAGTGACTTTGGGCAGCACCACGCCGTTTATCTCAGTGGGGTTTAGATGCCACCGTAAAAGCTGCAGTGGAACGTGGAGCTGCCCTTCAGGGGATGCAGAAATGGGAGATCCGTGGAGCGTTCGAGGTTGGAAGGGTCCCAGATGGGCTTTATCGCCGGGGAGTCGGGGCCGCCCCGTCCCGGTCCCCGTCCCCGCAGTGCCCTCTGCCTGCCAGCGCCGGGAATCCCGGGGAACCCGCCGGGGATGGAGCCGGTGGGGTCCGAAGCAGCAACGTCCAACGGGAGGGAGATGATGAGCTCAAGAATAGACGTGGGGAAATGGCAAAAAAATATCTCCTTTCGTGTCCCCGTGCGTTGGGGCGTGAGGAGCAAAAGTTAAAGAAATGAAACCAAACAGGTTCTCGGGCTGCTGCTCCTGAAGGTCCCGTATCCCCTGGGGATGCAGCTGCTCTGCTGTTCTGTATCACACACCAGATCCCACAACACCATTAATTACCTTAAATACAAGGTCTTTAGGGGTAATACATTTCAGATACTTTCTAAACTTTTGAGGTGCACTTTCCTTTAAAAAGGAGGAAAGAAATTGGTGTTTCCCCATACTGCAGAGCTAAGCACCGGTGCGGTGAGAAAACAACAGAGACCACAAAAAGTCCCTACAGTGACCAGCTCAGGGCTGTGGAAGCCCTGGAACAGCCCCTCTGTATTTCAACATGACATTTTCAAGGGGCAGCTGCATGTGGTTGCTTTGGGAATGGCCTGGACACCAACCCTTCCTCTGGGCAGCCACCAAACCCCAGCTACCCATAGGTGAACATCAGATGTACAGACAAAGAGCATGGCTAAGCAGAAAGATGTAATTATCCTCTTTCCTTCTCAGCCCTTTCCCTGGGAATGCACCTTCCAGAGTATTTTAGGATGTGATGCCTCCTTGGCTCCTGATCCCCAGTGCCTCTCCCCACCAGTCACTTTCAGCAATATCCTCACCTTCAGCTTTCTAACCTGATGATTTCACCTTCCATCCTACCCAACTTCAGAAGCATCAAACATCAGAGCAGATGGCTGAAGCTCAGAAAAAAACCCTCACATGGCATTTGCCTTTTTTCAAACCATCCTGTTTCCCAGTTTAGACTCAAGAGAAATCCGATCAGTCAAATCCAATTCCTGCTGGGCTGTAAGTCTGGAAAAATGGATTATGCAAAACACCTGACATCAACAGCTTGATGTGAATGTTGAACTGAGTTTGGGAGGAGATCAAAGCCTTTATACCTATGGATTTAAAAATAGGACTAAGACTAAAGCACCTTGTGATTTCTTGACTAAAGATTACACCACTGGTAAGAGAACAATTTTTCCACAGGGTTACGCCAGCACTAACAGGAGCATTCTCTGCCACGTGCTGCCACCACAGCTCTTCCCTGGGCTGGAGGAGGGGAAAGCATCCTGCATCCTGCTGCAGAGTCCAGAGGCTCCTGTTTCATTCCTGGTGTGGTCAAAACTGGGTCCATCCCACCACAGTGCTCTCAGCTCACTTTACTGAAAGCAACAATTTCAAATTCCATTCAGAATTATTTGTGGAGGGACAGACGGACATACACATGATTTCTACCATCACTACATAGGAGTTAACCAGAAGATATCCCCTTCCTCCTCTGCAGCTGCAATCCCATCACTATTTCTGCCTTATCCACCCTCTTACTCACATTTGCTGTAACACATAGCACCTCCCATACTTTCATTATTTCTGTCTTAAAGACAACAGTTTTACTCAGGTACTTCGCACAGGCCTTCACCTTCATTCTAAGTGAAAAATAAATGCTACAAAACAGAATTTTAATAAATAATTCTTTATTAAATTCATGTGTTACAAAATTTCTATGAATGACCATAGTGGTGCTCAGCATTAGGATGCCCTCTACCACCGCAGCAGAGGGCTGCTGGTGTGGGGGACACTAGCACCTTCCCAGCCTGATCCGACCAGCTGAACAGAGCAAGAAAACATAAAGCATTTAAGTAAATCCACAGTATGCAACTAGAGTAAGTAAACATGCACTTAATTTGTGCCAGAAGCAGAAGTCAAGTGTGTTTTGTTGGTTGAGTTGCCAAAATTTAAGGAATTAGAGACTTGTATCCTATCGTGATAACATTTGTCCACAAGGTGGAAAATGAGTGACGTGGATCTTCTCTTCCAGGCCCTCAAGTCAGAAGTGAGATTTTTTTTCTTTCAGATCTTGGGCTGATAAACCATTGGCTTGACTGAGCTTTAAACAGCTGCCTTGCAGCAGCATAAACAAGAAGTCTAATCTGCTCTGATAAGCAAGCACACCACAAGCTGCTGTGTATTTACAGAGAACTCTGAGAAATAGTATTTAGAAATGGAAATGTATGTGGATTTGAACTCTAGCACTGGTTGTGTCATATCCTGACTGCTTCCTCATGGTCCTGAATTTAACCACTGGTTAAATCAACAAGACTGCAAACCAGTAAACTGATCAGATAATGAAAAATACACCAGTCATAATTAAAGGCCACAAAAAAAGGGATTGCAAGTTTTCTATGGATGTGAATTGGCTCACTGACCTCATGGAGAAAATTAAAACACAACAGGCCAAGAGTCATGTTATTTTCCTGGGGAAGCTTTTCTTGCAAATAATCCAATAAATCCAAACCAAAAATATTGGTTCATCCCAAATTTTTTTTCCACATACACGTGCATATGCCGGTATGAGGGTTGGCCACAAGAATAGCAGAGCTCAGCCTACAACCTGTGCAAATTTTCTCTGTAGTCTGTGGCTAATTAAGTCCAGTGTAAAACCACTGTACTAATCCAGTAACTCACTTGGATTTTTCTGTCACTTGTTCCATTCGGTGGCCCTGCCAACCAAGCAGTGCTGATCCTCCCATTGCAGAGACCCTGCCCAGCAAAACCTCGCTCTTCCCTTCTCTCTCCTTCCACACAAAGCTCCTCCCAGCACAAAGTCCTGGAGCTCGTTCAGTCTTCACTGGGCAGGAAAGGCTGTTCCAGTGTGATGTCTCAGTAAGAAACGGGCTCAAAAAGAGCAGCATCACACTTTTGCAAATCTGCCTTAAGTGTGGCTGTAAAGAGGCACCATTTCTACTGCTCAGGGTTTGGAAATAGAGTTTTTCCAGCCCCACAGCAGCCCAGGTCTCTGAGGAGGTACAAGGAGCAGTGTCTGGTCCACACGAGGGAGGTACAAGGACCACTCCACGGGCCCAGCACACACCTCATCTTCCTTCACTCTCTGTACTGTCTTGGCTACCCCTTATAACCCAGTTCTCACATTTGATAGTGATATGTTGGTGGTCAATAGTTTTAGATGAATACTATAATTTAAATAAACATCAATATTACTATGCATAACAGACATCTGAACATATCAAGCTGCCAGAGCACCTCACTGGTTGGCAGTTTTGGTTCGATGCATTTGTAGCTCTGCAGGTACGAACGATGCAGACACTGGTCTGCACTGGAGACAGTACCACTGCATCAGGATTTCTCACTTCCCAACCCTGTCTGTCACCAGAATAAAGCCCTGCCCAGGATCCGCTGCAGGAAGCCACAAAAAGTTTGTTCCTTGAGGTGTAACCAAAAACCAGAGCTGGCAAACACGGCATTGTGTACACAGAAAGACTTATTCATGGGCCAAAAATAGTCTCTGGGTACCAGCAGTACACAGCACATGGGGTTTAGATTGAGATATGGCTTCTTGAACCACTGACGTTTTCATCTGGATGTTGAGATCTTATTAGAAAGGAAAGCCACTACCACCCTGGGGTGAGAGAGCCACAGTTGTAGCCAGTGTCACATTTTCAGCTGTATCAGAACTGAATTCTCTCAGAACAAAGCGCTCTTTCTCCTCTGCTCAGAGATCCATCCCCCAGGGTTTACATCCATTTGCAACATCTTCATCACCCACTTGTCTTTCCTGGCCCCATCAATGAACTCGTCAAGAGACAGCTGCCCTGTGTAGGAGATGAGGGGGACACAAGATGGGAAGCAAGACACAACAGATAAGACACAAGAAGAAGGCAGCAAGAGTAAAAGCCATCTAAGGTTCAGAAAAATATTCTAACAAGACAGAAGCTCTACGTCATTTCCCCGTACAGCTTGGGCCAGTAAGCCAGGACTAACCCCCACGCCACAACCTGACCCTGCATTAGTGACACAGACTCCTCCATGAGGATGCAAGTCTGATGCTGCAAACTCCAGTTTGACCAGAGCCACTGTCTGTACTTGGGCTATTTGTGCTGGGACTGGGACCCGCACTTTGGCTACTGAGGGGCTTTCAGAGGATGAGATCTGTGTGGCATCAAACTCCAGACAGAACAGTGACCCCTGTGTGTTTTACATTAAAACAACAAGGAAGATTATTTCCTCCTACTGCACCAAGTTATTCTCGATTCTCATAAACAGACCAGAACCCAACGTGTCCAATATGAGTAACATAATAGTCCTAAGTGATTTATTGATAGACATAATTAGAGCTCGCCAGTCCAGCAGAGATAACTTCTCATTATGCATGAATGCAATCTGAGCCATCCATCTCTTACCATCCCCATTCTCATCCACCAGCTGAAATATCCTGTCCACAACCTCCTCCGGCGTGAGCAATGGGGTCCTCTCCTCCACCTCTGACCGACACACTTTCTTCAGCTTGTAGATAGACTGAAAAGAAGTTCACAGATTAGGAGAAGGACTGGAAAATTAAGAGCAGTGAACTCCAGTATCTTCCCAACAGTGCAAAGATCTTATATAAAGGCTGCAGTTTTAACCTTTCTAGAAAGATCTGCCACTCAACAGCTTCAGACCTTTAATGAAACCTGCGACCTCAGGCTCACACACGCTGTGGTTCAGTTCATTTGCTCTTTGAAGCTGCTGCCTTCCTATTTTCCTTACACATACTGGTCAGACCTCAGGGTTTCTTTGCAAAGAACAAGGCAAGAGCTTCACAGATGGGAAAATCATCTGACTTTCCAGGATGATTTTTTTTTCTAACACCTGAGGCTGGGCACATCTGGATTTACCCAGCCCTCTCTCCCAGGGAACTTGTGCCCAAGCTGCAAGAGCAAACCTGTATTAGCACATATTTTGACCCATAGTTTCTGTTCCACTTTGTCACTGGAAAGGGGCAGATTTTATCTATTCCTCCCATGGCAACCACACGTTCATTATTAACTTTACTCCTTTGGCTGAAGGGTTTTGTCTGAAGTCTTCCCAGAGAGGGGATTAGCAAGGGCCTAACACAGCTCTGTCCAATTCCTACCTGACCTCAAAACTGTAATTGACCCAGACAAGCTCCTGAGATGCTCCTACACCTGGTGCTGCAGGTAACACCTGGCCACGCTTTCCACCCAAAAGGACCTGCTTTCCACAGATTCTTGATATTACCTTTCACCTAAGATCCCGAAGTGTTCTATAACCATTGATTAAGCCTCACAAGTACTGGTGTGCAAGGGTGAGTTACAGCATCTCTGGTGCAGGGGTGACTCCAGCACAATCACTGAGACACCTACCCAAAGAACCCAGGCACCTTGTGCCTGGCCACTGCTATGCCCCATTCCTCTGCTCACACCCTCACAGTCACTAATTAAAGCACGGAATGTGAGAGAAACCCAGAGAGAATAATTACAAAAGGAATTTCTGTACTAATTTCTGCCTCGGTGTATTCTCACCAGCTACTCAGGCAGGAAATTCAGCTCCTGTAAGGAGCATGGGGTGAAACTCTCTGCAATGAATCTTGGTGTAAAATGGTGGAAAGAGAAGGCAGAGCAGAGACACAGGGACTCCACAACAGCACCCAGATGCAGTGTTTCTGCCTAACAGCAGCAGCAGCAGGGGCCAGGCCATCTGCAGCGGGTTTGACCCATCCCTCAGCCACCCCATGAGGCTCCATCAGACCACGGAGCACACGACCTTTCCAGCAAGGGCAGGCATTTTCCCTTCATCACTGCCCACAGCTGCCTTGAAACCTCATTATCACAAAAACCATATACATCATTACATTGCCAAAGAACTGTGATTGCTTAAAGTGATGAGGCAATGCCCACTTACCTCAACAATTTCCAGCAGCTCAGGTTTATCTATGCAGCCATTCCCATCCTTGTCATATACTTTGAATGTCCACCTCAGCTTGTGTTCCAGTTTTCCTCGTAAAACAAGATTCAAGGCAGCTACATATTCCAGAAAATCAATGGTATTGTCCTGTAGAAACAGAGAAAGCAGCTGAATGGCACTTAACTGGGTGCAGCCAATAGATACCTGCTTACAAAAACTCAATTAAAAAAAACACCAAGAAGATTTTCCATGGGACAACTATTTATTTTCCACTTTATAGAAGACTCATGCCAGCTCAAGACCAAGGATGAGTTCCCAAGCAGGATTCAGTGCAGGAGGCATTGACTTTTGGGAAGGGATTGCTGTTCTCAACAGCCTCAGCTGCTTCACCAATGAGACCAACACCCAACCACAACCCCTTTCTTCCACCCTTCCCCCTTGTTTGATCTTGATTCTTCTGAGGAAGACAATGAAAACACCACATTTCAGAAGGCAGCAGCAAAAACACCCACAATAAAGGATTTACAAAGGTGTTTGTCCTCCAAAAAACTTCAGAGAGAGGGAGGGGATGCAGGGCTCCCTGGGCAGCCTCCATAGATGTCCTCATGCAGAGCAGCCCCATCCTCAGGGCTCAGCCAAAGCCCTGTGTCCCCAAACATCCCCTGATCTGGGTAACAACCCCCCCTGGCAGACCTGGGCTGTGCATCTGGCCCCCAGCATGTTCTGCACCAAGAGGCTTTGCACTAACTGTGGGCAAAAACTGCTGCTATTGGACTTTCAAGGCCAAAAAGCAGAAGATGACAGTTTAGGATTTGGGTTTATTTCCTTACCTGATTACTAATAGTCCTTCAGATTGTTAGGTCCTGCTCAATTGATCATATACCATGGGCATATTCAAGCAAACACATGAACCCAGGCCTAATACATGCAAGTGCAGTCCTTGCTCCACGACCCTTTCTGCACTTCCTTCATAACACAATTTGGACCCGGACCTTCAGTTTTTTGTGGGAACCTGTGTTTTGCCAACTTCAAATTCTGACACAAATCAATCCTTCTGCAGCTTTTTTATCCTCTCTCACAAATTGACTTTTGTTTCCACCTCAAACGCCACCGGTTTCAAAGGAAGTTTAAGGGACATTCGTGTATCTGAGAGATGACAGATTTATCTCCCCTTTTCATCTGTTTATACAGAGCAACAAACAACCCCACACTCTGAATATGATCAATACCTTCAGGAAAAAAAAAATAACTAGTTTGGAAAGCATTGCTTACCTGTTTCAGGATGAGGAAGGCAACCATATTACGTTTCTTTTGAGTACCTCAAGTATCACAGGCTGGTGCTATAGTGTCCTTTGCACCAACACACGGGTATGCATGAACTGCTACTAAACCAGAAAGCCCACTTTTCCCAGGTGTCTGATGACAAATACAGCAATGGGAATCAAAACCAGAATGTCTGAATTGTTCAGCATTCCTTCACATTCAAGCAGCTAAAAATCAATATTTTGTTACACACCACCTGTGTGTGCTGTATATATACACTTCCTCCAATGTCTAGTAAATCCAGCAGGACTTTCCCACACATTAATTCCCTCGCTATCATAACAGATAACAGATGTTTTTTTTCCATGTAGCAACCTTGGTTATTCCAGGATCTTTCAACCACACTGCCTCAAAATATGACTGCCTAAATTTCAACCTTTTGATCAATTTTTAGCCCCTTAAGGGGACATTCTGTCCTTAGTTTGTGTACAGATTTATGACAAGAAGAATCTATTCCAGCCCATACAGAGTGGTGTGCTCCTTCTCCTGCCCCAGCAGGTCCATCACCCTGGCCTTAGTCTCATGAAGCATGGTAACGAGGGTAGGAATTGCACCAAACCATGACAGAATTACAGAAAGAAGAGGTGCAGATTATTAAACAAATCCCTGTAACAACTCCTCACCACTTACCCCATTCTTATCAAAAGCTCTGAACATGTTTTCAATGTACTCTGCTGCTTCACGATTATCCTGGACCCCAAAGAACCGCTTGAATTCGTGCATGAAGAGAGTCCCACTTGGACATTCCACCACAAACTTCTTGTACCATTCCTGCAACTCGGCAACATCGATCTCCCCTTGCTCCCCTTCAGCATTGGCGAACTGCTGTCCCATCTCCCTCTGTAAAGCAAGATTCCAAACAGGAGAAGGAAGAAAAGGAAAACCCTGCCAAAGTCCTTCACTTGTATTGTCCTTGTATCACCTTTAGTTACTTTTTCCTTTGATCTTTTTCTTCCCGCTCTCTTGTGCCTTTATTTGATGTTAATATTGTGTCTTGCTATTTCACCTTCCTTTTGAATTTTGTTTTCTTCTTTCTTGCCTACAGTTTTTACCACCACAGCTTTGTGTGCTCGCCTGGTGATGGTAGAGTTGCTTCTCTGCATTAGGGCAGCATAATGTGTGGTATCAGGCATGTATAAAAATAACTAAGATCATTAGGAGATTCCCACCCTTGAGTCACAAAGACCTTCAGATGTTCTGAGCTGTGCCCTATTTAGGAGCAGAGTCCAGAGGCTTAGGGTCCTTCTGCACATTAATACCTTGATATCAAAGAACTTCAGAGTTGAGGTTCCCTTTGTGCATGACTGACCCCACACACTTTGCTGTAGTTTTTCTAGAAAATAAAAAGGATTGTAGGTGAACTGCCCTACTATTGGTTTTTCAATACTGACCTGCACCACCTGCTTGTGAGGGATACTCAGTCTTTCAGGGAAATAGAGCAACAACTACAGAGAGCAAACCCTGAAAAAATAAGGATATACAACTAACACTGTTCACATAAAGAAAACCTAGTGATGCACAATATTAACTGAACACCTACTAAAGGCTTCATACTATACAAAATGGTTTGAGAGAGCTAATAAATGTACATAGATACAGGTACACATGTTACTCTTATTTTCACAATTCATTCTTAAAGCTCACAAATACAACAGGAACATTTCATTTCCCTATTTGTTAAAGCATTGAGTTTTCCTTATTTCCCATCCCCTTTTTGTGTCTTTACCCATTGAAGTCATACTCCTGCTCACCCTCACCCCTAAACATTGCTCACCACTTTCATTATAGGTGCAACACACACCTCTGCCTTTGGTCCCACTCTGCCCTACAGCCACCCAGCAGAGCAGAAAGGCCACAACCACCCCACTCCTCTTTCCTCTGCTTACTGCAGCCACCAGCTTTTATCCATATCCTACCAGGTGTTCTGAATCCAACCATCAGCTGCGTCAGCTGCAACCAAATGACCTGTAGCTATAAAAGTGTCTGAGCCAGCACACACCTAGTTAGGATTCTTCTTTTAAGAGGATTGGGGTAGCACTGATAGGGAACAAGAGAGTTCTCGTTATAGCAGTGCTCAGGCCCAGAGGGGCTTAAGCTGTTTGCTTCTTTAGAACTTTTTTATTTAGCTTGGAAAGAAGAGTTTCTCATGTAGAAAAACAATCTCTTAAGAAGCAGTCTAATACTTTACATTGTGGGATGGCAAAGGAATTCATATCCTGCTACTAGAACAGGGCTTGTTCTGGATCTACTCACAGCTGTAAGTAACCTGTGAGTAGGATTGCGTGCATATGTATATAACTGTATCTAAATAAAATTGCAAAAGTACAGCATAATTTTATGCTTCTGTATAGAAGGATGCCCAGATGATGCATGTTTTAACTTGGGAGTGTTCAGCAGGAGAGGATCTGGGCAGTGTAGCAGCAGCAGCCTGGAGATAGATGGAAAGGACCGGAGGTATTGCCAGAAAGGCTAAGACTGCTCTATTTCAATGAAAAGGTATTTTTTAATGTAATATCATGGAGGAATTCTGCTTCTCTATCTCCATGCCTAGAAGAATCCACCAGGATTAAAAAAAATCAATACTTCCTTTCATAAATGCTTCAGATGAATTCAGTCCCTGGCTGCAAGGTCACTTGTCTTTAGTGGAGCACCCTGAGGTCTGGTCATTGAAAAGAGTTATACTGGGTCTATCCCCAGCATTTACCTCTTCATTAGTCCTACTTGAAGGAAGTCTTTGGCAGCCATAGTCACTGTGGCATTTATAAAACAGTTCTGTTGCATTCTCCATTTCCCCACGCTCTGCTATGCATACCACGAGAAGGACTGGCTTTTTCCCTCTTGATGGTATTTCTTGAATTGTCCTGGCCAATACCTGGTAAGTGTGTGGGTTCTCTGGGTCACAAACAGTTTTCAAGAAGCAGAGGTGTTTTTGGGGTGGGCTGGGGGGGTGCTCAGCTTGCTCTTTCCTGCTGCAGAGCTGGGGGTTTCACTCGTGTGGGTGCGAAGCCTTTCTCCATTTCGTGCTGCTGTGGAATGCAAGCGCCGAGAGCAGCCAGCAAGACTCCACATGCCCAGGATGTTGTCTTGCCTCGTTGCATAATTTTGTTTTGCCTTATGGGAGCTTAGTGATCTGTTCCCAGGACAGAAAATGGTTCCCCTTTGTTTTGATGACTACACTCATTTCTAGCTGCAAGAAAGGACTGGAGGAGACTGGGGTTAGGAAGCCTTGCTGGTGCCACTGCAGGTATCAGGAGGTGCAATCGTGTTGAGAAGAGCGCTGATGTTAATTTGGCATGGAAATAAATCAAACCTTATAGCTCCTGGTATGAAAATTCCTCTGCATATATACTCTGTCCAAAGTGTGTGCTTTGCAGACTGTACCGACAGAGCTGCTGCCTCTCAGCCAGCAGAACGTCACCTTATGAAGCACAGTTCATCAGCCACAGGATTTCTTCATTGGGTTTGGAAAAAAAAATGCAGGTAGAGGTAAATGTCAGTGGAGAGAACTGAAAATAAAAAGAATGACTTCTAGAAAACACTAAAGATGTTGGTGCTATTTGGCTGCCTGAATTGTTAGGGTCGACGCTGTATGTAGTATGTCAGAGTGAACACTATGGGTGATTAATTGCGAACAGGTAACATCTGATTACGTGTCCTGCCTAATGAGCTATGCCTAGATTATCACCTATACAGCTCAAAAGCTGCAGAGTTTCCCAGCCAAGAGCATGGAAAAAGACAGCTTATTTCCCGTCGATTCACAACAGGACATGCTGCCACACGCTTCAGCAGAGGCTGGTAGAAACTCCAGGAAGAAAAAGTGGCCAGGGAAGACTCATTTGTTTGGCATCTGCATTACCACTGGGTGAAGGCACGGAGGCCGTACTGAGGGTGGCCGGGCGCAGGCGGGCACTGCTGCCCAGCACAAGAGGATGAGCCTCAGTGAAACCAAAGGCAGGACCAAACCCTTCTCCCATGCCAGAGCGGCCCTTGCCTCATCCTTTTGCCACATTGCTCCATTATCTTAAATACCCCAGCCCTGACCTGCCCTAGCACCCCTCTGGTGGGTTGGGCAACCCAGAGTGTCCCCAGGGTGACTGAGGAAGGGCAAAGCTCTTAATCAGATGATGCTCAGCATCACTGGCCATGTCTGGTTCCACAGCTGCCTGAGAATCAGGCCACAAAGAAGAGCAAACCTGAAGCATCCTTAAATTTATCTCCGGGCAGGATGGACATGTGGCCTGTAGGAATGCAGGGAGGATGAACAGCAGCTTTTGTGCTGAGACATCTGAGGAGAGATCAAAGATCCCTCATACTCTGGCTGGGTGTTCAGCCCCACATCTCTCTGCATCTCTTCCCGGTCACTCACCACTGACCCTGCCATCGCATGTTTTTATCCAGCAGGAATAACAAGAGGGTGGGAAGCAGTGCTACAGGAGCAGCTCTGTCTTGTTTGCCCATCAAAAATGGTCAGGTACAACAAACCAAACCCATCTAAAATCCACCACTGCAGTGCTGTCCCACAAAGAAACCCCATTAACCTTCCAGTGTCACCTGGAAGACACTGTTGTCTTTTGCTTATTGCCAGACAGATTTTATTATGTGCTGACAAACTCCCACTAAATGTTACCTCTGAGTGGCTGCACTTCAGTGATTAATTAAGCCTGAAACATTCATCTTGCGAGGCAAACTTTCCAAGAAAAACGCAGGATTACACCTTCTCTGTGTGTGAAGACTTTAAAAAATTTGCATAGTTCCAAAGTCTTGGTGTAAGATTGACCTTTGGATATAAACCAGCCTTTCCAAAACCAGGATTGCACACTATCCATAGTGTCCATGATGGGAAAGGGAAGGGAAATTCCCAATGTTTTTTTTTCTGCTCCGTTGAAACTGAACAGTAAAGTGTTGTACGAGCTCCTGAAACCAAGATTCACCACTGAGTCACGGCTCTCCACCTACGAGGAAAAGAAATGAGACGCGAGGCTGGTGGGGATCCCAGAGGAAGGCTGCGGCTGGGCCGGGGGGAGATGCTGTGGAGCCCCCTTTGCACCCGCAGGTAGGTGTGACGGGGGGAATGGAGAAGGGGGACATTTTTACACTTTTCAGAGAAAACCCGTGTGCCCGTGTCTCTGTGTTAATCTCAGCCGACTTTAGGCTTTGTCGCTGCGGATCGGCTGGGCCAGATATGCTTCCAGCCGCCACAAAGCCAGGACCCTCTGGTTTTCTTTCCTAAATGTTCCATTAAAAAGAGACGTGGCTCGGCGACGGGGGCGCTTGCCCGTGACACCTGCGGAGGGGGGGGGACACATAAATACGGAGCGAACCCCCGCGACCCTGGGTGGGGGGACACGGCGCGGACCCCCAGCTGGCAGCCGTGGGCGCACACGGAACGGGTGGCCGTGGGATCGC
>VXBJ01007267.1:365620-394098 GCA_013400055.1 Nycticryphes semicollaris
TGGGGGGCGGTGTCGCGGTCCTAAGGCAGTGGGGAGGGTAAAACGTGGCGAAAATGTCTTTTTATTGCTCCTTCCCCGTCGGCTCCCGGCTGGGGCTGTACTAGCCCTAGGCTACGTCTTTCAAGTTGGCGTAAACCAGGGCCTAGAGTCAGGGCAAGGGTGGTATTTGCCGCCCCCCCCGCCCCGTTCGCCGACAGCTGTTTATGAACCTCCCGGAGAACCCAAATTATCTGTAAGAACTCGTGCCTCTTCCAACCTGAGGGGCTGCCCGGGCATGGCGGGGGGCTGGGGGGTACCCGGCTCGGGTGCGGGATCCGGGAGTTGTTAAGAGTTAGTTGTGCTCAAGGTGTGTCCCTCGCCCTGCAGGGGCGGCTGCAGAAGTGATGCAGGGGTCTCGGAACGGTGGGAGCGGTAGGTTCCCTCTGCAGGGAGGTGATGAAGCGTGGGATGCTGGGGTGGAAATTCATCCTGTTTTTCTGTGGGAAAGCTAATGATAAGGGTTGAGCTGATCGCTTTGAAAAAAGGTTTAGGACAAATCCATTAAATACGGGATAATGTAATCAAAGGTAATGAGCAAGGGGTGAGGTCTGTGGTATTGTCAGTGTTGAAGCCAGAGAAGACCCTTCCTTCTTCAGAGGGTTTGTGATGGGGTGGAGGGGGAGCACGGGATTCACTTGGGTGCGTGGGTGGAGAGTGAAAGCATCCGTGTGGGGAGGCCGGGACAGACTGCAGGTCGCCTTTTCCTGGTGTGTCTGTGTGGTGATGCTGGCTGGCACCACACCACGGCCCCAAAAGCCACCACAGGTAACCAGGGCTGTCCCTGGCCTTGGTCACTCATCTGGGGCCACTGGGGAGGTGGCTGCGGGGGATGTCTGCTCCTTCCTGAGTCTGCTTGAGTTGTTCCTGTTGGGGTGAATGTCTCCTTTCCAAGCAAAAACACAAGACTTAATAATTGGGGTACAGGGAATAATTACATCACTGACCAGAGATGCATTAGCAGCAGGATGTGCTAATTACCTCCCCACACCAGCCAGTCTGAGTGGTAATAAAGCAAGCTGGAGGACTCTGGTTTCCAGCATTCTTCCATTCAGAGGGGCTCGAGCCCCTCTGCTGTGAGGACAGGCTGAGAGGGTTGGGGGGGTTTCAGCCTGGAGAGGAGAAGCTCTGGGGAGACCTTAGAGCCCCTTCCAGTCTCTCAAGGGGCTCCAGGAAAGATGGGGACAAGTATTTTAGCAGGGTCTGTTGTGATAGGATAAGGGGTGATGGCTTTAAATTAAAAGAGGTGAGATTTAGTCTAGATATAAGTAAGAAATTTTTTACAATGTGGGTGGTAAGACACTGGCCCAGGTGGTCCAGAGGGGTGGGAGATGCCCCATCCCTGGAAACATCCCAGGTGAGGTTGGATGGGGCTCTGAGGAACCTGATCCAGTTGAAGATGTTCCCGCTCATGGCGGGCGGTTGGACTCAGTGGTCTTTGAAGGTCCCTTCCCACCCGGATCATTCTCTGATTCCTGGGTATGTGCACCAAGGAGTCCTGAGTGAGGGCCAAGCCTTCCTTGGCAAATCTGATTAGCAGTGTGAGGACGTTCCCCCAGCTCACCCTTGCAGCTCCCAGGGCGGGAGCAGCCTCTGGCAGTAGCGGACCCCACTGGATCGAAGTTGAAGGCTGGGAGAGGCTGACTCACCGTCTGAGCCCAGCAATGGGATTCAAGTTGATTTGCTCTCGGTTATTGTGTCAACAAGTCATTGGTGATAAAAGGTCATAAAGCATTGTAATGTTGGGTATTGACAGACGCTGTCTGGGACCTGAGGGACAATTCAAACCTCACACGCCTGCGCCAACACACCCTCCCTGTGACCAAATTCATTTCGTTTGAGAGGGGCATGAATTTTTCTCCCTGGCGTGTGGGTTTGAGTTTGCTCTTGGTCTTGCAAACACTTTTGAGCGTGGTGTGTGGTGATAGAAGCAGAGGGGGCTGCTTGTTGTGAAGTGGAGGGTAGAAGAGGTTGTGGGAACAAGCTTTAGTTTAGAATTTGTTACGGGAGAAGTCTCTGTTTTTCCCCTTTGCAAGGGAAATCGATACCTGGTTTTGGTCTCAATTCTAAGTCCAGGATTAAACTGGACTTTGTGTCTTTGCAAACACTCTACTGAAACTTTAATTCTGGTAGGATTTTTGACATGGATAACCAAAGCAGCAGTTCCAGAAGCAGAAAAATGAGTTTGATGGTTGCTTTCTGATCCTGTGCAGCTCCGGGGAAGCAGTCTGCTAATGTCCCCAGGCCCTTGACAAAGCACATTTTCAAGCTCTCATTTAAAGATGATTTGCAATTGAACGTGAATGTTTTCTTTGCTTAACAGGTAAAATATGTTGCATTCAGATTAATTTTGTGTGAACACATGCATCTGAATGGGATCTGCAGGTATTTGAACAAATAAAACCTGTTCCTAGACTAGTTCTTGGATAGAATTTTTGAATCTCCTCTATCCCTGCTACCAGACACATTTTGCAACTCCTGCAGCAGCATTTACAGCTTATGGCAATGGTTTTACTTATCCTGTAGCTGCTTTATTAAAGGGAGTATTTGTCATTTCTCACCTCTGTTTCAAGATTTACGAATTAATATGGGAAACGGACCTTCTAAGCACATGCCTAGCATAAAAGTCCCTTCCCAAAACCTGAAGATACCAAACGCTGTCCCTTCCTGCAGAGGGCCTGTCATTAGTTCTGTTTGTTTGGCTTTGTATCTGTTCTGCACGTGAAAAATCTCCTTGGTTGGTTGCAAACATAGGAGCAACACGGGGCTACTTAAACAACAACAGATTTGATCAGTTAACTGTGGTGCTGTTTTTTTTTTTTAAAAAAAACCCAAAACCTAAACCCTAAACATTATGTCAACACCACTTGCTTTTTAGCAGGAGTGCAGGCAGATTTGCAGTTCATGTCCTTCTGGATAAACATCCTGGTTACTGCAGGTCAGTGGTGTTTGCAGATGATTATACTGCATTCAGAGCATGCATGAAAAAGTCACGAAATGACTTTCAGAGGGACGTCCATCTAATAAAGCAGTCCCTTCCGCTTCAGCCTCAGCCTTCCACCTTTACCTCAGCTGGGGCAGATGCCTCTGATTCAGCTCATGGTAGTTCTTCTCCAGGATGCACGTCCCACACGACTGAAGAAGCGCTGGGTCAGACGGGTCCCTTCGCTGTGGCGAACGTGGAGGCTTTTGAAATTCAGCTGCCTGTTCTTGCCGTGGCTTGTTTGTGGCTTTATCTCCTGCGCAGGGTTTACAGCGCGGTTTGACTGGGGCTCGCCCTCCCTGACGCTCAGCTAACACAAATAACACGCAGTCTCTGCTTACGGGAATATTTAGTACTAAGTTATTCTTGTAACACTTAACAGTCCCGGCATGGTGATGTGTTTGTCACTCCTCCTGGCAGAAGAGTCATCCGGCTGAGCCCGAATTAGTGGTTTCAATGTGCAGTAACATAACAAACAATAGCACTAACACCTTTCTCATCAAATTAACTTTCTTTTTTTCTGCAGAGTGTATGAGTCTCAATTAACCTTTAGCAGTTGGTCTGCTCTTGTTCCTCTCTTATGTAGACAATGGCGTTACACCCGCGCAGAGTTCGCTTGAAGCCATGGCTGGTAGCCCAGGTAGACAGCGGTATGTATCCCGGCCTTATCTGGCTGAACCGAGAAGCCAAGCGGTTTCAGATCCCCTGGAAACACGCAACTCGGCACAGCCCGCAGCACGAGGAGGAGAACACCATCTTCAAGGTGAGGGAGAGCTCGGATACGCCATGGCTCTTAAACAAAGGGTTGAATTGTTGGCCCAGGAGCTGGATAGGCATCTCGGGAGCCGTTTCCAGGCACGTTTTGTCCTATTTCTTTGACCTCAGAAAAGCCACTTTGTGCACCTGGATGCCAAGCTTGGCACTGCCTGAAACGGTGTTGAGTTCTTTAACCCTTTCCAACCACCAAAGGCCAGATGATGTCTGATTGTGTGGACTCTGGAACATTGCTGCTATTTGCTTCATTTGCTTGGTTTAGGATGTGGTGGCTGACTTCTTCTTAGCAGCAAACCATTAAATACTGTTACACAAATCTTAAGAGGTCCACCACAAACTTCCAATACTCATTGCTGCTGCCCTTAATGTTGTTATCCCAAGGGATTCATTATAACTCCTACGCTCCTTTGTGGAGTTTCTGACCTGCCTTGGAGGGATGGTGGGCTGATAGTCCGGTGTTGGGGTGAGAGGGTGAGGGCCAGATGGGTGTCTGCGGCTGCTCTTCTGCTCCGTTTTAACCGAGACTCCATGCCTCCTAGGCAGGGCATTCCTCCTCGCTGTCAAAACTGGCTTTTGGTATTGAACACGGGACACCTAGAGAAACTTAGAGCACAGTCCTGTACCATTTATCCTTTCTTCACTTGTATGAAGATGCATGCTCAGAATTGCTAATGGCTTTTGGAAATTTGGATTTACATCTTTTTTCCTCCCTTTTCTTTTGATGGAAAAGGCATTAAAGCAGGACTTTCTGTTGTTCTTATCAGAAGAGCTGTAGTTAAGACTTCTGCAAGAGAAGGATTTTACGGAGAACTTGTTTGGAAGTTTGATTTCTGATAAAAGCTGCTCTGTTGGGAGGGCTGGACTGAGCAGAGTGTACTTTGTCCCCAGGCTTGGGCTGTGGAAACGGGAAAGTACCAGGAAGGAGTCGATGAGCCAGATCCTGCAAAGTGGAAAGCCCAGCTTCGATGTGCTCTGAACAAAAGCCGGGAATTTAATTTGATATATGATGGCACCAAGGAGGTGCCCATGAACCCTATTAAAATTTATGAAGTGTGCGATATCCCGCAGTCCCAGGGATCAATCATTAATCCAGGTGAGGGCCTCGCTGGCACGGGGCTGGTTACTGAGCAGGCGTTTGGCCAATGCAAGTTCCTTTTTTCTCCGCAGCATTAACTCTCGCACAGCCTCTGTTTGCGGCAGAAAGCAGCTGCCGGGTGTGAGCCCAGTGGCACTTCAACTGGGAGGACTGGGAACCATAGTGTATCTGTACTAAAGAGAATAAAGCTGCACAAAGTTGCAAGTTTTCTGCTAAACAGGCCAATGTTGACAAGAGTTTATCCGTTTCCTTAGCTTTCTAGGAATATATATATAGAATTATATATTATAAACTGAAAATAGCATGTTGTACATATTAGATTTTTCCATTTTTATATTATATTCAGAAAATACACAGATACATTTCCAATATTGCGCAAAGCCAAGAAGACGTTTACATTATTTTTTCAAGAAATGCACTGCAATGTTTCACCCTGATTGACTACCCACAAGGGTGTGCTTGTTTGCAGGTTCCACTGGCTCAGCTCCGTGGGATGAAAAGGATAATGATCTTGATGAGGAAGAAGAGGAAGAACTGAATCAATCTCAGCATGTCCCTATTCAAGAGACATTTCCATTTCTTAATATCAATGGTTGGTGGCTTAGACTTATTATTAGTGGAAGTATTTGCTTGGGAATTGGTGCACAGTTGAAATAAAATCTTGTTTTATTGAAAAATTATTTCTTTTTTGTAGATTCTCCAATGGCTCCAGCCAGTGCAGAAAACTGCAGCCCTGAAACTGTATGGCCAAAGAATGAACCTCTAGACATGGAAATGCCCCCAACTGCACTGCAGCATGACTTCTTCAGCAGCCCTGAGCTCTGGATCAGCTCTCTGCCAAGTACGTATATGCATGGGTAGTGCATCTGTCATTGCACTTGAAAAAAAAAGAAAAAAAGTGTTTTGAAGTGTTTTGACTCTTTTCCTGTGGCTGTTTGCTTGTTAACACAGAGAACTGTGTATAGTTTAAACATCTGCGTGTCTGTAGCGTGGATTGTGTGGTGTGTCTCTTCTGCTGATACAGTGCATGCAAAGGTCCAGGAAAAGCCATACTGACAGTTTCTCTCTCAGTGACAGACCTAGAAATCAAGTTTGAATATCGAGGAAAGGAGACTGGACCGACAACGACAGTAAGCAACCCCCAGGGATGCAGACTTTTCTACGGAGAGTTGGGTCCTATGCCTGACCAGGAAGAGCTCTTTGGCCCTATTAGTTTGGAGCAAGTAAAGTTTCCAGGAACAGAGCAAATCACCAATGAAAGGCAGAAGGTCTTCACAAGTCGGCTGCTGGATGTTATGGACAGGGGACTGATCCTGGAGGTCAGCGGCCATGCCATCTATGCTGTTCGGCTCTGCCAATGCAAGGTGTACTGGTCTGGTCCCTGCGCGCCTTCCTCCACTACACCAAATTTGATTGAGAGGCAAAAGAAAGTCAAACTCTTCTGTCTGGAAACATTCCTAAGCGGTAGGTAGCTTCTGCTTCTGGAAAATAGCTTGGATAGTGGTCTGGGCACTTGGTGGCACTGTTGGAAAGGGTGGTCTGCACTGGGGCTTGGTGTGGCTGCACCAGTTAGTCTGCTTGTGTGGAACCTGGGTAGGAATCACTGCTTCCCTGACTTCAGTAGCCACGGAGCAGGTGTGCATCAGAATAGAGTGAATGTGCACTCATTTAATGCTCCGAAAAACATTGGTGGGCCTCGCTGTTAAAGAAGACTCTTCTGGGTTCAAGAAATAAGCTGTAATTGAGTATGTGTAAGAGGTGGCTCTGCCAAAGAACAGTGTGTAGGTAAGTAGGTAAGACTTTGTATGGTGTAATGAGGTGGGATGTGGTGAGTGTTTCTGACTGAAAAAGGACAACCCTGCCGTATTCTGCTTTATTACCTAGAGCTGATTGCCCATCAGAAAGGACAAATAGAGAAACAGCCACCATATGAGATATACTTCTGTTTTGGAGAAGAATGGCCTGATGGAAAACCCAGGGAGAGGAAGTTGATTGTGGTTCAGGTAGGAGCTGAAGTGACACGTGCCGGTCTGGCTGGGGCTGGTGCATTGGCTCTGGATCCATGCCCACGGATACCAGAGACCTGTTCTTCTCCGTTGTGGTTACTGGCACCGGGAAACTCTAACAGGGCTGGTGGGTTTTGTCACGGCAAATACGAATGCTATGTGTGCCAAATAGCTTTGGTCTGTGAGGGTGCTTCTGCATCCAGGGCAGGGGATTCCTGCGAAATAACAGGAATATATTGTGTGACCATTGGGCTAAAAATAGCTGACTTCTTCTTACACAGGTCATTCCAGTTGTGGCCCGGATGATCTACGAAATGTTTTCTGGTGACTTCACACGCTCCTTTGACAGTGGCAGTGTGCGGCTCCAGATCTCTACGCCTGACATCAAAGACAACATTGTGGCCCACCTGAAGCAGCTGTATCGCTTGCTGCAGAACCATCAGGAGGGGTGGCCAATGCAGGCCCCCACCATGCACATGGCTCAGCCACTCTCCGCACAGTGACAGGCCCTTTGCTCTGCCCCATGGCTTCTAACATTGTACATAGAGTATTTCTTAACGAGTGCCTTGCCTAAATCTGAATAAAACCTGTAAATCTGGTCATAGGATGCTGTTTCAACAGTGTATGGTACTTCTGTTTCGGTGGTGTTTAAAACTGAGGGGATTGCAGGAACACTTCTAGGTCCTGTTTTCAGCAATTTGCTGTATGAATCAGATTCTCAATTCTGTAATTTTTTTTTAATCCACTCTTGATATGTTGTATATAAATACTCGATCATTAGATGAGGGGAAAAATTAATCTGTGCTCTATTAAAACCGCCTGGAGAATATCACTGTGTCTAGCTTTATTTCTCTCTTTTTAACTGCTCTGTAAATTGTAAGCTGGGATCCTCGTGCTTCTTCCACAGCTGTGTAAAATGAACACCTTAAGCGGAAAACACACGTTAAAAGCTGAGGGGAAGGGCAGCGGCCTGCGGCTCGGCCGGAGCGGCCTTCCCGGGCGGACCCGGGCCTAGGCCTAAACTGGGGCGGAGCGGCTTTTCCAGGCGGGGCCAAACCGCTCCGCCCCCGGATCACCGCCCACGCTAGACCGAGGCTGCCCCGGAAGTGTTAGGCCTGGCGGTGGCTAGTCTTCAGCGCGTGGTGGCTATGGGCCCGGCGGCCGGGGAGGAGATGGAGGCCCCGGCGGGCAGCGCCTTGTCGGCGCCGCAGCTGGTGGCGGCGGCTCGGGAGGAGCTGGGGGCCGGGCGGCGGTGGAGGTTGCCGGCGGCCCGGGCCCTGCAGTTAGCTGGGGAGGTGCTGGCGGTGGCGGCGGGGTTGAAGCCGGCCCTGCTGTACGACTGTGGCGCGGCGAGGTCCGCCGAGCTACGGCGGTACCTGGTTCGTTTAATGGAGGCCGGGCTGGGCGCGCGGCGCCTGCACTTGCTGGACATGGAGGGCTCGGTCCTGCTGCTGCACCTGGGGCTGGCCCGGCAGAGGCTGGCGGCCATGCTGCATGCCCACCCCGCACCCTTCATGGATGTATCAGCGAGGCGACAGCTTCCGGTGCTCTGTGGGCCAGCAGAGGCAGAGGCCATCAGGAGCCACCTCACGGTCCTGCTCGCCCATCTAGGGGCCGTCGAGGCTGCTGCCACCAGCCCTGTGTCCTCCAGTGAGGTTGTCCCCATGGGCTGGAACCTCTGCACCATCGTTGGGGTGCTGCTAGGCTACCCGGCGGTGTACACTTTTGCTGTGGAGGAAGGTTCTGAGAACTGTCTGGGACTGACGCCGCTGAGGGTGTTCACCATACAGGCTTCCTGCCCCAGGATAAGGCATGGTCTCAGGGTCCAGATCTACTCCTTCAGCATCCCGGAGAGCCTCTGTGTGGAGCTGAAGGAGGTGCTGGACACCTGGTGTGATGAGCTGAAGGAGGCCTTCAGCACCCAGAGTGACTTTGTAGATCTCTGCATTTCAAGCAAGGTGGTGTCTCTTCCAGCAGTTGCTTTGTAAAACACAGACTTTTTGGGCTATTTCTGACTTGCATCAGGGACTACAGCGGGTGATTAACTTCCTGTGTGTGTGGCCCACTGAGGGTCTCAGGAGGCCTCTGAGCACTGAAGGCTGAACTGTGACGAACTCAGGCCCTAGACCTCTTAGGCCAGTTGCAAATTAAATGTGAACTGCCCAGAAGACCAATGTGGGGATGTACAGCCTCCGTCCTCACTGCAGTGTGCCCTATAAATTCAGGGTATATTTGTTTACTGTGAACAGCTGAGGATTAATAAAAAACTTGAACCCCACAGTATTCTGAATTTGTGAGCTAGGCTTTATATCGTATTTACTACTTGAGCAACATGGTGTCACTCACCGCCTCATAGCTGAGCTTGTGCTTCAACAAGGGGCAATTGCTACCCTAACACCTGGACAGTGCAGCTCTGAAACGGTCTTAACCCCCCTGTCTCTGTGGAATTAATCTGGCAGTGGAGGGCAGGCGGAGGTGGCTGAGAGGACACCCTGGCCACGAGACAGACTCACGGAGCGGTGGGCTGAACTGGGCCCGGAAGGACTGTGCTAAAAAGTCTCCCTGAGTGGGGTTTCTCTGTCAGGAACCAGTAGAGATGGTCCAGGGTTGAATACCTTGCATTTAGGGAGATAATAAAGGAAGACAATTATGTAGTCCTCTGGCGTGTTGCCAGGCATGAAAACCAGGGAGGCCAGATCCCAAGAGCATGGGACACCCTGTCCCTCCTACTCCCTGGGAGCCCCGGCAGCAGTGGCTGAGTGGCTTTGACCCTCGGTGCCATGGGGACTGGGCAGCACAAACTTCAACTGATGCAGAATAACCAAAGCAGCCAAGGGAAAGGGAGATCTCACAGCTTTATTGGAGCTGTGGGAGTTCGGGGTGAGACCAGCTCAGGACATGAACAAAACAGGCAAGGAGGAAACAGCAGAAGGTGCAATGCGGCCAGGGCACGTTGCTGCTGGTGAAGCAGAAGTCAGTTCCTACAGTGAGGTCAGTCATTCAGAAGGTCCTTCATGGTCTGTAACTTGCCAGGAAGGTGGCTATGGCCATTGCTATCACTGCCACCAGGAGAGGGATCCAGTGACGGCGCCGTCTCTGCAAGGAGGAGCAAATGTTATAAATTGGTGGGCAGAAGAAACGTCTCATCTCATCTCATCCCTAGTAAATGTATCATTCATCTTTCTGCACTGGGGAGATTTTTCCTGGACTGATCTGCAGCCTGGGTCCAAAAGCACCAGGAGTCAGGGTGTGGAAAGCCTCCCACCTTTGCCTGCTCGCTCTGGAAGTGGTTGAGCTCATCCCGGCACTGGCGCAGCCTGGTCAGGCAGGAGTGATACTCCTCGCTCAGGGCCTCCAGCTCCGAGCGCAGCTCCGTGCACTGCAAGCAGAGCAAAGGGCCATCAGTGGGAAGGGTCCCCTTGCTCTTGTACGCACCCAGACTGGCAGGGCTCCCGCAGCGGTGGCAGCGCTTCTCCCAGGCACCGGCACTGCAGCGACAGGGGTTTTTCACTTCTGCTACCTGTATGTCCATATGTACCTATGGGGGACAGAGCAGATGTCAGCATTACTGGGAATGTGGTGACAGAGGCAGTGCCCTGTCAGTTACCATCCTGTGACTTTGCTGGCCCTGGTGAGCCGTCTTTCACACCACATGGAAGAAAAAAGCAATCGTTATTTTTTATGACCACAGATGTGTGCAGGTCAGGAAGAAGATGTGGAGTGCAAACTCGTGGCAGGCTTTTCCTCTTATTCTGAAACTCAGTCTGCATTTCACTGACTGCAGGAGCAATTGCAGAATCCCTTAAAACCCCTGGACCTGGGGACACATGGGACAGACTTTGTTGCACTGTGCAACCCCGAAGACTAGGGAGAACATTTTTTCCTGAACAGCCGCATGGTGTGAGACCCTGCTGTCTTCTGGTGAGCGGTATGGCGGTGGCAGCAGTGGAAGGAGGCTCCCTGAGTTGCTGTGAGGACAGCTGCCTACCTCTCAGCTGTTCCCTTTGCTGTGATTATGCTTTACAAAGCCCTTCCCCAGGTGATGCCTGATGGTGGTGGTGCACTTACCAGTGTGGGGCAGTAGGACAAGCTCTTCTCCTGCCTGGCTCTAAGCTCTGCTACAGTAAGTCGTAAATCCTTTCTTATAAATCCTTTCTGTCTGTAAGAACTGAAGGGCTGTTGGGTGGCAGAGGGTACAGTTTGTGCTACCAGTCTTATGTCTTGAAACAGTGGGGAAAGAGCATGTTAGAGGTTGGAAAGCTTTGGATTTTTTTGCAGCCCAGTTGTAAGGACATTGCTTCTTATAGCAGGACTTTCCTGTTGTTTGCAAGCCCTTTCTTTTCCTCCTCTCCTTCCTTTTTCTCGGGGCTTCAGCTTTTAAAGTGTGGCTTTTAAAGCATGGCTTTGGCTTTTCCCTCTGAGACTGGTGAGACTCTCCTGTCTATGAGAGCAGAAGTGGGTTTGTGTGGAGAGCTCTGCTGATGCCCTGCCCTTACGCAGATGCTGCTTTGGGGGTTTAGGTGAGGCTGGTATCAGGATAAAAATTTGGCAGAGAGAATTGTTACAAGAGATACTAAGCTCAGGTTGCTTCCAGGAGCTTTGTGTTGTGCTGCTGGAGCACTTACACAAGTAGCTCGCTCCCCAGCTGTGATTCAGAGACATCCTCACCTCATTCTCCTTTGCTGTAAGCTGAGATGTCCTTTTCTGCATCTCATCCTTCAGACTTTCTTCTCCCTCCTCCTCCTTGGGGCGCTCCAACAGAGCATTTTGTTTTTCCTTGGCAGGAGTGAGAGGTGGGGTCTGCGTGGTGGAAACCTGGTCTAGAAAACAGTCAGGCTTCTGATGAGAAACAGGTCCAGGCTTTCATTTGCTGTAGATCTGGTTTACTCTGTACAGTTTAAAGTTAATATTTGTGGGCTATGAACAGCGGAGAATGCAGGAGCTGAGTTAGTTATCCCAGGCCTGCCTCTGCTGTAGCTGCAAGTTAATCATCTTTAGATGAGTATTTCTAAGTAGCTGCCAGAAATGGAAGAGAGGGAGAGTTAAAATGCCTTTTAATACTTTTTTTCAAATACATCTGTAGTTGCCATCATAAACTGGAATGTACTTTGCTTGGGGGGAAAAAATGGCATAGTCACTGAAGTAGAATTTGCAATGAAATCCATTTATTTTTGTACAGTCTTTGCCATCATAAATACACTTACATTTTAATTTTAACTAGGAAAATGGAATAACTCGCTTTGTGCAGCTTTAAAATAATCTTTAATTCTAAACCAATGGAGACTTCTGCTAGAGTCAGGTCTAATGTTCCTGTGTCCAGTGAGGGCATTGCTAGGTGGGAGTTACAAAGTTTGCTGACCTTTCCTTTGCACCACCGTCTCCCGCATCTTCTGTTCGTTGGTCTGGTTCTTTATCAAGTCTGTGAACAAGAGAAGCCGCTGTTACGGTCTAGAGCACTAACACAGGTCTCTTACTTTGCATGTCTTTGTGTCACTTACTGTGCAAGTGGCTGATTGTTGCCTCCAGCGTTAACTTCTGATTTTGTTCTTTTCGCAATTTATCTGAAATAATAATAACAAGAAAATCAAGGTTGATGTAAAGCTCTGTATCTTTACCCAAGAATGGCAACTTTCCCTTTCTTCAGATGTGTAAAGTGGGATGGATGTTTTTGGCTACACTGGACTCTCTTCTCTGAAGGGATGTGATTTTTACCTCTTTCCTTGTCTCTATCTGAAATGGTCTCTTTAAGGCACTATTAGCACGTGTCTATATGCCCCTGAAATCCCCCACCTCATGCACCAATCGCCTCAGTGGCGGGCGCTGCCTCACCACCCACACAGGCTTGTCTTGCTGCCTTTGATGGATCTGACAAAGGATGCTAAAGCCCTCATCAAGCAGAGGACTTCACTTTTTTTTTCTTTATTTCTTTTTCTCCAGACCATCTTTTCTTCTAGCAAAGTCACTTGACTTCTCTGAGGTCCTTTAATCTACGTGGAAGCTACTTTAGGAACCCTTTGGAAACCAGAGGCTTTCTTGGCAAACTGAGATGTGGGAGAGAGCGAGCCTTTTGTGTGTGTGTGTGTGCGTGCTGGGCTTTAAGGACTAGGATTTTAAGAGTATTTTCTGCATACCCTCTGTTGGTTTGGAGGACAGAACCCTCCCTGCCGTTCCCCTGCACGCGGTACCTTCGATGGCGCTGATGTGCTCTGCCTTCTGGTCGTTGTCCTCACGCAGGGCGCTGGCTCTCCGGTGCAGCGTGGCGTGCTCGCTCTGCAGGCTGTGCAGGGCCTGCTGGAGCTGCTCGTTCTGCCTGGCCACTTGCTGGGGGTGACAAGAGCCCCAGCATCAGCCCAGCCCCGGCATCGTGGCATGGGCAGACAGTGAGCCCCTGGCATCACCAGCTTTGCAGCAGCAATAGGCAGCCCTGGGATGAGGACCAGGTTGCTTGTGTGGGCACTGTGCTTCATCAAAGGGACTTTTTTTTTTATGTAGTGATCTAAACTTGGGGGTTTCCCCACTTGCAAATGCGAAAATGTGAACTCCCAGGGATGCTGTTCCTTTTGGGAACTAACCTACCTGCAGTTTGCTTTGCAAATCGTGGAAGCTGTTCTCGAGCTCGGTGTGTGTCGTGGTCCTCTTGGTCAATTCGTCTTTGAGCGTGGTGTAGTGCTCTTTCCAGAAGGCAAGGTCCTCTCTCGTCGCTGCCAGACTTCTCTGGGGGTGAGAGAGAGGACCCATGGGTGAGCTGTGACCCCCAGCCTGGCAGGACCGTGCCCTGAAGGACACACATGGGCACTCAAGCCATCTGGCCTGTGCCTGGGGCGGGTGCTGCCTCTGGCACTGGGGCTGTAATAACCCGTGTGGGGCTGATGCCATCTGATGGCCAGAGTGAACACGGGCATGGAACCTGAGTTCCCATGCTGCTGGGAGGATTTAGAAGCCTGGTAGTATTTGGGATAAGATTTACTTGTTTTTCTGAAAGTACCACTTATCCTGTGGGTCAAAGCAAATTGCTAGCTCTTGGGGAAAATCCATTTTCATATAAAAGAGTAACTCCAGAAAAAGCGTCTCTGGAGACCTTGTGCCCTGGATGGCTGTGTGTGTGACTTGTCACTGCCTGTGTGTGTGCAAAGCAGGGACAGGGACGAAGGGATGGTGGAGGAGAAGGGATTACGTTTGTAACTGCCAGACAGCACTATATTTTCCCAGCTGCGTGCTGTGTTTAATAACTTGATGTGTGGCTCACAAAATGAGCACAGCTTGCCACCACGCTGCTTTGGACTTGGCTCAGTAGATAAAAATCAGTACTTTTGCATCTTTCTTCCTAATGGTAAGCTGGTCATTACCCTTCCCTGAATGTGGGGGCTCTTTGTCACAGTCAGAGGTGATGAAAGCAGAGCCAGGTGTAAAACATGTTGTTTACCTGAGAGTTTTGCAGCTGCTGCTCTGTTTGGAGCTTATCTTCCAGCATCTTCTGAAGAGCCTCTTTTGCCTTCTGCTGGTAGGTCTGCTTCTGGTCCTCCATCTCTATAAGGATCTTCTTCACACACTCCTTTGAGTAACTCTTTAAAGGAAGAATTAAAGTGCTTGAAGGGTTTTATCTGACATGTTTCTAATCTTGCTGGGCCTGAATATTAGCAAATCTAGAGTGTGTAAATGCTACTGCTAATGTTCTGTGAGGTATTGCTTCAGCAAAGAGGAAAAACTGTTTTCAGATCCGTATCTAATCAGATTGCTCTAGAAACTGAGACACAACCTATTTACATGGTTCAGTATTTTCTTTTCATGCTTTTCTTCAAGTTTGTTTCTCGGGGATCAGACATTACCTGGGTGCAGGCCTGCAGCTGATTTTCAAGTGCCCTTAGTTTACACTTCAGTTTATCCTCGTTCAGCTGACCCTGGGGAAAAAAAAACAATTGAACCCATGTTTGGAATCACGAGCAATACAATGTGCCCCCAATGTTTTGTTGGCTTGTGTTTTGATGCACTTTCTCCCTCTTCTTCATCTATACTATTGTGGCTAAAGTTGATCAAAGTCTTTTCAGTGCTCAGAGTTCAAATCAGCTCATCACGATCTCAGAATAAATGGGATATGGGGGAAGTAAGACATTTACACATTGAAAAAACTCTCCTGAGGCAGTTCCTCTGGTTGCTGAGTGTAGGTTTTTGCAGTGAGATGAGACATTATAAGCAAGGGGGTTTCAGGTGGGTCTGGCAGAGCACAGCAGCCGGGGGTCCCCGCGTATGGCCCCGTTCCCTGCCCAGTGGTTCCTCCCTACAACACGAAAAGCTCTGGCTGGTGCTAAGGTCTTGTCTTGCTGATTCCCTTAGGAAATAGGTTGGGTTTGCATTGCAACATCTAGCAGTTGGGCAGGGGGATAGAGGGCAACACTGATGATTCATTTTCCTTATTATAATCTCTTCTGGGTGTTAGTCAGGCTTCTTAGGCTTTCTGAAACCAGACTGTGTGCAAATTCAGATAAAATTTCTAGCAAAGGGTTCACGTAGGCTGTTTTTCCACCACCGATACTGAGAACGCCTGTGCCTTCTCTGCTTACTGCTGTTTGAAGTCAAGCCTCTAAAGAAGCAACCCCTTGATGTTACAGGAATAGCTGTTAGACCCAAGAAAAACCTGATTCTCTGGTATCTTAGCACTGTTTGAATTTGCACAGGAGTAAGTTTACAGTCCCAAAGAACAAATCTTCCCAATTCAGTTGTTGGTACAAAATACGAAAGGCTCTTAGAAAGTAGGTGGAATTTTGAAAAGCATTTTTATATGTGAAATACTATGCCCAGTTTTCCTCTGCAGTTTATTTTCTGGTGCTGTCTGTGAAGGCTGACGTGGGAGGGTTGTGGTACGGCCGTTATGCACAGGTGTAAATGACTGTGCAAAGTACAAGGCAACAGAGCACCGGGCCCTTCCTAGTGTCAGCGCACAAACGTGCTGGCAAACTCCTTTCATGGAGATGCGGCTTATAAATTAGCAAAAGAACACAAAAATTTCCCTAATTGGACTACACTGTCTGTTACCAGAGCAGTGTGGCAGTGAGGGGTGAGTGAGAATGTGCACATACATTGGAGGGCATAAGAAATTATGCATCTGACCAGAAAACTTATGTGAGCAAGTCTTGGTCAAACCCTTGTGTTAAAGATTATCTACGTGAAAGGGGCTGTTTTGGGGTTGGGTTGTTTTTTTTTTTATAAAAAACAAAAGAAAACCCACAAAACCCACTAAAACAAAACCAAAGCAAGCCCCTACCCACAAATAAACAAAACAACATCAAAACACTGCAGCCACCATCACTGGGGTGGTGGTTTCTCCTCTCTTCTCTCGTGTCCCTGGTGACACTGGTTGAATCCCACCTGGGGATCCCTGTGCCTTACTAGGGAGCCTGGGGACACTGGCTGGCAGCCATGTGGGGGACAGGATTAGGGCTAATGCCCTCAAAATATGCCCACTTTTGCAAATACTGGGTTTGAATCCTCTGTAGCCCTCTTCTGCAGCAACTGAAGGTTACCTGAATGGGCAGCTCCAAAACCTCCCCAAACTCTTCCACATTTCTCTACTGCTGTCATTTAAATGCCATCTAAGTATTTTAAACCAGTTTTGGCTGACAGCTGAAGCCTTGTGGATGTTCTGTGATCAGTGAATTCTCTGATACTTCTTCCCTTAGTAAATTTTAAATAGCTGGTTTAAAGCAGTATAATAAATGCTGTTTCTGGAAGGGTCCCAGTTTGCCCAAACCTGATGCTCATGCTAGAAAAATAAGTCCATGTAGTAGCAGTAGTAATGCACTGGAAATAATAAAGAGTTTAAATTCTGCAGAGCTGCAAGGTACTTCCAAAAGTCAGGCTCCACTTCAGAAGTCAGGAAGGGAAAAATATATTAAAGAAGCCATTTTCTTCTTTAAGAAGAGAACTGCTTAAAACCAATTACTCTTAATAACTAAGACTGACTTAGCTTCCTTCATCTGGCAGCATTTTTGAACTAACTAAGCAAGTTTTACAACAGATGGAGGACTTAAGGTACGGACCTGTAGTAGGAAGGTGTCTCTAACCTAGAAGTAAAATCGTGGGAGGGTGAAGGAACCAAATGCCTCATCCCTTCAGCTTAACTACACCCCACCCTCCTGCGGAATATTGGCTTTCTCCATCAAACCAGGAGCACCCAGGAGCATGAGCAGCACCTCAAGAATGACTCTGGGCATTTCAAGAGTTACTGCCCAATCATTACAGTGTGTGCAATCACATTTTTTAGAAACCTAAATTATTGGGAAGGATTTAGAAGCTTCTGCAACAAGCGTTTGGCATCTCACCTGGGCCTCAAAATGGGCAACAAGCCATCGATTTCCACGGCACAGCATTATTGTACAGGACCTGGCTGTACCTCCCAGAGAAGCCACTTGCCCCCAGCTTCCCTCCCTCCCTCCCTCAGGGCACCTCCTGGGGACCCTCAAGCATCTCCCTCGTTTGCTCTGTTGGCTCCAGTGCCAGCGGCGAGTTAATTTTTAGTCTGATGAAAGGCTGAGTGCGAGAGGCGGCAGCGAAGTCTCTCTGTAGCAGAGATAGCAAGAAGCAAAGTGCACCCACCTGTTTCTAATCTGAGGTTTCATGGCTACTTCCTGCAGAGTGTGTCAGGGTGTTTTTTCCTGCTCAAATTATATTTGAAGAAGCAAGCGAAGGCGGAAATTTCTAACCGCAGTCCATCTAACACAAATTTTTTTGCACCAATCACTGGCTTTTCTGCCCCAGAAGAACTTTCAAACCACTTTTTTTAATGGCATAATGAACTGTAAATTAATATTTGATTTAGTAGTGCCATATAAAACACTTTGTATGTTGTGTAAAATGCATCACCTTAATTTTACCTCCTGAAAGAAAAAACAAAACAAAACAAAAAGGTTTTCAGTGCTGCCCTGGGGGTTTTTTGAGCTGGGGGGAAATAGGTTGATGCAGGGCTCTGACCCAGCAGAGCACCTGGACAAGCAGATGGGTCACAGCATTGTGGTGCTGGGTCCCTGACCTGTGTTTGGGGCCCAGAACACATCCCCAGCAGGTTCTCTTTGCTTTTTATTTAAGAAAAGGTGGGAAAAGCAAGTATTAAAAAAAAAAAAACCCCACCACCATCCAAAACCTTCTAGAAGAGGGTTTGACACTTCCTGTTGATCTGAAAGCAAAGTACATTTTGTAACACTCTTTAGGGGCACAAAAGGGAAAATCTTCAAGCAAAGTGACCCCTTAACTTCTGAGTTTGTGTTCGATCCTCCCTGAGAAGAAAGCTGACGGCAGGGAGAGAGACAGGGAAGCAGCTACTTGTAGATTCTGCCCCACGTCCTGCCTAGGTGACAGTGCTGTGACATCTCCAAGCCTGGAAAGCCCCAAAGCCAGTGAGAGCAAGCGCTGAGCTCCTGGAAAGAGGGTGAGACACGAGGGGAGATCTGATTTCTACCCACAAACCAGGTCCCACCAGGGCAAAGCCTCCTCCAGCCCCAGCAGGAATCGCCTCCCACGGCTCTCGGGTACCTGCCAAGATTTTTCTGATGCTTCCAGCAGCGTGGAGAAAAGCTCCTGCAAAATCACCATCTTCTTCTTGAGCAGCAGCTCGCGGTGCAGGGCCTCCTGCGGGAAGGGGAGAGCGGGTCAGTGGGGACCCCCAGAGCCGGTAGGGAGCCCCAGAGCTGGTGGGGACCCCCCTGCTCCCCTCTGCAGCTTGGGGCCAGGGCTGCCTCTGCTTGGGGAATTTCAGATGGGTCTTTGGGTTCAGTGGCTTGTCTGGAGGCTTTCTTGGCCATGTTAAGATTGGGTATGTAACACCTCTTTACTTAATAATTTTTATTTTAAAAGTGGTGTTGTACAGGCTGCAGACCTGCTCTCCTGGTGGGTATTTGATATTTGGTACCTACCTTCAGGTAGTTGGACAGTTGCACTATTTCCTGAAAGGGAAAGGGCAAATGTTTAAAAACAGTAAGATTGTTTCAATTTCAGTTTATAAACATTTTATGAACTGGCTACAAGATCCAAATGTTTTGAAATAAACCCGAAGTTCACAGTCTGAGTGTGGGCAGAGGGGGAGACCCTGCTGGGGTTCACTTGTTTGGTTTTCCCAGGGAAATATAAATATTTTCCACAGCAACTTCCAGCACTGGCCTTATGGCATCTGTGCCACGTAGGGACAGTGGGTGCCCGTGGGACAGAAGTGCCTTTCTCGTCATTTTTGAAATAACAGAAATTTAGCATCAGTCAATGTCCTGGTCAGAAAGTTTAGAAACTGCTTTTGTTTGCAGGAGTTCAAGGCTAGTTATTACCTGTGTTCTGCTTACCTTATTTAAAACTGCTATTCCGCAACTAAAATGAAAAAGCAAGTGTGTTACTGAGGTGAGTGTGATGTGGGGGGGGGGCTGGAGCAGTCCGTGGGCACCAGCAGAGCTGGGGGTGTTTGTGCAGCCAAGGCTTGTGCCAAGGTGAAGCGCGTTTGGGCATCGGAGGCTGCTGCCCGGCGGGTACCCGAATTGGCAGCCCGGGGAGGGAGGGGAGCACTGGCTTACTCTGTCTGCTGGCTCGAGTCCTTCACTCCTGTGCTTGGGTTTGTGAGGGTCTGGGTTCCTGTGAAAGCAAAGCAAAGGGACGTGACAGATCCCCTGTCCCAGGGGCTGTGAAGTTGTTTGGTTTGAGCGTCCGCCTCTGCTGTCTCTGCATCTCCTCTCGGCTGGAGAGCAGTTGTCTAAACAACATCCAGTAACGCAGCTCCATGGGGACAGAAGGCAGAGCAGAGTCCTGCTCAGGTGGACAGAGAAGTGGAAGTTACGTAGCCCCACGTGCTGAGGTCAGCCCTGGCCCCCTGGATAATCTGGGGCCTTAGAGGGAAGGCACGGGGCAGAGCAGCAGCACGGGTTGTTAACTGGGGGCTGGGTTATCACTCCACAGGAAAAATGTTCTCAACTCCTGCAGTTTGCAGGAGAAACTCAGAGTGGGATGGTGGAACTTTGTGGAGGTGTGGGGCTGCTGAAGACAGCTCGGCTTCAAGGGGAGCTCCTGGCTCACATCCCAGATTGCTCGAGGGAGACTGCGGTGGGAGGGAAACGCTGGGAAACCCGAGCTTCCCTCACCTACCTTGGGTGTTCATGGAGGCACTTTGCCTGGGGGTGGCTTCTGCTGAAATGCTGAGGGGGATGCTGAGGCTGAGCGGAGAGTGCGCAGACGGGAACATGGGGCGGCTCCATGGGTGCTGGAATAAGAGGGTGGCTTGAGTCAGCATCAATCCTGTGGCTGGATTGGGCTTTGTCCCTGCAGTGACTGGGTGAAGATTATCAAGGAGATGCCAAGAAACTGTGGCTGATGCACAAGGATCTGCTGATGTGGCTGCAGCACCTCCAGAGCAGAATGCTGTGGGGAAGTGGGGGAAACCCTGCTGGCTTCTCGGGGCAGGGGGACATTAGAACAAGACAAGTGTCCTGAGATGTCTTTGGAAAAGACGAGGACTTCTGGTGACAAGAAGCTGGGTCCTGGTTTGGGCCTCTGCTACCATTTGGCTGCCTTGGAGCAGAGGTACCTGTTCTGTGCTGGCTTCCCCATGGGGCTGGGGGAGCGGGATGCTCACCCCGTAGCCCCTCTGCTCATGCAGCCTCCCACCCTCGATACCTCTGCAGCGGCAGAGAGGGGGGAAGGCACCGTGCATGGGCCGGGCCATGTAAATGCTTGTTCCAGATTCCTGCTGTCCAGTGGGTGATTAAACCCAGTGAACTGGGTGGCAGCAGGAGGCAGGTAATTGCTCTGCAGGCTCTTGTGCTGCAAAGGGAGCTTGAGGGTGTGCCTGCGAAAGGCATCTCGCGTTCGACTGTCTCTGCTCACAGGTGAACTCGCCACATACCAGGGGAATTATTCATTTTGCACGGGATGTAAGTTTGAAAGGGAATTTGTTTGGTTCTCAGGTCGGGGTGTTTTGCACTGCATCTTTGTTTAGGTGTTATCCAGGGCAGTGAGCCCCCCGTGCTGTGCTGGGTGGGAGTGAGTACCGGGGAGTCTCCTGGTTCCTGCACCCATCCTGCTCACAGTGAAGGTGATGGAGGAAAGCCTGGTGTTTAGACCTCAGTTTTCAAGAGTAAAAATAATTTCTGTTAAGTGCAAGACTGCAACCTGGCAGGGAGGATGTGGGGTTGTACTTAGAGAAATGATGGAAGATTTGGTTCAGGGTTTGGAAGACGGGAGGGGAGCACACTGGGAGGGAGGTGACAGTGTTTACCTGTGCCGGACTCTGAAGTCGATAAGGAAATGCACTTTTTTGTTGGTGCTTTCTCACTTTTTGTCTGTACTATGATTTGGATCCCAATGCTGTTGTGATCAGGGGATGGGCTGTGGATGCTTTAAGGTGCCAGCTGGAGCAGGCAGAGCACAGAGCTGTGCTCCAGGGGCAGGCTTTACCTGGAGCAGGATGGATGGTCCTGGATCCACCCGTGAGGAGGGCACCTGTCCTGGCCGTGTCCTCCCAGCATCGCTCGCCAGGTTTCTCCTCCTCAGGAACTCCCTTTGCCGGGGGCTCTGCGGTGGCTCCTCCGCTCCCCTCCCGAGGTGGCGGCAGGTCGTCACGTTGTGTCGCCGCCACAGGTTCTCCCGCATCTCGTGCCTCCGCTCACACTTCTCATCGTAGCTCTCGTGCCGGCGCCGTGGCCGTGCCTTCTCGGGCTGGCTGATCATGTTGGGCACCACTCTGCTGATTTGTGACCGTCCCAGCCGCTCTGAGGTCCTCTGTCCTCATGAAACCAAGGGCAAAGACACGATTTGAGTAGAAAACAGATTATTTCCAAGATTAAATAAATGTGAGGTATTGGACTCTGCATTGCTTTTGGGGGTGGTCAGCTCTTGCTCTGGGCAGGGAAGGTGCTACAAACCCCCAGCCTGGACTCTGCTCCCAGTCCTGAGTCCCCATGCGATGTGGGCTTTGAGACCCCTGAAGTGCAGCACTTGCTTATATCCTTATATTGATTTTTATTTGAGTATTCTCTTCTTTAGTAGCTTCTAAAGTGTCTTTAAATTTAGCTTAAATTTACTGAAGGTTCACAACAGTATTTCACTGTTCAGGTGTTTCACACTGTCATACACTTACAGCTGGAGGAGTCTGGGGGTATAAACTGCTGAGCAGGGTATTCCCATGCAGCTTTCATGTCCCTACGATAGCAGTCCCTTGGTGCACATGTGCTTTCCTTGGCCCAACAGCAAGGCAAGGTCTGGCCAAGAGCTTCACACAGAGAAATGCCAGCTGGGTGTACACCAGCACCCAGCAATGTCTCCCTTGAAGCTGGGTACGAACCCCAGAGCTTGGGACAAAGCCTGTGTCTACAGCCTGCTTCTAACTCTTCAGGACGCCTTAAAAGCCTTTTTCAACTGATTTTTCTCAGTTTTAGAAATGGCCCAATTACACGTTCAGTCCAGACCTCGGATGTTGCGCTTGGTCCCTGTTCATCCAGCTCTTCCCGTCAGGAACAGCTCAGCCCCTCTCCCACCTGCGCTGCCTCTGGGCAGCCCGGCCTGTCACGCTGCATCCCAGGAGCAGCGCTTGTTAATAGCCTGCCTTAACCAAAAATGTGCTTTAGAGCAAGGGAAAGCTTAAAGAAATACACAGTCCATTACTCACCCCAAGCTGAGCAAACTCTTGAGGCCTTCTTGACAAGCTCATACACTGTTTCCTCCTTCTGTTACCCCAAATTACCCTCTCTAACAAACATGTCCTTTATCTTTGCTTTCCAAGCTGTTACACTTCTTGCTTCAAGGGAAACTAAAAAAAAAAAACCAACAAAACTGTGTCTTGCTGGTTCATGTTACAGCCTCCCAGTATCAATGGTGTAGGCTGAAAGCGGGGTGAAAAAAGAGGAAAAAAGGTGCATGCTGCTGCCTTTAGCGGGGCAGCTTCCAGTCCCTTCCATCCCTTGCTGGCCCCGGCGCTGCAGGCACTTACCTGGCCTGAGGGGTCCTGTCCTACCCCTTGACTGCTGCGGAGGAGCGGGGTGAGCGCGGGGTTATCGGGCACAAACACGCTCCAACTGCCATCTTCGTGCCAACCGCCTCATTTTGCTGCTCTTTTTCTCGCTCTCTAAAACAGGAAACGTTGCAGCCGAGCCCCGGTTCCTGTCTCAGCTCGCAGCCCGGCTGTGGGATGCAGGGGCCTGGCCCGCGGGGGGGGATTCAGGTTATCTTGGGACCCCCAAAGTCTCTGGCTTCTCTCTAAGCAGGGCCAGCGACTATCTTTTGGGCCATCTCCCTTTATCGGTCCCCGCCACGCGTAGGTTGAGCGCTGGATCACAGAGCTGCTTGTGGCACTCGGTGACTGAGTCTCTCCGAGGTGCTTTGGGGTAGAGAAATCCAGACTTAGGGAAGTACAGTAATGCTATTATTTTTAAGGCTTCTTGCAGATTGGGAAGGAAAAAAAGTGTGTATCGGCAGCTGGGGAGAGGTCAGGAGTGGCAGAAATTCATTAAGGTCTTTAGAGAAGTGAAAGCTGCATTAATGCAAATCATGCAGGGAGGTGGGTTTAACCAGCTGGGTGCTGATAAGGGCGCTGTGCCTGTGCACGGGGAAAAGGAACACAAGGAAAGGCAGAGATCTTGTACAGTAACATAGGATTTATTTTTCCAAAGACCAGCCTAGAAGGGATACATGACAAAAAAATTCCCGGTTCAAAGACAGTCTGGTGGCTCCGGGGGGTTTGTGCTGCTTGGCCCAAACCCTCCTTCTGGGCCGGGGCTGGGCTCCCTTCCTGCAGTGCCATCACCGTGGGCTGTGGGGCTGGCGGGGGTGAGCAGGACACTGGCAGCAGATCCATCCTGCTGCCTGGAGCTTCTCTGGTGTGTGTCTTGGTCAGAAAAAGTCAGTTGGAAGAGTTCATTACTAGAAAAGACGTTTTCATGCTGTGTGTTACAGGCTTCTGGTGCATTCCACCTTGGGTTGCCAGGGTGCATCAGCATGGGGCTGCCCTGGTGGCACGGGAAGGGGCACACAAGTAGCCAGATGAACACTCACATCCCTCGTGCCTGGCCCAAGGTGTCCTGGCAAGCTCACCACCCTGGGGGCTATGTTCTTTTGATGTTTTCCACATCATAGATGTTCCTGGTGAGGGAGTCGAGGAAGTCGGGGGCGATGGCCCGGAGGAGGAGCATGGTGCCCACCGTGCTGGAGGGGTAGTGCAGCTCCCGCTGGCGCAGCACCCCGCTCTTGATGATCTCCAGTGCACACTCCTCCTTTGGTGCTGGTGTGACCCGGATGGCATGAGAGACAGCTCGCACGGCACTCTCTGGAGGAGAGGGAGGGAAGGAGCAGCGTCAGATGGAGGGGCTGCCACGGGCACCACCAGCTCAGGCTGGCTGTCTGCAGCTTCCTCTAACAAAACAACAAACTCTGGGGATCAGAGCTACTTAACAAAGCTTAAAATAGTTAAAATAAAAACTAATTATGGCAATGTCCTTCCCATTCCTTTCCACCTCTTGATTGACTATAGGATGGAATCCCCACCCCGCCCTGGGGATTCCCTACAAGGACAGCAGAGTCAAACGTTTCAGGCCCTGCTTTTTAAAGCATTGAGGTCCCGTTTCTACCATTGCACTGCTGGTGATGGCAAAGAAGCTTGTTGGGGAGCCGGGGGTTGGGTGGTGGGCTCAGCTCAGCTTGGCTCGGCTCAACTCCGTCTGGAAACACAGTCGCGGGGCCGCAGTGATGCTGAGCTCACCTGTGTCGATGTAGCCCAGGATGCAGAGTGTGATGGAGACGTTGACCTTGTCTATGATGAATTCCTGTCGCAAGGAGCTGAAAAATCCATCTAAGGCAAACTTAGTTGCAGAATAGGGAGCAGAAAATGGGCTGCTGGTTTTACCTGGAGCAGAGGGAACACAGCAGGGTTTGTGTACTGGGCAGACACCGGCCTGCACAGCGTTCCCTTGCTCCTGCCCTTCAACTATCTATACTTCTGTATTTTAGAGTGTTGGAGTAAGCTGTCATGGATGCTTGAGGGAAATAAACAAACGCAGGAATGTTTAAAATGTAACATATGGCATAAAATGGCATGAGTTGTGGGTGATACTGTTGTTGTATTCCTGCATATGTGCCCACGTACAGCAAAGGCACGGGCCACGCACACAAAATAACCTGCAGTGGTGAACCATGAAGGTGATGAGTGGGTGCAAAGAGATTGGCAGGACAGGGCATGGAATATAAATGCCCCAGAGGACTTGCATCGTGCATCCAGGATGTAAATTGTGTGCTGATCCCAACACCCCGTGGGGTGGCTCTGCCTTATGGTCCTTACTCTGTCTTTTGGAGAACCGCAGCAGGGATCCCTTGCAGGCAGAGGAGGGGATGTGGGCAGGAAGCGCTCACCTGCCATGGATGAAACCACAACGATGCTGCCCTCGCTCTGCTTCAGCATGGGCAGGGCAGACACAGTCATGGCCACATAGCTGAGGAAGTTGGTCTCTAGGAGCTTTCGTATGTGCCCCACGTCCCCATCGAAGTATTTGAAGTAGCTGTAACCGATGTGATTTAGGATGAGCATATCAAGGCCTCCTGGAAGCAGAGAGTCTTTGCTATTAGCATCTGGCATCTCAAACCAAACCAGCTTCTTGGTGGCTGGGATGGCCCAAAAAAGGGGGCAGGGATGTTGGGGAGCAAGGAGGGGCAATCACCTACCCCAGGTGTTCTCAGCCTCCTTCACCACCACCCTGGGGAACGTGGTGTCCTCCATAGAGCCACTCACGTAGCGGGCGGATGCAGCACCCAGCTCCAGGCACCGCTTCACAACCTGCAGCAACAGTGAGAGCAGTGTTGGCAATGGACCCCCCTCATCCCATGAAGGCTGAAGGGGCAATCTCCCTGTCCCTTCTCCCTTCATGGGAGGAGACATGTTGCTCAGAGAAGCGTTTCTGGCTGCAGAGTTAAACAATGGCACGTCTGAGCCAAATATATAGTATTTATAAATAGGGATATGACTGGTTAGGGATATGATTCAATTGTATACAGGATGCAAAAGCAGTTCAGACTTTGAGAAAGGGTGAGGGCTGAGCAGACCAGGCCTCGGACAGACTTGTGGTGTCCTTGGTGGTGGAGATCAGAATTCAGAGCTGAAGACTGTGGAGAAGGAAATGCCGTGCTGTCAGCACTGAAAATGCAGTATGTTTTTTGGGGGGGAGAACAGCCTTGTGCTGGGGTGGATCCGGAGGGTATCTGGCATCCGGGGTGAGTATCTGCATTCTGCCTGCCCGTGGGGTTCTGGGTTGTGGATGTGTTTTGCCCACCCAGCACACCCTGCTTGCCATTTACTTTCTGCAGCTTGGCCTCTGTCCGTGCAGTGAGCAGCAGGTGGGCCTCCATGCGTGCCAGGTGATATGCCATCTGCTCCCCGATGCCGCTGCTGGCTCCTGTCACGATCACCCGTTTCCCCCGGAGCATCTCTGGGGAGGAGGATGCAGGGCTCAGAGCTGGTGCAGCCCGTGCTGTCTCCCCGCAAGCAGGCACTGCAGCTCCTCTTTGCCCTCACTGCCAGGCGTGGGGAGCTGCAGGCAGTGGCAGCATGCACTGCTCATGCAGACCCCCACTGGGGACCAGTCATTAATCCCAGTTAGGCGAGGAGCACGTAGGAGGTTTGAGATCATCATCCAGCCTGGCTTGGGAGCGACTTATGGAAATGGTGAGAGTTGACTAATAAAATGGTTAAATGCTTTAAGTGGATAGCTGCATGTTTCCCAAATAAATGGTTTGCTGAGACCAGACACTTTCTGTGTGTCCCAGCAGACCCCAGTGTAATCCCCTGAGCCTTCCTGCACCGCACGGGGTGCTCTTTCCCCTCCCAGCGGTGCTGCCTGCCCTCAGCCCTCCCACACCTTGGCTCTTCCAGCCGGGCTTTGAAAGGCTCTTAATGGCCCGAGCTCTAGTGCGTGGGCACACGCTGCTGCTCTGGCAATAGCCTCCCCGACTGTGGTTTTAAAGCGTGTTTTTCCCATGACTTACCTTCACTGAAATTCTGAGGTGCTGAATAAAAATAAAAGGCCAGTGCCGCTCCCAGCAAGGGGATGATGATCTTGAGGAGCAGACCCATCCCTCTGCAGAAGTCTGGGCAGGACCCAGGCACGTTCCGTGGCTCCGAGCACTGGAGGTGGGCGCCTCAGTCGGTTGCAGGTGGGGGTGCTGGCAGTTTTGAACTGACTCTCGTCTTGCACAAGTTTGCTGGTATCTGTTGGACCATTTCTTTGTGCTTCCTGTAATTTAGCAAACATTAACCTAATGGAGTGCGTTGCTTTGGACTTTAGGCTGTCCCTTTGCACCCTTGTCCTGCCAGGAGTTCCAGGTGCACGTGTGAGAGCATGGAAGGCAAGGCACCAAGAAGCTTTTTGTCCCATAGAGTGGTGGGAGTGTTGTTTGGTGGCTGCCTTTGGGGCTGGGACACCCCTGTCCCCTCAGTACAGCCCTCTGTGGAACGGGCATCCTTCTTTCTCTCCGCTCCGTATCACTTCCCTTCCTGGCTGTCTGCCACAGGGATTTATTCATCAGTGATGACGGTGGGACAGGTTCATAGGGATATCTAGAGAGAGCAGGGCTGGCAAAGTTCATATTTTTCAGGTCTTTATCAGTGCTTCTGGCTTATCCTACGTGATACCACCACTGGTGTTTGCTGGGTGGCTCTTACACCTGAAAAAACATCACTTTTATCTTGAGGAACCTGCTGGTCGCATAAGGCGGTAAAAGAGCCAAGTGGGTGAACAATAAAGATCTTCAGCTTTCCCAGTGTGGTGTGTTGGACTGCTCAGTGTCTGCCTGGGTGTGTGGCAAACGGGTTTGCAAATCGTTTTCTGAAAGAGAAAGTTTAAAGGGCAAACCCCACTCCCTGTGGGCTGGTTTGTGTAGGCAATCCCTGGGTAAGGAGAACAGCAATGGCAGTCCCTGATTTCCTTTAGAAAGTGGGGGGCAAACCCATCCTGGGGAGTGCTCCGGTGGGAAGGGTTTGGGGAGGTTTCGCATCGTTTTGTCTCAGAACAGAGCAGTTGGTGCCCCAAGGGCCAGAACCACGTGAGCTGGAGGAGCAGCAGCGGTGCCAGGCTGAGGGCAGCGGCTCGGAGCTCGTGGGGGGCTTGTGCTTTTGGTTTTGGCTCCCGGGGCCTGAGCCCGTGGCTTCAGCTCCTGCTGGTGGAGCATCTCCCCGTGTCCTCTTAGAACTGCGTGAGAAACTGTCCACCAGGTTTGGAAAAGTTTTGCTTGGGGTAAAAAGCTGCATTTAATTTGGCCATTAAATGAACAACAACAAAAAAAAACAAACCCAAATCAAATAAGGCTAAAAAGGGAGTTACTCCTCAAACGAAATAATGNAGAACACAGGAAAGTGTCGGGTTAGTGAATTTTATTTACTAATTAGTTTGTAACTACTTCTCCCTAGGCCGGGGCCGGGGAGGGGACTGTGCGGGCGGGACACGGCGGCTGCGGGGAGTTCGGCGCTCAGAGGCGGTGCCGGCTGCTGAACCCTTGGAATAACTGACGTCCCAAAGCGCAAGCGGAGGTTTCGCGCGGGCGGAGCGGCTGCACGGCCCCTCTCCGCCGGCAGAGGAGGGTGTTG